>BPTQ01000006.1:52498097-52710775 GCA_019973895.1 Chrysanthemum seticuspe | reverse complement strand
AGAACGTCTAGATTAAGTAGGGCTTCCTTAATGTTTATCCTTTGTCATAAATATGTCCTCCAAATCCAACCATATATATGAACACCTTTTCCCATGCAGAAATGAACAGTCAAAACATATATGAGAAACATCCATCATGTTTAAAAAAAATGAGGATAACTTCTAAACAATATACATTTTACACTTCTATTTTAAAACTACTAAATGACAATACACATTTTGTGTTTAACACTCTATATTTCCACTCTATTTAATCCGCTCTAACAACTCCTATCACAACTACCAACACATTTTGTGCTTAACACTCTATATTTTCACTTGCTATTTTTAATCCTCTCTAAAAAAAAACTTATCTCAACCAACAACAACAATGGCCAACCCCCGTCTTCCCCTCTTGGATCAACTATCCCGTACAGCAAACTCTCGATCTGTTAAGTCTATGATGATTGTGGAATATTGGGGAGAAGTTAGGGATACTATTCGGGATGAATTAGATCTGCAAGAGAAGATTGACGAGCTAACCGCTCGTGTACAACGTAGGGATGTGCTTATTGGAGAGCTGTTGGTTGTTGGTCCAACTAATTCGTCTGTTGAGACTGTTCGACACATGAGAAGGATGCAAATTGAAGATAGGGCTGAGACTGGAAGGCAGCAGACCTCCATCTTAGAAAAGCGTGCTCGCGTTTCTTCTTTGTTATCCTTCATTGAACATCTTGAGTCAATGGTCCTTTGACTTTGTGAAGCCTTCATGTTAGGTTTATGTTTGTTTAGGTTATGTAAAGCTTTGAGTTAGGTTAGTTTATGGTTATGAAGGTAGGGTTATGTGTTGATGCAGGTTGATGGTGAAAGTTGACTAGTACCTAGGGTTGATGTACTAGTTAAGTGTATTTACTTTTGTTTATCTCGTTATCAATCTTAATCTTATTTGTCTTTGTGTTTTAGTAAACAACCTACATTGACGTTGAATTACAAAAAAAAAATATATCGCATAATCGACATAATTAAAATAAAAAAATAAAAATAAAATAGCAACCACATAAATCTTTGTATGCAATTTTTTGTTAGTAAAACATAATATGTTTGTCTAGTCGGTTTAAGTTGCTAAGATGAAAATGACGCATTTAAAAAATCGCTCAGAATATATCGGTTTATGTGAAAGTACTTTACATGATATATTGGTTTGTGTGATAATACTTTACACTTTTCTTATTGTGTGACATAGTCAACAAAAAAGATTTGCATTTGGCTTGTAACTAAATTTTAGAATTGAAATGAGGTAGAGTTTTGGTCGGGTTAAAGAGACAGTTGCCATAAATAGCTAAGATGAAAATGGCGCATTTAAAAAGTCGCTCAGAATACATTGGTTTATGTGGAAGTACTTTACATGATACATTGGTTTATGTGATAATACTTTACACTTTTCTTATTGTATATATATATATATATATTATTTTAGCAAACATGTCTTATTGTATATAAAGACCATACTTTCTTCTAGATACTTGGGTGATATACATGCTCAAAATGTTTTGAATTACGACTAAGTTTATTGCTTAAAAAATATCGCTTAAAAAAAGTTGTTTAAAAACTAGGTAAAATATTCGCTTAACAAATTAAAAGAAAGGGAACTAAATAAAGACATATAAATTTAGGGACCTAAATACAATTGTCGAATATACAATTTAGCTATACAACTATTCTGAGTCCATGCACGTTTGCAATATGTTTAAACCCGTCTCCTAATGTCACGATTACTGTGAGGCATGGAAACCTGTCAAATTAAAGAAAAAAAAGGTTCAACATTTACTCAAGTAAACAAATTCATCAAGTAGTCTAGTCTAGTTATTTTGGTTCAAGTTGGCTATTAAATCAAAATGACTTATAAGTCAAAAGGCCATAATTACTATGCGTGGCTATCAAATCAAAAGAGCTTATAACTCATATAAAAATACACATAAACCAAAGGAAAATTTTAACTGTTTTTTTGGTAAAAAAAAATAACAAAAGAAGAAAATGATGAACGAAGCAGATTTAACTACAAAAATGCCTTTCTGCGAGGAGTTAGCTGCTGCTGCTGGTTCTAGTCTCGTTAGAGACATGATGGTGGAGAATTTTCGGAGGGAGGTTACTGTCACTAGGGTGGACGAAGCAGAATTAACTAAAAAAGCCCAAGATATTAGGGCTCGTGTTGCTGAGAGGGATTTCGTGATTGCAGAGTTGGAGCTTTTGTATCCCTTTGATTCAGGTGTGCAAAGTATTTCACAGTTGAATATTTTGCAAAATGAGGATTTGGAAGACATTGCAAACATGTTGGTGAAGGTTGTGAACAAGCAGAAGCGAGCAAGGGAGCTAATGTCATTCATTGAGAAGCTCAAGTCTATTGTGTACTGATCTGGTTTCTTCTGGTGTTTTTCATATGTCTTTTGGGTTTAATATATGGCTACGGTTGTGGGGTTTAAGGAATGTATAAAGTTTATGTTTATGCTTATGGATGTTTTAATAAACCTAGTAAGGTTAATTTTGTTGGATATTTTAATATATGCACTTACTTATTTATGTTTGTCTAAGTACTTTTGTTGGAACATACCTGTGTTATAACCTGCTCCCTTGATATGCTGGCTTGCAACGTGGTGTTGAAAACATAACCTACATCATCAAAATAATGTATAATCGATATGGATACGTGTCCCGTGGTAAATGTGATATGAGTTAATTGGTAACTTTGACGCACCAGGTAAAATAGAAGTGTGTGCTATAAAAAAAGAAAAAAAAAACGGCGATATTCCTGGGCTGTTAAATGCTACTTTGTGACACATATATCGCCTGGTTTATTAGATTTATGTGTCACAAAGTAGCATCTAACAGCTCAGAAATAGCGTTGTTTTTTTTTTTGTTTTTTTTTAAAACTTTTTTTATCGATTGCCTGCAAAGGCTTTATCTTGCTCTTCAATGAAAACCAACTTACGCTTAACCTTAGGCTTAGCAACTACATCCCTATGGCTAACAGACATATCGACATCAACATCAATAAGGCTACTCGCTTCTTCTTCAGCCCAGGCAATAAGCTCATCATATGTCATATTGCTTGCATCTTTTAATCTTCTTCCATGTATAATGAATTTAGTTGTATAATCATCTTCACAATCATAAAAGTTAAGATTTTGATAATAAAAATCAAATAAGTTTTGGGGATTATGTGCCATATACATCATTAACTTCCCATATCGATCAGCAAGGTCATACATGGCAGCCACATCCCTATCACACTCTATTAGTTTCAAGCCTACCTCTAATTGACATTGTGGTAAACAAAAAAACAATGAATGAAAATTTAGCTCAGTATGTTCTTTAAGATACTGGCACATACTACTATAGTCCACCTTCCTATCCTTGGACACACTCCAATAAAAAACACCCCCATTTTCATACCTCAGCGGTTGGAAATAAAACTCGCCCAAAACATGAACGTCAAACAGGTAACGAGGATCTGAAGTCCAACTAGGTGCCATCCTGTTACAAGAACACATAAAATACAATACTTTAAAAAATATATATATAATTTTAAATGTAAACCCTAATTAGGTACGAATATCGAAACATTAAATAGAGACAAAATTGATATGGGGGACCATGACAATAAAGTATCACGAACCTTTCGCACAATTCAATTTTAATAATTGAACGAAAACGACAATTGAATTAGATTATTAAGCAGGTAGGGTTCTGGTCGGAAGGAAGTGAATGTGGCCACAACAAGATAAAAGATAAAGTATTCGTGTATCATAAATCGCAAAATTGAAAAAATACGCTTTAAAAAAGTCGCTCAGAATATTTTGGTTTATGTGATAGTGCTTTACAGTTGTCGATGTACTATAATGTAAGAACGTCGATTAAAAAAAAACAACACTACTAGCAGTGGTTTAACTCAAGCAGTGGATTCATTCTTCTGGCAGTGGTTTCATCAACTCTAGCAGTGGTTTGAAATGCCCTAGCAGTGGATACACCAACCACACTCCAATATGTTGACCAAGATTACATCAACCAAACCTAGGCGAGAAATAGTGATATTATGCACTAATATGAAGGATTACAACATAATGGTTGTGTTGAAAATATATATGTGAAAAAATGTTATTGAATTTTTTTTTTTTTTTTTTTTTTTTTTTTTTTTTTTTTTTGTTAATGAAACTCCTCACGTATAAAGGGGTTGACCGCCTAACCGTTATACGCGCATAAAGTGGCCATGTTGAAAAGTACTTACCATAAACTGTTAAAATTTGTAACAGTCTAAACAGTCCAATCGAATACAAGTATATACACACCCACCAATGAAAGTTTGTTCATATAACCAAATAAAATAAATAAAGAAATAAAAATTAAAATGTCATGCAAGAAACGTATCCGATTTCCTAACAAATATGGAAAACAGGATACTCCAAATCATCATAACAATCTGTGGAAACGTAGAGGGGGGTGAATACGTTACCGTTTAAAAACTTTAGATCTTTAGTATCAAATCGCTTATGAAGCTTGTTATAATATGAAAGTACCAATTATTGTTTGTGACTAATATAAAGCATGGTAAACCAAGTTGTCACACAATCATGAACATCAAACCACATCACAAACAATAGTATAGTGCAAGTATAAAAGTAAAGAGATAAAGAAAGGAAAGTGCAAACCGAACACGAGGATTTATAGTGGTTCGGTCACGGATCTCCTTTCCACCCTACTCCACTCCCCGAGTACCCAACTCGAGAGTTACTTCACTAAATCAACAAGCTCCCTTCTTGGCGGAGAAAACCTTACAATCGTCGCTTACACTTTTTCCGGTACAAAGCTAAATACCGGGTTCTAGTTCGAGGTAGAACCAACCTAACGTCGCCTATACAATATTTCCGACACTAAGCTAGATGTCGAGTTCTTTTACAAGGGTACAACCACTCCCAATATGTTTTATGGCCCAACATAATAAACCTTGTGTTTTATGGCACAAACACATAAACCATCTAATCTAGTTTGGTGAAAGTATTGTTATGATGCAATGATGTTTACACTAATGATCCATGACACAAATGTCTAATGGATATGAATAACTACTTCTAAATGAACTTCCATTGATAGGAAGCCTTCATGATGAAGATCACAAGTTCCCTAAACTTCTTGTGATAGATCTTCAACTTGTGGTGAGTGGGGATGGCTAGATCTCCAAGATTTCCTTGGTTGATCAAAGAGTATGCTTACAACAAAGATGAATGTTAGAAGCATTATGATCATGATCATTAGGGTGTTTAATGTGTGTTACTACATTGTTAATGATTGATCTAAATGTATGCAAGAAGGTGGAGAAGATGTGCTTTGAAGTGGTGAAGAAATGGGAAAACAATGGGCTTCTATTTATAGCCAAAAGTGGTCAGGAGCGTCCACGGATCACGGACCCCTTAAAAGGGTTCCGTCCTTTATACAATTTGGTGCCGTGGGTGCCTGACATAAAATCTAAAAAATCTTTCTTCAAATCTTTTCAAGATATTACCAAATCTTACTAAGATCACATTTGATATATTGAGTGTCAATCTAACCAAAATATTCAGGTGATCTTCCAAGGATTTCAAAGATGATGCATGACATGATGTAACATGTATTTCCATTTTTAGATTAAAAATTTTATCAAGGTAAACTTGTAAAATGTATTATGTAACTAGTTAATAAAATGTCTAGTTACCTTTTGTAAAAGAGTGCTTGTCAAAATAAAATATATTTTGTCAAGTGTAAGTAAACTTTAGTATTTGTATGAAATACTTGTAAATGCAAAATGTAAAATGAGGTTCGAAATAAAATGGTTAACCTATTAAAATACTTAGTGACTCTAAACGTATTTTAAACATTCTAAATGATTTGTTAATGGGTTTGATCATAATGCCACATAACAAACATGTACGAACCTGTGTTGTAACATATGAGGACTTGAGTCATCGAGAGGTGTTGAATGTATGTTGAGACAAATGTAATTACAAGTAACTTGTACATTTTACGTTATGTATTACAAGTTACATGTTTGTCATCAATCAAAACAAACGAGACTGTATAGATTAAATATCGTAATATTTGCACTAACAATCTCCCCCTTTTTGATGATGACAAAGATATGTAAACGTAATAGAAAGTAAAATGTAAAAGGTTACTTGTATCCCTTGTATCCTTACTACCTTTACATTACCTTCTCCGTTTACACTCTTCTCCCCCTTTTGTCGAAACAAAAAGGGCGTGTCCTTGGATTTTAACTTTATATCTCAAAAAGGCAAGCTTGCATCATCCCTAGTGAAGTTAAATCGTCCAGTTCAATCCGTCCCTTGTTTGGTAGCGGATCCATGGATCAAATAAAGAGGCTTAACCTACATCAAGGTTAGTTTTATGCAACAAAAATTATGAGAAATATATGAAAAAGAAAAATGCATAGCAATGTTAGCCTATTTTCTCCACTTTTTATCGAAGCACATATGCTTGTTGAAAAGTGAGAATGATGCTAAATGCGTGCATGCTCCCCCTTGACGGTTACTCCCCCTTGTTTGAGGCGTCAGGGTATGATTAAAAACCTACAAAACAAATATTAGTGCAAAACTATATTCGTCATTGGACTAGTAAGTGTTATACAACAAAGTGTGTATAAGATGCATTCAGTAAATTCTTGACGGAAGCTTCCCTTGCTCTAGGGCGTCAAGATGAACCTTGAAAATAAATATTAGTATAATAGAAGCTTTGTCTTTAGACAAATATGTCATATACAACCAAGTGTATAGACGATGCAATATGAGTGCTTAAAGGATATTCCTCCTTGTTCTAGGGTGTCAAGAAGCACCTAAAATAAGAAAAATAATTGATGCAAACTTCATCCTTAGATGAGTAAGTTATATACAATCGAGTGTATATAATGATGAACCTACAATGGAAAACATTAGTGCAGTATATTTCATCTTTTTCACAAAGAAAAATAAGATGTATATATGTGATAAGTGATATAATCAAAGATCTCATGAAGTGTAGTCTCCTAATTACAATGAACCTACAATGAAAAACATTAGTGCAATATATTTCATCTTTTTCACAAAGAAAAATAAGATGTATATATGTGATAAATGATATAATCAAAGATCTCATGAAGTGTAGTCTCCTAATTACAATCATAAGAAAAGTGAGAATATAATATGATAAAAGCCTACAAAATAGTTCCTAGAAAGAAGATCTTTGCCCTACCATTGAAACCAAACACGGTTATATTCAAGCTATTGTTCTCCAATTTAGTAAAAACAATAACATCACCAAATTCAATATCGGAATATTGAAGAGCAGTTGACCACATTTCATCATCCATAACATACAAAGGACGAGGATCATGACCTCTTTCATAGCCCCAAGTAACATCCACATTAAACTCCATTCCTTCAACAACAACAACAACAGTACCTTGCAACCCAATACCATCTAGAAAATTACCGGGCAATGTCTGAGACAACAACATGATTGACAATTATAACATATACAGTAATAAAATACACTTATTTTTAAAAAAACGTAAACAAAAAAATTAATTCTCATAAATAACCTGTGGAATATGAGGGTATGGCAGCCGATAACTCTGAAACCTTATATGACGACTTTCTACACCAGCATATTCCTCAACTTCCAACCCATTAGAATCATATCCAGTAACGTAAAAAGAGTCATCACCTTCTTGAACAAAGTGTAACATGTGAACATCAGTATACATGTTTTCATGAACAAATTCTACCCATTTGTTACCTACAATCCTAATGGGACCTCCTAACCGAGCAACAATCCTTACTTTCTTCAGTTGTCTTTGAATTCCAGTTAAATATAAATGTCGATTCCCATTAAAAGCACGTTGAGCAAATTGAGGAAGCTCAAGAAACCCAGGGTAAAAAGCTATGTTTGGTCGCACCACAAACTCGATTGCCATAATTACCTTATAAATAATTACAATCATGTAAAGTTAAGTTAATGTGGCCAAAAATTTTGATATGAATATTGAAACATAAAATAGAGTCAATATTGATATGGGGGACCATGACAATAAAGGTTCACGAACCTTTTGAGAAATTAAATTTTAATAATTGAACGAAATTGACAGTTGCATGAAAAAAGCTAGGGTTCTGGTAGGTAGAAATTGGATGTGGCCAAAAATAGTTAAAAGATAAGGTTTTAGTGTATCATAAATCGCTTTATAAAAGTTGCTTAGACTATATCGCTAAAAAATTCGCTTATCTAGTTTCCCGCCAAAATAATTTTCCTGCCTAAACACAAGTCAACAAAATAAGCATAAATACAGTCAATTCTATAATACATATACAACAATCCACAATGGCTTTGAACTTATTTGGAAAAGGTAATAATGAACAAGTGCCAAACAGGAAAGAGGATGCTGCTGACAATTCGATAGTACACATACAACAATCCACAATGGCTTTGAACTTATCTGGGAAGAAAAAGCTAGATGGTGATGTTACGGATAAGGAGAACCAAGATGGCATTACACCAGAAAAAGTTAAGGCATTGGCAAAAAGGATTAAAGATTTGGAAGAATACTTTGAAAAACTCAAGGAAAGGAAAGCAACTGAAGAAGGATGTGGTTCTAGCAGTACTGTTTGAATTAATGTAATGGTTGAATAATGAATGATATGAATGTAACATTTAACAATGTAATGGTTGTGTTGAAAATCTTATCTATGAAATAATTTATTGAGATGATTGTTGTAGTTTTGTTATTGAGATAGTTGTGCTGATAGAACCAAGTCAGGACTGAAATAGACATCAGCATATTTAATCAAAATAATTGCAATGTAACATACACATGGTAGTAGAACCATCATCACATAGTAGTTTGTAACATACACTAACTAGCCTTCACCACATACTGAAAATAAATTGTTTCATCATGATGACTAGTTAGTGTAGTTTGTAACATACACTAACTAGTCATCATGCCTGGAAAGGAACAAAAATACAAATCGTTTAACAGGGTACATACCACCCTGGAAGATCAAATAACTACCACATGGTAGCCTTCATCATACCTTCGAATTACTTGGATCAGAAGAGGCTGGGTATGACATGGAACCATCAGCTGTGGAACCTTCAACTATCACTTGATCATTAACCAAACTGATTGCCTCATCACCCTTCATATCATCAGATTGATTACTACCAACTGCTTCAAATTCATCAAATAATCTCCTAGATTTCAAGGTACCAGTTTCAAAACGACTTTTCTTGGACACATATTGAACTACAGTAGAGCTTCCAACTGTAGGAAGGCCATCAGTATCATTAAAAAGCCTCTTACACTTTAAAGGGCTGGTTTGAATAGATGGGAGTAAACTAGTAGAATGTGGATCCTGAAGGTCATGATTACCAGCAGCCTGAAAGTCGTTAAAAAGGTTCTTACCTCTTAACGGACTAATCTCGAACCCACGTTCGTTTGAAAAACACTCGGTAACAGTGGACTTCTGTGTCAAATAATCTTCAAAGTCATTAGACACATAAGGTCGGACTGTAGTCCTTAAACAAGGAGGAATGTATTCAAGGTCATTATTACCACCAAATTCAGACTTTCCTCTGAATAAACTAGCTTCAACAAAAGGCTTGACATAAGGTGTCCTAAGGTAGGCTGGTGAATTTTTTTCCTCTTCTTCCCATGCCATTAGTTCTTCAAACGACAGACAGTCGACATATTTTTTTTTTCTTTTCGTGACTTTTAATTTTAGATGTCAGTTCATCATCTGAGGAATCAAAAGACAGGTTCTTGTGATAGTAGCTAACTAAATGAACCTGTGGCTGATGACAAACATAGATCTCAACTAGACCATGGAGCTCAGCCATGTCATACAGTTTCTTGATATCATTATCACCTTCTACAAGGGTCAACCCTTCCTCCAGACTACTACTTGGAAGACAAAAATACCAAGCCCAAATATACTCCTTAATTTCTTTCAACAGCATGTCACATATTTGAGAATACGATAACCTACTCAACCTAGGTAACCTCAAATGTAAAACATCTCCACCTAAATAACTTAAGGGATAAAAAAAGAACTGACTGCCATGATAAACATCAAACCCAAGATCTTGACTGTTTTCAGACATTCTGTGTAACAACGGAAATAATTCAGCAAAACAAAATATATTTAAGATAAAATTTAATAGAAAAAAGTAAATGGACAAACTTACAGCCATTCTTGATACCATAATTCATAACAAGCTTTTGATTCTGTGTTTTGTGATGACATAGTTAGTAGAAATCTGAAAAACACAAAATATATGTAAGATAAAATTTAGTTTTGGTTAATAATAGGTACAAAAGCTACAAAAGGTACAAAAAAGTGAACAGTAGAAAAGTGTCTAAAAAGTACAGTACAACCATACTCAAATGATATATCTAAGATATAGTCAAACTCACCAAAAAAAAGTCGCCTAGTTTACATGTTGGATAATGCATAATAGGTTATTACCGAATGGACAATACTTGTAAAGTAGCATGCATGGGTTTGCCCTACTTTGTATATCCATAGTTTGGTGTGTGCTTATTTTTTTTTTGCTTATTTTTTTAGAAAAATATTACTAGTATACAAATTGGTAGCGTCTATAATTATCCTATTACAATAGTTTGAACACAACAATATAATACAACATACTGAATACAAAAATTAAAACCATTCAAGGGAGCATATGGTTATCAATTTGTTTCAAGTAATACATCAACAAAACTAGAACATAACTAAACACAAACACGGTGTTTAAAAGAAAACCTAGCCATTTGTTCACGGTATGAAAGCGCAGCCTGAATACGATCCTTCACATCCAATGATAGACCAAAAGCCAAGCGGTATAAAAAAATACATACCCAAATACCACAATCACCAAATATCCCGGCCTGCTTCGGTACTTGTTCAGCGATAGTAAATGTAATGAAATAACTTGCCGGATCAATGCCTTTCTTCTCAAATACTTGCGCTTGTGATAGGACCTCAGGTAATTGTAGCTGTGGACAAAAGTTACACTGTTTTAAAAAATCTAATGTTTTAAAACCTGGTTAAACGGTTCTGTATTAATTCTTATGACATATGAATAAATAGTCAAACCTGTAAACACTCCCTCAGTTTGATATAAAACTCTCGCCATTCCTCTTCAAAAGTTTGACCGCTATCATAAAAGGTAACAATGCCAGTGTCTATCTCCAAACGCGCAAGACACCAATGAGCTTCAGTTTCATTAATAGGCATGAAAACCTACAACGTTTGGGTCACAAACATAACATTAATATATGGCAAAAGCTAAACAGCATAATTAAATGAATGAGACTGGACTAGAATAAAATATATATATCGTCACTTACGTGCTTAACGTCAGACCATGGAATAGAGTATCTTTCACCATTAGCATACCACAACGGCAAAGAATTTTGTAACAGAAGCTGAACAAAATAGCTACTGACCATCGCCCAATCAGCCGTATCGGGCCTAACATGCCGAAGGTAATTAACCCACAACTCTATGTGCTGTAAATTTCGAAACATGAATGAGTGTGATAAACGTTATAAGAAATCAATTCAGTAGGTACAGTTGTATAAGTACTTGCCTCATCCCTTAGCCAACCTTTCATAGGCGGGTCTAAGCAAACCAAACTTTCCCAAAACCTTCTATCCACACACACATTGTCACACCAAGGAAACTTGCAGTTAAGCGGTCCAATTTGTCTAAGAAATTCGTCAAATTCATTTGTAAAATGAACTCTGTTGACAGCATCGGTGGAGCGTGCAAGATCCTAGTATATGAAACGATTAAACTTATAATCAATTGTCATTAACAAGATATATTTTAAAAGGTTGTCAAGAAGTATTTTTCATACCTCAACCCAAGGCGTGACAAATTTAAGTTTTTCACTCATATCTGGATCAGGTAAGCTAGAGCATCATCTTTTCTTTTCAGCATATGCCTTGGTCCAATAATACGAATTAGCTTCACCTGAACGTTGTTCACTCCTTTTGGAAACTGCAAAACGCGCTCTATTGGCTTTCATATGATCTGAGTTCATGATTGCTTCTCCCCTTTTCTTTCGTTCATTTTCATACTGCAACCTCTTTTCCTCTTCCCTCATTATCAACTTGTCCTCTTCCATCCTTAACCTCTTCTCTTGTTGCATCAACTGCTGCTCTTTTAACCGGGCACTTTGTAACTCTTCATGTCGCAACCTTAATTCTTCTTGGATAATAAATTCCTGTCAGCGTTTATAAAGAACATATCGTTATGATATGTTATCGTACGGAAAGGGTTTTACACTTGTTTACTGATTTTGTAAATTACCTTTGCAAGATCGTCATCAGAAAATTCATCTAGCCGCGCTGATGAACTAGTATCAATGCTTGACTGACTTGACTCAAACAAGTCAAGAAAATCATGATTAAGCTCATCACAAAACTGTGCACTAAGATGCCGAAGATCATTAGTTAACTCCAATTTCTCCTAAGAATGAAAAAAAGTATTTATAAAAAGCATATATACGAAAGATAAATTAAGTTTTCAATCCACTGCTAGAGTCTTTCAAACCACTGCTAGTGGTTTTCAATCCACTGCTAGCAGGTTTCTGATAATGGATAATTGAAGGGCTGTTTTGTAAATTTGGTGTATCCACTGCTAGAGTATATGAAACCACTGCTAGTGGTTTTCAATCCACTGCTAGCAGGTTCCTGATAATGGATACTTGAAGGGCTGTTTTGTAAATTTGGTGTATCCACTGCTAGAGTATATGAAACCACTGCTAGTGGTTTTCAATCCACTGCTAGCAGGTTCCTGTTTTGTAAATTTGGTGCAAACTTATTTGACGATCAACACAAAATGATGTCAATTATATATACGAAAAAAAAGGATATATTACCCCATTTCTTTCTCGAGCAAGAACCTGAGAAAAAGGACGTATATTATTATCAGTAGTCGTGTGACTATTGATGGGTCTATGAGGAGAATATAAAGCTTAAATAACCTGAATAATTTTCTCGAGTTTGAACAAACGCTTATTTAACTCTGTAATAACACCATCATGTGTTATGCTGATCTCTATTATACTGCTCTCACTCCTGCGTATAATAGGTAAATGTTTCCTTTCAGTCTTGCCACGTTTGCGTGCTGCGGCCATCTTTTTCAACCACTCGTCGTAAAGATGTGTGGTTTTCACTGGTGGAGTTCTAGGTATGTAATCATGGAAAAACGCCGTAAACTGTATATACCAATCAGATCTCCTCTCAGCTATTGTCGGTGTAAGTTCTTTAACAGGACTGGAATCCTTAAAAATCAAATAATAATGTTCAATAAAAGATTGGATTAATGTAGAATAAAAGATTGCATTAATAAGAAAATTTTAAATATTACTTTTACCTTTCCAAAGAGAAACTTATAATCAGATCTTTTGAAGGGTGTATTCTTTGACCACGCTACTCCTCTTGGCATAATATCAGGAACTTTATTCCACCATAGAATGCTTCTTTCAAAAGACTCCAGTATCTATATCTATACGGATTTTCAAATTTCAATAAAAAATAATAACATAAAATATTGATACATAAAATGACTCCAGTGTATATTGATATGTAAAATATTAACCTTGAAAGCCCAAACGAATCCTGACATAGGTTGGAACAAACTTGTGGTCTTTGTTAATACCTTGAAGGAAATCCCACTTGTGTTTATCCGCAACATCCAAAATTTCATCATACAAATGCCTCCAAATATGCTCTCCCCATGGGAAGGCATCCCAATCATCTAGGTTTTCAACTAATCGCATGAGAGAATCATCAACTTCATGAACCAATAATCTGCCCATGAAGATAACCTCCAAAGCTAACAATAGACAAAGACGTACTGCATCTTCGTAGCATATGATACCAAATGCCTATTCATCCTCAATTAGGCCAAGAATATCTAAGTTTATAATTTTTGAACCTGAACGTTTTGGGAAAACCCTTGACCTAAAATTGAGGTGTCCAGATCCATATTTTTCAAAACTTACTTTTCCAAAATGAAAACCAATGATAAGCGAAAACTCTGGATGACCGAAATGTAGGGGACGGTCTTCAATATAATATACAATCGGCATATCATAATGATTTTCATTCGGATAACATTGTTTTTGTAAAATATAATCTATCATATGTGCTTCGTGGTCAAAATAAGAAAGGTCCAACCATTTACCGAAACAAGTTTCCCGAAACAACTTCCTTCGTTTTTTATCCAACTTTGATTTTATTAAAGAAAAGTAGTTTGGTTTACTTCTGATGATGATTTTCGCCTCATATTTCTACAAATGAAAAAAAAATAAAAAAAAAATAATAATAAATAAAAGAAAAAAAAAATCAAAAACATATTCTACTTAATTACATATAAGGGGAGTAACAAAGCTGCATTCAATCAGCCAAGCCTCACAGTACAATTTTGTAATAAGATACCATATATTACTTCATTCCTTAATGCATTTATTGAAAAAAGGTACAAAAACAAAGCATCACATCTCCAGACACCAGATAAATTACAAACCCCAACACAATCTAAAACCTTTTGCTAACTTAAATAAACGAAATTGTTGTTGCAAAACTACTATTAAACATGATTAATTTCAAATAACATACGGAAAAAACAAATATACGAACAATTTATATATATGAACATAGAAATACATACCCGAATACGAAACATTTTTTTGCAGGATCTGGAGAAGACGGGTAGTTCTTGACTTGTAGGAGTATTTTGTAATGTATGTGTTATTCTAATTCATTGAATAAGGTTACGAAAGATATGTGATATGAAAAAGCGCAGAAAAAAAAACGCTTAAGTAAAAAGTATTTTTACAGTCGTGTAAAAAATGGATAACAGTACAAAAGTACAATTTTTAAAAAACCACTCAAATTAATTCGCTTAAGTCGCTCGGCATTGGGAAGGAGCAAAAGGAATAAAATAATACTTTCTAAAGTTTGACTTTTTCCTCGAAAATATCAAAAAAAAAATCGCTTGAATCTTAAAAAGTCGCTGGATATAAGTCGATTATAAATCATAGGTACGAAAAGGTAATTCCAATGATTGGTTTCTGAAAAGTGTCAAGACACTTGGCACTCTTAGATTGGAAGGAAAAAGTCGCAAGTCTCGAAGTCTATTTTGGAAATACCCAAACTTTTTGCTTAAAAAGTGTTGACACCTTGAGCAAAAGATGTATTCTCATAATTACCCCTAAAAAAATGGTGCGAGTATCATCACCCATTTAATAAGGGTACTAAGCAATCATACAATTTTTTGGACGTCATATTCTCGCCTCATGGAGATCATGGGAGAGAAATGTGCAAGGTCTTTGTAAGTGAGTTTTTAGGTTCCAAGAAGGTCAGATGGTTTAACCAATTGTTGAGGATGGAAATAGATGGTCTAAATAACATTCTATCTTCAAATCCATTAAACATTGGTTAACCTAAATAATATACTTTTAGCCCTTGTATATGGGGTTGTTGGTAAGTTTGCATTTGGTAAGAGCTATAGGGAAGATCCGTTTAATGGTGACCATGAGTCATGAGTCATGACCATGTTTGATGGTTCAACTAACTCATGTTCCCAACATATGGATTGATTGTTGACAAACTTGGTTGGAATGGTAGGTTGGAAAAATGTTTTGGTTATCTCGATGGCTATGTTCAAACGACTATGGACGAGCATTTTCAAACTTTGAATGGAGTAAGTGAGGCCCATTCTTTAGTTCAGTTATCGCTGGAAGATCCTCTGTTTACAAAAATCCACATAAAAGCGCATCTTATGGTAATCAAAAGTTTACATTTTACTATTGTTGCCCTTTTTTAACAGTAAATATATACTCACACACCTATTATAGGATACACATCCGTAATGCAAAAACCAACAAAAGCTTTTTACTATTCTAAAAAGCTTTTCGAAGAGGTTTTTATGCATTGTATCAAAAGCTTTTGGAATAGCTTTTTACAAAGACTTAATAAACCTCAATTCTTTGTTAAAAGCTTTCACTCTTTATGCCTCAAATCATTAAATACATCAAGTCTTTAAAGACTTAATGCATTGCTCGTGCTCACGTATTTGATCCTACAACTTTTTGTTTGGTGACCCCATACATCTTGTTAAAACACTAAACCACAATCTTATACTTTCTTCATTCTTATGACAAACTACTGGAAATGTTTTAGGGTGTACTTCTTGGTACACCCTAAACCCTAAATGTTTTCAGGATGTACTTCTTGGTACAATTGACACAACTTATCCAGCAATGATATGGGCAATGACCGAGATTGTTAAGAGTGATGCAAAAGCTTCAATCCAAAATCTGAAGCTGCATAGGTAGAAAACTACATATAGAAGCATCTGATATAGCAAATATGGTATACTTGAAGATGGTGATTAAGGAGGCATTACGGTTACACCCACCTACCCCATTGGTGTTCCCGCGTAATTGTGCACAGGATTGTAAGATTGGTGAGTACAATGTTTTGGCAGGGACTGTTGACGTAATGAATGCATGGGGGATAGCAAGAAATTTAAGGGTGCGTTTAGTTGGAGAAAAAATTCTCTTGTTTTCTATCTCTAGTTTTTTAAAAAATTGGATAGGAAATTTTTCACAAAACACTTGAAAATATAAAAAATGTGTTTATTTGATATTTGTATTTTCTATTTTAAAGAAGGGGAGAGAGGGTTGGGGGTTACAAAGGAAAACAAGGAAAACAACTAAAATTTGTTTTGTAATTTTCCTTGTTAGGTTAGGTATAGGGAATTTTGTGTTTTACAAAACATTTTGTTGGAAAATGATAATTTGAACGCGATCTCTGTTTTCCTTGTTTTCTACAAAACATTTTGTGGAAAACAACCCCAACTAAACGCACCCTATGTGTTTGGAAGGAGAATCCAAATGAGTTCTATCCAGAGAGGTTTGAGAATCTTGAGATAGATGTTTTAGGGAATAATTTTGAAATGATTCCCTTTGGAGGTGGAAGAAGACAATGCCCGGGTATGAAGTCGGCTAATTCGACTATGGAGTTAACTCTTGTAAACCTTCTTCCTTATTTATATTAATTTGATGGATTTTGCTAATGAATATGGAACAGGAGATGAAAAAAATTGCTGTAAACATTTTTAGTTACCAAATTGCCAATCATTACTAACAAATAGTATACCCCTTTCTTTCTGTATATGATGTATTCACTCACAGTTTGTAGGTTCAACTCGTGTAAGCATAGCATTCAACACCAATTTATCCAGAGTATTGTCTACAAACACAAGGCTGTTGCGAAAACAGCAACATCAAACACAACCATTAATTCTCACTTGAGCTACACTAATATGGGTGGTGGAATAATTAACACTGCACTATTACATACGTCTTGGACAGATGGAGCAGGTCTTGAGGTGCTGGTAGTTCTGATATATCGTAGAAAGGAGCTCCACCTTGAAAAGGAAATACAACTTCATAACTATGCACAAACATGAAAACTAATACGGTACTAACTATTCTCGGCTGTGCTTTAGCACAGACTGAAACTTACCTAGTCTAGTTATATATTATAACTCGCTAAGCGTCTAAAATACATAATCCACATTTCCGCTTACGAGTTTCAACCCAATAATCAAAATACATCAAACGATTCAATTAAGTTCATTCATTCATTTCGTTAACTCTAATTTGACAAATTTATTACGAAAACAAGTTCGACCCACAAAATAAAAATGACAAACATATGACTAAATCACTCTTTTACATAAGAAATCAACCTTTGAATTAGACCCTTGGCCTTTTCACTAGATGGATCAAACAAAAAAAAGCAATGACCTTCACCTTCATTCTCCATAAACTCAATGCTCCCACCCCATTTACTTTTTTCTAAAGTCTCTTTATAATCAATGCCTCGCGGCTTAAAAAAATCTTTTTCCGCAACCACTATCAATACCTTGGGGCAACTCAATTTCTCAAGATCCGGATCTGCACCCGGGTAAAGTTTTGGGTCATCATTTGACTCAGAGCTACCCGGGTACAAATACTTAATAAACTTATCGGGCTCCTTTTGAGCAAAATACGGATGCAATGTAATTAACCCACAAATCCCTAACCCAATTTTATTAACTCCAGCTTGGACCGCTAAGTAATGAGCCAGATTCGCCCCAGCACTGTCTCCAACCAAATAAACCCGACTCATGTCCGCATAATCATTAATCCATGAGTCGGGCCCTGACCCATTAGCATGGGCCGCGATCCATTGGAACACGGCCCAACAATCATCGTACGCGATAGGGAGAGGGTGCTCGGGTGCCAACCTGTACCCTACTGCTATCGCGACAGCTGGAGTTTGGGAAACAAAGGGAGTCAAAAACCCTTGCGTCACAATATTTATAGGTGACCCAACACAAAACCCCCCACCATGCACGTAAATGATCAGAGGAAGCTTTTTGGATGCATCCATTTCGTCCATTTTAGGTAGGAATATTCGGGTTTTGACATCGATATCGGGTGATATTACGACATCTTTGGATTGAACACCGGTTATAGGATCGGTGGAGGGTGGCAATTGAGGGGTGGTAAGCAAACGTTCGACACGTCCATCTTTGTATACACGTAAAAATGGCGCGAAATCATGGGTGATCTCGGTTTCGGTCGATGAAGACATTTTTTTTTATGAAAACTATGAAAGATGTGGGATGAAATAGATGAAGAAGATGGGGTTATATAGTGTTATACTGCGTCACAAAATTGAATGTATGATTAAAGTAGGTGAAGAGTTGAATGTGACTTTAATGTGGGTGGAAATGTAGTTGCAACGTTATCATTGGTTGTTGTAAGAGCATACCCAACCATAACACTATAACACCAATAACACCGTTCACGTCAGCGCCACGTCAGCTTAACATTTAACATTGGCATCTCTAAAAAACACCCACAACCATAACATCCCAATAACATCAATAACATTTCATATTTTCAATTTCAACCCCTAAACTAAAACAAACACTTCATTTATTAAACTAAAACAAACACTTCATTAAAAATTGAAAACATATTACAATACGAGATTAAAAAAAAAAAAAAAAAATTACAACGAAATAAAAAAACACACTGCAAATAAAACGTTACAACAAATTAAAGGAAATGACGAGAATACGATCTACTAACGAGGTTTCAAGTTATATTTTTTGATGATTCGATCTTTTTCGTCATTGATCCACTCCACGACCATTGGATCTTGCCCTTCAGTAGGCGTCATCAAAAACTTTATCTCTTTCAACCTTGTTATTGTGAGATCTTTTTCCTGCTGGGCCCGATACGCCGCTTCGGCCGTTTCACGTTTCAAATGATACTCGTTTGCCATAGTTTCGGTGAAATAAGTTGACGAGCTCGTTCCTCCAGTGCTTGTTCCCCCAGTACTTGTTGTAGTCTCTGATGAGTGCTTATTCACTCATCATTTTTACCCGCCTAAGACCACAAAAATGACCAAAAACACCCAAATAAGATCAAAATATGTTAAAAATATCCTTGGAGTGTGTTTTGTGTCTTGCAGGTACAAAAGGATTGAAAATAGAGCGAAAACGAGTAAAATCGATCCAAAATCAGAAAAGTGTTGAAAAGCCGATGTCGGGATGTGATTTTCTACGATCGTTGATCAACTGAAGACCCGGACATGTTGTTGGAGTGAAAGTGGGGAAGCAAACCTTAAAACCTAACCCAAAACCAAAATCACTATTTTACCCATCCCCGATACCCAAATAACCAAAACCACATTTTAATCCCAAAATCCATTTTAAACCTTAATAACCGTTTTGAAAAATTCTATTTTTTTCTTAAAACAAATTTCCTTTTACAAAAAAAAAATAATAAAAAAAAAAGAAAAAAAAAAAAAAAAAAAAAATCTTCGACAAAATACTTTCTTCTTAAAACTATTTTTACAAAAAAATAAAAATAACCCTCAACCTTTTTAATTCCCCACATAAACCGCCCTTTTTACCCATTCACTTCACCCATCCCCTTTTTCTCCTTTATCCAGAAAACACAAAATAAATCCCAATCCCTATCCCGCCAAAATCCTTGTCATTGCTGCCCCATGCCCAGCACCCACGCTTTGTCTCCTACATCCTGACACAGCTAAACCCACTGAGCTCCCTTCCCCAAGAAAGACTCACATGTTACCTCTTCACGTGTTGCACCTCCACGGTGGCAATCCACACATCCACAAAATCCCATCTATGGTTGTGTTGGCACCAAGTTGTAATCCAAGGGCTAATGGATGGCTGGGATTAATCAAAAGAAGCACAAGAAACACAAAGACAGGAAGAAAGAGAAAGAAGACAGTTTTTAGTTTTTGTATAAATAAGGATCAGATGATTAGTGTAATTTTTTGTCTAGAATCTCATATTCTAGTCCAGCTTTTATTTTTATGTCATTTACATTTCATGTAACTTTAAATTTCCAATGCAATTCATGTTTTTTTTAATTCCAGTTACTTAAAGATTTCTGCAGTTAACTTTTCTTTCATTGTTATTTAATTTGTCTAGTGTAACCTTGATTGGTACTGAGGTATTTTGAAGAATTTTGTTAAAGGCATACTCAAGTTTTTAAAGTTTTAGAACCTTACAGCTTCAAAAAAATCCAAGTTTTGCCCAAATAGAGGGTGTTTGGAACAGCACATTGTGTGGGTCAAAATCCATTTTTGACCCACGTTGGGTCTCAAACCAGTTTTAAATGAAGTATTATGCTCCTTTTGTTCTCAAGTTTTAAGGTGTCAAGCATTTTTTTTGTGTTAAACATTGTTTGCAAATCTGTCCTGTCCCACAGCAACAGCAGCTCCACAGCCATCTTTTTAGCCCCTAGCTCATTAGGCTTAGCTTCTAATTAGGATTTTGTGGGGGCAAAAGCTTCCCCCCCCCCCAGCTTGCCTTCAAGAACCATTAAGCTCATAAGCTTATTTTTCACTGTAGCTCGGTTAGAATTAGCTTATTTAGCCCCCAGTTAGCCTGTTCAGTAACTGTTTGGGGACTGCAACAGTAGATAGCCCACAGCAGCCGTGTGGACCACTTTCTTGTGCTTATTAGGTTTTATTTTTAGCTTATTTAGTTTCTTTTATTGCCCATTCAGTGCATTAGTTTAGGGTAGATTCGTTTTTGGCTTATGTAGTGCTTATTTATATTCATTTGCTTATTTGTTCATGTTGTAGTTTAGGACTTCCCAAGTGTAGCTTATTTGCCAACTGATTTCCCCCTCATTTAGTTACTCTCAGCTTATTTTAGATAGATAATCTCATGTGTTTAGCTTATTGGTTCACAAATCTTGTTTTCCAACTGCTTTTCATGCCTATTCTGTGCTTAAAAACTGATAAAGGGGTGTTTGGTTGGGACCTGTCCAAAACAACAGCTGATAAGCTGTTGCAACAGCTTATTGTGAACTTCTGTAAGTTTAGCTTTTGTAAAAAAGTTTTGTTTTGACCCATTGTTCAGTTTCCAAAAGAGTTAAAAAAAAATAAGTGGCAAAGAATTGACAGAAGCTGGATTCGAACTTGGGACCTGACGTCTGCTGCACACGACCACACACCCAACACTCTCAACCAACTGCCCTAGGGACTTTTTTCTTGTTTTATTTTACACCATTTAATATTTAACTAACCTTTCAATTCATAGCTTATTTACTTATTTGCTTTTTAACAGCTGATTTCCAAAAGCAGTGGTAGGTTTTTATAATTTTCTTAGATTTAGTATCATGTAAAGTAGTTTTCATAAAATTTTCAGATTTTTCCAAAATAGTTTAGTATTTTTTATCATTTAATTATATTAAAACCGTTTTTAATTCGTAATAAATAATATAAAAGTCAAAAAAATACCCAGCTTTTTTCTAAAATCATTTTTTGTCACTTAGAATGTAGGAAAATTAGATTTGCACTCGTAGGACTTAAATTGCATCTTTTTCACTTTCGGGGCTCGGTGTGTTCCCGGTTTTTAGAGTTTTTGCATTTTAGCACCCTAGGTCGTAGCTTAGCATCGTTCTATTGTTTCTTAGGCTTAGTAGTAGTTTATTTAGTGTTTACTTTGTTTTATGTACTTACTTTTCATTCTCGTTATTAAATTTGTAGGATAACGTAATCAAAATCCAAAATCATTAAAACCAATTCAAGTTATAAATCACAAAACTCAACGAATCCTTCCATTCACACCTCGTTGGGACACAACCCGGGAAATCACTTTTCCGGTATCACTTTTATCACACCCGTAAGATTTGGCACGTTAACCCTTTTCCTAAAAGGTTGATTTGTCGGGTTTTTCGGTTAATTTGATATATTGATATTGTGTTTATATTCACCACACTCACTACAATCGAATCAGTCTCGGATCTTGCTTTCTTGGTAGCACGTTTCTTTCTCATGGGGCGTGGTTATTCATCATTACCAAACAAAGCCTCGTTTGTTTGGCTTGGCACATCGCCGGTTAAATCAACCGGTTCTGGCGTGTCCCATTTCTTATAATGAAGCAAAACCTCCCAAGCGTCATCGAGACCAAACGGTGCTCCTTTGGATTCCTCACGATACCATTGCTTTGCCTGTTTCATCACATCCAACTCACTTTCCCCGCTTCGTTGATCTTGTTGTGCACGTATGTAACAAGCGTTGAACTTTGTGCATATGCCGTTCAACGTTTTCCATTTGCTTGACATCATGTCCTTGGTGCGCCGTTGAAAGTTGTTTTTATTGAACTCATTTCTGACCCGATACCAAAACGTATCTCTGGGTTGGCACTTTCCAACTTTCGGATCCTCCGAAACAGCTATGTAACACCTTGCAAGTAATGCTTCCTCTACTGAATTCCAACGCGCAGTAACGACAACCTCCTCTTCATCAGAATCAATTGGTTCAGGCTCGGGGTCTTTGGATTTCTTTGATTTTCGCTTAATACGACCTTTTCCTTTTTTTGGAGGAGACGTGGGTGTGTCAACAATATCATGTGTTTCAGTTTGTGATTGTTGTGACTGCTGTGTGAATTGTAGATTTTGAAAGTTGGAGTTTAAGGTGCTTTGTTGGTTTTGTTGTTGCCAATACAGAAATGTTTGATGTTGTTGATACATTTCTTGGCTCGATAAGCCTAGTGGGTTGGGGTTTGAAGATGAACCCGCGTTCGGGTTAGATGATGAACCCGGGTTTGAGGGATTCCACCCACCACCGAGAAGATTGAAGAAAGTATCGTCGTTGCCTCCCGACATTGTTTTTTTGCAGTTAATTAAAGTTGAAAGATTGAGAGTATTGAGAGGATTTAGTAGTGGAAGTGTGAAAAAAATGGTGTTTTAATTGTGTATTTATAGTGGTAAAAATAGGTTTTTGATTTTTTTTTTTTTTTTTTTTTTTTTTTTTTTTTTTTTGCAGTTAAATTTTTTTTAAAAACTTAAAGGCTAGTAGCCGTTAGAAGGACCACTTTTGAAAACTTTTTGAATTTTTTTTTTACACGCCTTTAAAGCGCGTTAGTTGGGTAACGTTGAAGGACCAACGCCGTGAAAGAACCACGCCTCCAAGGGGGTAACGCCGATAACGGCGTTATTTGGCATTTAACGGGCGTTACCCCGTTAACATTGGACATGCTCTAACAAAAATAATGTACTTGTTGTTAGCCTACGTTATTCTGGGCCCACGTGTATTGTTTGCAAGCTTAGCCTATTATGATGATTAGTTAGAGATTAATCTTTTTATAACTGCTCTGGGGCACAAGTTAAGTATACCGAAAATACACAGGGACCACTGAAAAGTACACAGGGATCCACATAAAAGTACATGCAAGTGTACTTTTATGTAGGTTCATGTGTACTTTCGGTGTACTTTTTGTGATCTTAACTTGTGTCCTTATGGCACAATTTAGAAAAACCATATAACTATATATTGATTATTATGTTTAATGAGCATGATTATAAAAAGCGCACAAAGGTCCTGTAAAAGTGTTAGGCTTGGTCATGATGTTACGTTATGCTTTATGCTGTCTTATATCACGTCTTTTTGTAGCTCAATATATATATAATATGATATAAATATATACATATTTTCATATTTTTTGCCGTCTTATGCCTCGTCTTATAAAAGCAATAGTTTCGCCTTGGCCGCTATGGTGTGAGGCTCGATCAAGCCACCACATCACGCCTCACGCTATTTATAACCTTGTTAATGAGTATTAAGGTTGTCATCGAGTCAAGCCAAACTTGAGTTTGACAAGGCTTGAGCTCGGCTTGAAAAATATAAGGTAGGTTTCAGCTTGATAGTTTGACGAGCTTTAATCATCCATACGTGAGGTCGGCTCGAGTAACGCTTAAGCTCAGCTTGAAAAGCTTGACTTTATATATAAACATTAAATTCGATAGCTAAACTCATTGATGCAGGATTTCTGACAAGGTTTTAATATTTATAATTGTCTTGTTTACCTATGGTCCACCTTATGCACTCACGGGCAGTGTACCCGGTCGTGTGTAGTGTAGTAATCGGTAAAACCGAGGTCGTCCCAAGAGCTATGTGAGCGGATTCTATATTAAGTTTATGTGTCACTGGTTTTAACTGATTTGAGGTTGAAATGATTAATTAACCAATAAACAAGAAATAAATGCGTGAAATAAATAGATGTTGTGATCAATAGAGGGAAAGTGTGCTAACTTAATTACTCATCCTATCGTGTAATGTTCATGTTTTATTACTTCCAGTTGATTCAAGTGGGGCTTTATGTCGCTAGGACAATATTTTTTATTAGGCTGGTCCCAGTCGCGACCTGGGACAACCTGCGCCACGTCAGCTTTCTCTCTCCAGCGACATGGGACAACCCGAATGCCCCAGTCGACGACCCAAGGAATTTTTTTTTTTTTTTTTTTTTTTTTTTTTTTTTTTTAAATTCAAACATTTTTAACATTAAATTTAAATTTCATTCAAATTAAAAAAAAACGTTACATTACGAAAAGAAAAGAAAAAAAAACATTACACTACGAAATAGCGTTTTTTCGAGCCTCATCGTCGTTATTGCATTGATTTTGAACGTACACTTGCATATCTTCAACAGAATGGGGGAGACGGCAAGCCATATTAAATCTTGTGTTGAGAAGTATTTTGAGGTTGAATTGTGTTTGAAATTGTTTGTTAAGAAATGTGTTTAAGGTTAAGTTGGTATTTATAGAGTGATAAATTTGGTTTGAATTTATTTTTTATTTATTTATTTTTTTTTAAGACCAAACGGTCAAATTTTAATACTTGTGTGTGATTTGGAAGCCTTACACATCGAGCGAGTTTTCACTCGATATGCCGAAAATGTGGTCCTCGACCGATGTCACAACCGTAGTCCACAATCGTCTCAGCCGATCTTAACATCGGTTGTGGAGTGTTTTTTTTGTTGGGCAACCGATCTAAACTAAACGAATGCGTCCAACCTTAGAGAAATGCTACGATCACATAATTTTTACAAAAATATTTTTAGACAATGATATGACATTCTCTTACTATATCACTGTGTGGGATTGTTTTTTAAAAGTTGTGTGGTTCTAATTGTACGAGGTTTCAAGCGAGTCAAATACAATATCTACACTTATTTTGGGAACGGTAGCATCGCCTTGTTTGAATCAACATAGATCATGCATACGAGGGTAAAAAAGAAAAGTTATTATAAACGTGATATATTTTCTCTCTTTTACTTTTGAAAATTAATTTGCACACGTTAATTTTTGCTTATTTGTACTATATTTTCATTTTGCTTTGACTACTTGCGAATCGGTGGTGTGGGCAAATCAATCCCTTTAGTTTTGTGCCAAAAAACCAATAGACGCTTTTCACAATCAGCCCCTTGCAAATATCTATACCTCGTAACGGACCACTTGTATAATTCAATTCATAAATGCAAAGAATTGCAAAACAACAATAAGAGCACTCCCATCGTTCAAGGTTGTAACGCCGTTAGGCACGACGTTAACGCCGTTATTGGGCGTTGCCCGATGGAAACGAAATGGGATAACGGCGTTAAAGGGGAGGCGTTGCCCCCTTAACGCCCGTTATGGGTCGGGAAAAAAAAAAAAAAAAAAAAAAAAAAAAAAAAAGTTTGAAAATGTTACAAAACTAGTCCTTGTAACGTTAAGATTTTTAAAAAATTTACAAAAAACCCCCTAACGGCTAGTTTTTAAAAAAAAAAAAAAAAAAATCAAAAACATTATTTTACCACTATAAATACCCAACTAAAACTCTATTTTTTTCACACTTCCTCTCACACTTTATATACTTCCTCTCACACTTTCATTATTCAAAAAATCAAATTCGTTGTAACAATGGATCCAAATCAAACTGGTGATTTTCCTCTGTCTTGGTCAGACAGAGAAGACCTAGCAGACTTCCAATTTATGGCGTCCGCGTACGAGTATCACCTTCAGTTGGAACAAGGGGAAGGCAGTGAATCTCAACATCCTACTCGTCCTCGTACCCATATATATCGTGAACGTGAGCTTGCAGAGGAACGTCTGCTCAACGATTATTTCGTACAAGGTTGTAAGTATTCAAACCGGAATTTTCGTAGAAGATTTCGCATGAGCCGGAAACTATTCCTGCAAATAGTTGAAGGTATTGAATCTTATACTTCCGATAATATTCCAGATCATTTTAATTACTTTAAGCAGACACCCGATGCTTGTGGTCGAATGAGTATAAGTGCTCTAATGAAGTGTACGTCTGCCATACGCCAATTGGCGTACGGCACCTCACCCGATGCATTTGATGAATACTTGCAAATGGGTGCGAGTACGTCACAATTATGTCTTGATAATTTTAACAAATGTATTATTGATTTGTTTATGCCGGAGTATTTAAGAAAACCAACATGGGCCGACATTCAAAAAATTTATCAACTACATGAAGAAAAACATGGTTTTCCGGGAATGCTTGGTAGCATTGACTGCATGCACTGGGAATGGAAAAATTGTCCAGTGGCTTGGCAAGGGCATTTTGCTAGGGGTGATAAAAAATACCCAACAATTATGCTTGAAGCTGTTGCTTCTCAAGATTTATGGATCTGGCATGCATTTTTTGGGATGGCGGGGGCAAATAACGATATTAATGTTTTAGATAACTCTCCGTTATTCGATGACCTTCTTGCTGATAATGCCCCAAGAGCACCTTATATGGTCAACGGAACTAGGTATGAACAGGGGTATTACTTGGCTGATGGAATTTATCCACAGTGGGCAACTTTCGTCAAATCCTTCACGGCAACAACTGATGAAAAACATACGTACTTTAAAAGGAGACAAGAAAGTGCCCGAAAGGATATTGAACGTGCTTTTGGTGTTCTTCAAGGTCGTTGGGGTATACTACAACAACCGGCACGTCAATTTGAAATTGCTACGATACGTAGAATCATGTATTGTTGCATTATTATGCATAACATGATTGTAAAAGATCAAAAATTTGAATTACGTGACTATAACGAACTGTGGGTGGATCCGTCAAGAAATTTGAGGCAACGAAGATGGGTCGAAAGATGTGATACTCACAGTCGTAAGGCAAAAGAAATACACGACCAACAAACGCATACCCAACTCCAACAGGACCTTATGGAGCATGTTTGGCAGAATAATCTTGAACGACATGGACAACAACAAGAGAGCGACGACGATGAATAAGTATTTGCTATGTTTTTTTTAACTGCAGTGTGTTCTTTTTTTTTATTATTTCGTTGTATTTTGTATTTTTTTTTAATCTCGTATTGTAATATGTTTTTAGTTTTAATGAAATGTTTGTTTTAGTTTAATAAATGAAATGTTTGTTTTAGTTTAGGGGTTGAAATTGAAAATATGAAATATTATTGGTGTTATGGTGTTATTGGGATGTTATGGATGGGAGTGTTTTTTGGGGATGTTAATGTTAAATGTTAAAGCTGTTGTGGCGCTGACGTGGACGGTGTTATTGGTGTTATGGTGTTATGGATGGGAGTGCTCTAATAGTGATGTTTTTGTTGTTTTCGTTATCTTCATTATTGTAAAACTAGGTGGTATTTTTGGCCGTGCATAGACTCATCTATATTACTCTCTTCATCTTTAAATAAATGTCTATTGTTAACTTACAAAATTTTCTTTTTTTAATTTTGATTTTAAATTATTTTATTTATGTTACGTAATACTTGATAAAAATTATATCAATGAAATTACTTTTAAAACCCAGTCCATTCATTTATTTTGCATCAAGTATTACATAACATAAATAAAATAATTTAAGGTCAAAGTTAAAAAAAATAAAAATAAAAATGGACACTTATTTAAGGACGGAAGGAGTATTTGATTACGAAAGCCAAAAGTGAAATTAGGGGTGCTTTTTTTAGGGGTGAATCGCAATGAAGAATGATAGTGGATATGATTGTAATTGTTTGGTAAAGAACTAAAGATATACATTTATCAAATAGTATATTGAAAGACATTATTTTCCATACTCCATACCACTCAAAAAAGTAGGTTATTGAACTTTCATTCCCGAGAGACCACTTTATATTTAAAACCAATACTTATTCTGATTCATAACATAACAAGCGCACTTTTTGATATATATTATTAACGTACACATTCTATACCCACTCCCATCTCAAATCAAATATTTTGACCAAATTAAACATTTCTTATCATTTCTCGTACATAAAATCCAGTCAAATATTTTAACCGTTCAATTCATATCCAATGTTACCAACTCTATGACACTCATCTATACACACTATTATTAGTTGATGGGACAACACCATCATGTTAATTATATTCCCGAAACTTTATTTTCTCATCTTCTTATGGAGTATTATACTCTATTACCTAACACCCCAAACATGATACGTGAAAGAATTAATTTTATTTTCCCTAACGTTTATATCAATTTGTTCATAATTTTATCCTTCACTCCAAACAAAATATGTGTAACAGTAAATTTATTCAACCTGAACCATCATAACAATAATCTTATCAATGAAAATAAAACTCTAGTGCACAAAATGTAATCCATGTAAAGACTTTGATATCATACGAATTATTATGAGAAATTTACTGCACAAATCATAAATATGATTTTTATTGGAGTATATAACTTCCACAAAAATCCAAAATCATTTACAACTAATCCAAAGAATAAAAAAATTACTTGATGGCAATACTATTGTTATCACATAAATGACCAAAAATTTGTACTATTATGAATTACTTTGTAATAATAGATCACATGCAAAACTTTTTGAATATATATGAATAGATATTTAAAGGGCAAATCGCATAAAAAGGTATCCATCTTATGTCTAATTTCAATTAAAGGTACTATTCTTTTTTTTTTCTCAATTTAAGGTACCCGACTTTTTTTTTGGCCGGTTTAGGTTTTTTTTCTAACTTCCGTTAACTATTTCGTTAGTAAATTACATGTTTGGTCCTTGGGTTTGTATAGGCATTTCATGTTTGGTCTATTTTCGTCCGTTTCATACGCTTGCATACGTTTTCGTCCGTTTTATATGTAAGATTGAGATAATTGTTGTGTGTTTATTCATAATAGGGAATGATACATATATAGAGAACAAACCCTAACCAAAGATGCTTTGGGCCTTGGCCCATACAAACTCGAACTGGACATAAATAAAGAAACAACAATAAAACACATCACATGCTTTTTCTAACACAAATACTACTACATAGTTGCTTTTCAAAGATGATTTTCATCACATGCTCTCCTGCTTTTGTCAAGCCAACTCATTATTTGTTTTTTTTTTTTTTTTTTTAACCAACCATTGTGAATGATCTCCACTTACACCAAACTTTTAAAAAGTAACAATAATAATTCTAAATGGATGTCATGTCGGCCATTTATTTCTTTTTCCTTCATTTGGCAATTCTGTCCCAATGACTTTAACTCTTTATTGACCAAGTCTACCTTCTTTCTTGTTCCACTACACACACAAAACACAAATCTAGAGAGAGGAAGCATTGAAAACCTAGAGAGAGAAAGCAACAACAAACCATGTCTTCATCACGGTCCACTCATCCACCAACCAATTCGACGAAGGCTACGTCGACAACAACAGCAATTTCACAACTGGTGATTATGCAGACGTCACACATGAATCAATACACGACAGTCTTTCACAAAGACAGCCATCATCGGCTCCACAACCTCCTACACATACAACCAACCCCACGAGATGAAGGTAACAGAAGAAAAAGGAAATATAAACGTGGTGACTGGTTATCATTGAACCAACGGTCAACCACTAAAAGGAAATAGGTGGCGACTGGTTATCATTGAACCAACGGTCGACCACTAAAAGGAAAAAGGTGGCGACCGGTTATCATTGAACCAACGGTCGGCCATATAAAAGAGAACAGGAGTTGATAGCAGTAGGGAGGGTAAGGGACGCTCTTGTTTGATCAGGTTTGTGATTCAGATATAAGTGGAGAGTAGGACACTGTTTGAAGAATCACAAATCTAAGAAAATAACATGTTATTTGAAAATGAAAATGACAGCGATTAATGTTTAAAGAGAGCCCTCCGAACCTCCGGCGTGTAGCCGGCGGCCGGAGGCGGCGGCGGAAGGTTAAAGTGGCGGAAGGTTTAGGGTTAGGTATTCTTAGGATCTTAACCCTCTGATACCATGTAAGATTGAGATAATTGTTGTGTGTTTATTCATAACACGGAAGGATACATATATAGGGAACAAACCCTAACCAAAGATGCTTTGGGCCTTCGCCCATACAAACTGTAGTCTAACATACCTAGGTGGCTATGTTCAGTCGCCTACTCTAAGCCACCGTCAAACCTGTATCTCCTATCTCAAAAAAAAAAAAAAAAAAAAAAAAAAAAAAAAAAAAAAAATCCGCCGCCTCTCCTTCAACATCTACTACTTCGTCTACTGCTTCTCCTTCCCAACCTTCTCAATCATCTCCAACCCTCTACTGCTTCATCTACTGCCTCTACATCATGACTACCACCTATCCTCATTCTTCCGCTGCTACCCTACCTCCTCTTCATCTCGATCTAAACTTCTCCTATCCCCATCTTCTGTCCTAAATCACCTATCCCCATCCTTCTCCTTCACCTCAATCCAATCTATCTCACCTCCACAAACCATATTATGTCTCACAGTTATACCCGCCGACAGCAATCCGTCGCCGCCATATGTACCGGACCCTACCCGACGGACGTGATGAGTGGGTTTCGTGTGCAGCCACTCTTTGTTCAAGTTTAGATCTGGTATTCAATCGGAATTTGGTAATCGATCTCCATGTCCGGAATCTGGTTTGGCAACCCGAACCAATCCCGGGTATGAGACTTTGGTAATGGGTTGATGATATATACTCTTAGTAGAGATCAATCACCGTTGATACATGTTTAAAAGATGGTACAAGTTATTCATGGTGATTTTTTAATGGTGTATTGGTTTTGGTTTTTGAGATGACGTATCATTTTATTTTTATTTCATAGTATTAAAAATTAAAAAAAAATAAAAAATTACTACATAGTTATTTAACTGGTTGTTTTTTATTTATATCGAATCAAGGGTATTAATTCCCAAGACGATTTTCGTTGGTGTCAAATCTAGGGTTCTTATTCCCGCGACGACTTTCGTTGGTGTTGAATCTAGGGTTTTCTTATTCCTGAGACGACTGTTTGGGATACTTTGAATTATCCCGTTTTATTTTGGTTATTGTTTTATTTTTCTTTTTTAGTTTCCTACTCCAGTTCGAGCTTTCGCGATTTCGCCGCTTGAACTGCGGGAGAGTATTAGAGAATAAATAGGCCCAATCCCGGTTTGTGGGTTTAGGGCATCTAGGGCTTTGCCATTATAAATAATGGTGAATAATAAAGTTAGACCTACGGGTTTTATTGTCTAACATTATACGTTTCCTCCCGTTTTCGTCCGGTTTTACACGTTTTCATCCGTTTTTACACGTTTTCGTCCGTTTTTGCACGTTTTCGTCTGTTTTTGCACGTTTCTGTCTGTTTTTAAACGTTTTCATCCGTTTTTACACGTTTCCGTTTGTTTTACATGTTTTCGTCCGTTTTTGCACGTTTTCATCCGTTTTTGCACGTTTTCTTCCGTTTTTACACGTTTTCGTCCGATTTTACACATTTTCGTCTGTTTTTGCACGTTTTTTGTCCGTTTTTACATGTTTTCATATGTTTTTAAATGTTTTCGTCCGTTTTTGCACGTTTTAGTTCGTTTTTACACGTTTCCGTTTAAATAGACAAAAACGGACGAAAACGTGTAAAAAGCGTTTTTACACGTTTTCGCCCGTTTTTTTTTTTTTTTTTTTTTTTTTGACGTTTCGTATGTTTTACACATTTTTATACATGATTATAAAAAGTTTAAAAATGAACGGGAAAGTGTAAAAACAAACGAAAACGTGCAAAAACAGACGAAAACATGGAAAAAATGATGGAAACGTGCAAAAACGAACAAAACGTCGAAAATAGATGAAAACGTGTAAAAACAGACGAAAACGTGCAAAAACATGTAAAAATTGACGAAAACGTGTAAAACCGGACGAAAACGTGCAAAAACGAACCGAAACGTGCAAAAACGGTCGCAAACATGCAAAAACGGAAGATAACGTGCAAAAACGGACGGAAACGTATAAAACAGAAAAAAAAAAAGATGTAAAAACAAAAAAAGCTTGTAAAACCAGACAGAAACGTGCAAAAACTTGCGGGAACGTGTAAAAACAAACGAAAACGTGCAAAAACGTGTAAAAAGAGACGAAACATGTAAAAACGGACGAAAATGTGCAAAAACGGACGAAAACGTGTAAAAATGGACGAAAACGTGAAAAAACAAACGAAAACGTGCAAAAACGGACCGAAACGTGCAAAAACGGACGAAAACGTGGAAAAGCGGAAGAAAACATGCAAAAACGGATGAAAACGTGTAAAACAGACGAAAACGTGTAAAAACGGACGAAAACGTATAAAAACAGACATAAACGTGAAAAACAGACGGTAACGTGCAAAAACGGACGAAAACGTGCAAAAACGGACGAAAACGTGTAAAAACGGGCGAAAACGTATAAAACGGACGAAAACGTATGCAAGCGTATGAAAACGGACAAAAATAGACCAAACATGAAATGCCTATACAAACTCAAGGACCAAACATGTAATTTACTAACGAAATGGTTAACGGAAGTTAGAAAAAAACCTAAATCGGTCAAAAAAAAAAGTCGGGTACCTTAAATTGAGGAAAAAAAGAATAGTACCTTTAATTAAAATTGGACAATCAAATCACAATTTTTATATCTACATATGCTCCTACCATCTTTTGTAAAAAAATTCTTCACAGTCACGTCATCACAACTCACACAAGCTACTCTGTATGGCTCCGCTGATCGTTTCATCTGTACCTATCAACTATCATAACCAACAGTACCAAGTAATATAATGTCGACCACAATCTAGTTACCTCTGTCACTATGGTTGCCGAAGTCGATAAGGGCTCTCCGATGATCTTCTCCAGCCATCTATAAGATTATGAAGCTAAGAATATTATACTACTCCAACAAATATAAAAAATAAAAAGCCAAGATTACATTCTTTGTATTCCACTTACATGATTTAAGAACATCAGTAACTCCTCATCTGCAGCATTATTATCAAGAAATTAGTACAAAAAACATTACCCCACCCACACTCACTAAAAAAAATAAGCATATATAACTGTTATAAACATTTAGGCACTCACTATGTTCCTCTTTAGTATGCTCCACCGCGGCACAACAACATAAGATTCTCTTTAAGCCTTCGTCCACAAGTCAAGCCGGAGATAGAATCTGGAAAACAAACCTAAGAAAAGAAAAAACAAAGCAAAACATGAGAAAATAGAAAGACAAAAAACAAACCATTGAAGAAAACTTTCATTGTGAAAGGGATTACAGGTTCAAGAGATAGAGAGCTAAAGTTGCGAGGACAATAAAATTGAAGAGTAGGAAGGGAAATAGAGAGGAAGAAATGACGGTCATTTCATTGTTGGGTTATAATATGTTGTATTTTACTTCTCAAACAGTGCCTTACTGTTGCAAGTGAGCTGTCCGATTTTAGAGGCAAGACCTCTTTTTATATAATAGTAAGATAAGATATACGGCCCATCCACTATTTGACCTTTTCCTTATCATGTTACAACCATTAACAAAAGTGTCATACACTTTCCTTCTTTCACTTTTAGAAAACTGTTGACGACAACAACATATATGAATCTCGATTTAACTTTTTTTCTCTCACAGTTGATAAGATAAATTTAGTTCACATCTGTGCTAGAAAGTTGGCACATATAAAATCAAGTTGCAGATAAAAACAAACATATAAAAATCAAGTTGGCACATATAAAAACAAACATATTACAATAGTTATCACACGCTTGTGACCCTTCTAGATAGTTTTGTTGATTAGTTTGAACTAAAACTACAAAAAAAAAAAAAAAAAAAAAAAAAAAATGAACACCTTGTTACTTACATCTCCTTGGGATGAAAAAAAAGGAAAATACTGAGCTTTGATTGCAGAAAAGGAAACCTCAACGTTTACTACACCTTTATCCGGATCACAAACGAACCTGCAAATGATAGAAACTCATTAGCATTACTTGCACATATTGCAGGAACACCATATGGTAGATACTAGATAGGAAGACAATTTATTTTGCCTCTTGTCCATTTTATGCCTATTACAAATTATACTATAACTTTCTCGAGTACATGTCATTCAGGAGGTTTATGTACCTGAGTACATATTATAAGCCTATTGGAAGCATTTAAAAACTTACAAGCAGGAAGGTTGGAGATATCTGCAGAAACAGCACAAGGAATACCCAAGTTTGAAAGAGCTCCCCTTATAATTCCACAAGGAAAATAAAGATGCATCCCAGTAACTTCTGCTGCTTTGTTTCCAGGTTCTTGAGCTGAGCCTGAAGTCTCTGTGGACGAGCCCACTGACATACGTGAAAGCCATGCGAATTTATCATCTTGCAAAACAAATGTACCCTGCAACAACATAAATAAGCAACCATATCTACCGTTCACAATATCTTATAAACTTATTAGTTATTACGATATGTGGTATGGAAACTTATTCTATGATTAGTCTTTAAATTGTCTATCTGCTTCTTGAATAGCTCCGACCAGAAATCTTTGCAGATGAATTTGATTGCTTCTAGGTGATCACTAAACCATGGCCGCTCCATAGTGTACCTAATATAAATCCATAATTCAGGTAGCAAAAATAATATTCAAGGGTGCAAAAAATATATATACCATGTATATGACAAAGAAAGATTTAAATCCTAGACATAAAAATTTGAAACCGATGTACCAATAGTTACTTCGTTAGTCTCTATTATTGTGTAAGCCATTGATGCAACCTTAGTGATACATAGTATTAAGAATTTACGAAATTAGGTTATCAGTTATCTAAGTAAACTCTAACTTCTAAACCCCTTGAGCAAGTGCAGTTGCGCAATTTGTTAGCAGTCTATTGCAAAGAGAAATTACTAAGGGTATTGATGCACAAGGATCATAAGATTGCTATGAGAACTTTAAGACATGTAATTTATCCCCTTGTTAGACGTAAGATTATGTTGACTGGATGGAGATTGATGCAAAAGAGTAAGAACTTCAAATTATTCAAGCTTCCACGGAATTACAGATTTAAATAGCAAAAAGGGCTGGAATAGCTATGGTGAAAAAGGGGACATGTATATTCACACATGCAGTCAAACATTAAGATACTAATACGATCCATAAGACCTCGGTCACAAAATGCTGAATCAAAATAGGATGTTTAATGAATATACGTGAAACATCAACATTCACAGGATTTACCATAAACATCTTAATTCATTGGTGCAATCAAAATATGGTGGCAAACTTCCAAAGATTACACAGCATTGTCAGGTAGCATGGAGTCAGCATCATAAACAAAGATGAGTTCTTAAACTAACAACTTAACTGTTGACTACTTGTTCTCATATGATATTTATTATTTAGAAATAATTGTGAGCTAAAAATGCTGGTTTATAGGCTTATAGCTAAAAAAACATATATTTACATTTTTAAATGAACTTATTTCACAACCAAATGTGTGATGAACACCTAAACATAAAACTAACAAATGACATGACATTTATCCGACAAATTTAATCAATTTGGCAATGCATCCTCAAATATGTATCAAATTGAAAGAAACTAATCATTTATACATAGATTTACATTTCAAAGAGTGTCGTTTGTTTTTTCAGAGCTTTTACCTCTTCATCTGCAAACCATGTCTGCAGAAGAAGAGGTAGATCTGAAGTCTTCATCTGCATGGATGAATACCGTTTGTTTTTGTGGTATTGAAGTACTTCTTTTATTTTCTATATTTTTTTTCTTTTTTTGCGCTATAAATCCTTTTGTAATATGGTTCAAATGGGTTAATCGTAAAAAACGTAAGAAAACGTAAAGTAACCGACGAAAACGTAAAAAATTGAACGAAAACATAAAAAAAACGGACGAAAAAAATACGAAAACGTAAGAAAATGGATTAAAACGTAAAAAAAAAGACGAAAACGTAAAAAAATGGACGAAAACGTAAAAAATGGGCGAAAACGTAAATAAAAAGACCGAAATGTAAAAGGGATGTAAGATATTGAGAAAGAGATGTAAGGTTTGTGAAAGAAGAGGTAAGGAGTGAAAGAAGAGGTAAGAAGTGAAAGATAATGTCTGAAATTTAGAAGAGGAAATAAGTGAAAAAAAACACTTATGTCTGCAAAAAAACAAACAACAAAAGAAGTGAAAAGAGGAAAAAAGTACTTATTGAGAAAAAATAAACGACACCTTATATTAAGCTCCAAATGAACAACTACTATCCTACGGCTAATGAGACCTAACCGATCTAACAAACCTAAATTTAATTCTAGTGTTTCACTAACATTTCAATTCAATACAATTATGAAGCTAACGAGACCTAATACGATCTAACAAACCTAGAATGAACTCTAGCTTAAATTGAAATTTCAGCTCCACACAATACTTAATACGCTCTAGAAAACCTAAAATCATTCAAGTATATAACTAAAATTTCAGATAAATACGATTATAACGCAACAAAACCGCATACGATCTAAATAACCTAAAATCAATTCAAGCATCTAGCCTACATTTCAGATCGATACGATTCTACGGACAAAAAGACCTAAAAATCAATCAACGAACATATAAAATTGAATAAATAAAATTAGATAGCGCGTGAGAGCGCGTGTGTGATGTATATATATACCGTTCGGAGAGCTGGTGGCCGACGTGATAACCGATAGCTTCGATTCTGCGAGCAGCAAGTTCAGGCTTGGAAGCGTAAAGTACATTGTTGTATGATGATACGATCTCTGTTAATAAACTGTCCATACAGCTTTCTGACACTTCTCTAACCATTGAAAGGAAATGATATTAACTGTGTGTGTGAGGTAGGGGTGTTCATGGGGTAATATTTGAATAAACCGAAAATCGAAACCGAACCGAACCGAAAATAACTGAACCGAACTCGTAACCGAACCGAATTTGCCAAAACCGAACCGAAATAAAAGTTCGGTTTTTTGGTTCGGTTATGGTTTTAGCAATCCAAACCGAAAACCGAATCGAAAACCGAAATTAAATAAATATATATATATTTTTTATATATTTATAATAAAAAAAATCTATTAAAACTCTTTTATAATATATATATAATATTTTTAAGCTTGAAAATTATTATTTTTTCAAAAAATATATATAAATAAATGAATAAATTATTAAATTTAGGTAATTCGGTTTATTCGGTTCGGTTTTCGGTTATTGGGGGTTCGGTTTTCGGTTCGGTTTAGTTAAATTTAAATTCGGTTAGGTTCGGTTCTCGGTTATACCCAGAAAAAAAAATTAACCGAACAAACCGATAACCGAACCGATGAACACCCTAGTGTGAAGGAGATTTTGTTTGCTCCGGTGATTGATTTATCAAGCTTGTTGAGTTGTAATGGGATCGTTGAATGAATGGATCAAGGCCCGTGGGAATGTAAACTTTGTGTAGTCCACTGGGCATGTTTAGAGTTTGAAAAACTAACGGGGCGTTTGGTTTGTTTAACAAGACTCACTATGGGTTTGTAAACCCACCATGCTTGGTGAGTATAAGAGATACATAGTTTTACTGGTTTCATACCTATATCTCAAAATAAAACCCACCAACCAAATAATTTATTGAGAATGGAATTCATTTTTTCATTCTCATTCCCATAAACCAAACACACGCTAAGTCAGAGTTGTTATTGAGCAATCGAAAGTTGATTAAGGCATTAAGCTAAATTTTTGTTGAGTTTGTGTCGAGGCTCAGCCCTCAGGGTAATGAAAGGAGGGTATGTTTAAAACAAAAAGGCATATATTTGTGATAAGCGGAAAAAAAAAATTAAAAATGAAAAGTTTTTGAAAAATTCTCAAAAAATTTAATAAGTTATGAGACATTGGTGGATAAAAAAGTTGCGAAGTAAGTTTTTATATACGTGAATGGTTTTAAAGCAAAAAAATTATGAAAAAAACTTTCGTACATTAAAACTTTGTAAATTGACATTTTATGCATCAAAAAATTGTTTTCGCATTCAACTTCTTTAATATATGTATCAAATGTAACAAGTTGAAATTTTACGCATCAAAATTTTGTTGTGCATTAAAATTTTGTTATTTAGGCATTAAAAGATACGCATTTAAACCCAAAATTAAAACTCACCTAATATGGTCCCTCACGGTCCAATTATGCTCATCAATGCTCGTACAAAACCTTACCTTGCGGTCTCCATTATATGACTATTGAAAGTTTGAAAACGCAACATAACATATTTCCTACTCGTCCATTTAATAAGGGTACTAAGCAAACATCATTCAATTTTTCGGACATCATATTCTCGCCTCATGGAGATCATTGGAGAGAAATGTGCAAGGTCTTTGTGAGTTTTTAGGTTCCAAGAAGGTCAGACGGTTTAACCAATGGTTGAGGATGGAAATAGATGGTCTAAATAACATTCTATCTTCAAATCCATTAAACATTGGTTAACCTAAATAATATGCTTTTAGCCCTTGTATATGGGGTTGTTGGTAAGTTTGCATTTGGTAAGAGATCCGTTAAATGGTGACCATGAGTCATGACCATGTTTGATGGTTCAACTAACTCATGTTCCCAACATATGGATTGATTGTTGACAAACTTAGCGGTTAGAATGGTAGGTTTGAAAAATGTTTTGGTTATCTCGATGGCTATTTTCAAACGATTATGGACGAGCATTTTCAAACTTTGAATGGAGTAAGTGAGGCCCATTCTTTAGTTCAGTTATCGTTGGAAGATCCTCGGTTTACAAAAATTCACATAAAAGCACATCTTAGAGCACAAGGTGCCATGACTAGGTAAAACTACTCATTCAAGGCTTACGGGTGCCACATCATTATAACAAACCTCCACATCACTATAGCAAACATTCACAACTAATTCCTTCGCTCACAACAAACATCAACTAACTCCTTTGAAGCCCACCACTTAAAACTTTATTTGTTTATTCAAATTTCCAAATAAACTAAATTTATTTCATTAAAAATTAAAATACATTACGACATAATAAGATAACACGCAACTTAAAATATCGGAACGAAAAAAATACGATACGAAAAAAAATGATACGGGGAAAAAAATACAACACATATTAATAATAAGAAACTTAAACATTTTACTAGTCATCGGCATTGGCATATTTCTTCATTATTTGTTCTTGTCTCTTTCGAATGATATATGCTTTTGTCGGGTCACTAGCCATATTAGGATCTATCATGAGAAACTTTATCTCCTTTATCTCTAACGCAACAACTTCATTCTCCCTCCTCGCCTCGTAACAAGCCATTTGAACGTTGGCTTTTTTGCAAATATTTTTCGGATAATTGTCCCGAAAAAGTACTCGATTGAATCCCACCGGAGCTCGCAGCGCTCGACGTTAAAGTCGATTTTTGTTTCTTTGCAGCTCGACTCTTTCTGCCGCCATCTCTTTCGGGACGAGGTCGTTTGTCTGGGCCGAATATATCCTCGAGACATGTAATGTCTATCGGATCCTCGACATCCCACTTCGGGTAATTTTTCGAGATCTCCCAAGCGTGAACATACGTGATAACGCTACACGCGTCGTTCGGGGTCAAGGAAACTTCCTTTTCTTCGAGCAAGTTTTATAACACCCTAGGCAGTGAACCTAATCGCTGTAGTGTAGTAATTAGGGTAAGCCACGGGTATTGATATCGTTCACTAGGGGAATAGGAATGCTAGTGAGAAGTTACTACGCTAAGGTTGAGGTTGAGGAATATTATTTTTTGTATTTTTATATTTTATGAAATTGAAAGGTACGAATCTCGGGTATTGGATTTGGGGGGTTGGTATTTCTACCGATTACTCTACTATTATCTAATTATCTAAACTAAGGTTGTGGGAGTCTATGTCTAAATTATGTGTACTCGTATGATAGTTTAAAGATGTGTTTACTTAGGTTTTACTACTCCTTAATTATCTCCTATTGATGGTTGAGTTGTCACGTCCTTATTCTTAGTTGCGTTGTGGGTCTAAAGTTGTAGGGTATGCGTTTCTCCCTAACTCTTTGAACTTACCAAAGGGTCTCGTCTACAAAACCCACTAGGGATGATAAACTCTTACTCTAAGGCACTCTTCGGATGGTTTAGCCTACGACTACTCAGGTAATCATATTCTAAGGTTCACAAAGATGAATCAAGCATTAAGTACACAACGAATGATCTATTTCACTACTAGATCATTAATCAACTAAGATAAGAAACAACCAATCAATGTTCAATAATTAAGTTTCATACTTCCTAAGCAAACACACAAATAAATTAGCCGGACATGAAGAACATGCAAGCATACACACAAATAATCAAAGACATAATTGAATTGATGAAGTAAATACTTATCTTGATGTAAAATAGGGTTTCGAACCCTAAAATACTGTACAAGACACCTTAGGTTCGGGTTTAGGTTTTCACTCCAAAAAGACTCCTAAAACTGAAAAATTCGGATTCTATATATAAGATTACATATGTGACGGCGTCACCTTATGTTTCGTGACGCCGTCGTGTCGCCGTCATTAGGGTTTCGTCTTGGCCACGTTAACCTTGCGACGGCGTCACCTTATGCCTGTGACGCCGTCCTCTTCAGCTTCTGACGCCGTCTGGGTCACATCTAGGCCGTCTGAGTTGCAACGGCCTACTCTTTTAAAGCCCGACGTCGTCACTTGAAAATAGGGTTTTTGGCTACTGTATCGTCACAAAAATCCTCCGACGGCGTCGCAATTAACACCTGATGCCGTCGCCTTCTGTTTTCAGCAGCTTTGAGTGTCTCGATTCTGACTTTGGCCATTTTCTTCATATATCCGCGTCTTTTCGTCCAAATAAGTGACATTCCAGCATTTTGCCTTCAAGAGACCTAAAAAGTGAAAAGGAACGATATTAAGCAATAACGGATACAAAAGTGATCAAATAAGGGCTTAAACGACCCCTCAAAATGGTACCTTTTAAAACCTTATCAAATATCCCTACACTTGTTGTTTGCTTGTCCTCAAGCAAATTTGCTTTTAGCCAATTAATTTATAAGTTAAGGGTCATGAAGCATTGATTCAAAACGGTCCACAACACATATAAGCCCCGCAAAAGTCATAACAAGCACGGAAATTACATACTAGCACCTCACATGGGGTGTTTGGATACTCACATCTCTCTCGGGTGTATATATGAAATATAACAAATAGGAAATGGAAGATAAACACTCATTAACCGGTCCTAGTACATAGATTACCATAGGCTTGAGAATAGATCAAATCTCCATCGCTTTGGCGTAAGCACCTAGGAAAGACTATCAAAGAGGTCTTTTAAAGGGTTGTAATGTTAGGCTTACGGTAGGGAAATAAGGGTTTGGTGGGATATGCTATTTAGTGGTGGCAAGTCAAAAATCTCTATGTTACAAGCATACGAAGAATGGCGTTGCTAAGCCAAGACTCGACACTCTAAAACTCTAGGCAACGGAAATAAACAAACATAAATTTAAAGGATAGATGTAGGATGGTAGCCCGTATTTTATATATATATATATATATTTTTATACACTTTTACTCTACCATCCTCTACGGTAACATCAAAATAATAGGGATTTATAGGCACATCCCTACACTTGAGTTTTTATTACTCTAACACTAATTTGACCCGAATTGAAAAGATCAAAACACTTGGGGTACATTATTATGCAAACAAAGGGAATTTGAATTTAACGTTCCCTTCCCGTCATTTCACAAACTTTAACTTTTCCCATGAATCCCAATCGTCCCAAAACTGTATACAAGGGATATGACTCGACTTAGCAACTCATGCAAGCAACCAGATAATTGAACTAAGGGTTTTGGGTGATAACAACAATGCACTAAAAGTGAGTGCATAAGGGGTAGGCTAAGGCGATTTGGGTGTATATTTGGGGGTGGGGTGTAAACAATGCTCTTCATTGATATTCCGGAAAAAACGAAACATCACGAGAACCGCGAAAAGGATAGGCTCTGAGGGGTTAACTAGGGGTATCGTGTACTAGAGATGAGTACAACGCAAAGGGTGTGGGGGAATTACTCAACCGATGTGGAAGAAGTAATTATATTACGGGTATCAAACAAGGGTTTATCCTAGTGCCTCTTATCATTTAGTTATTCCTAACTACACAAGTGTAGCCTCACTTGCGATCTCGAAATGCATCACAAAACAAGTTCTAAAATCTAATATACTACCGGTTCACACTCTAAGCATTAAAGATGAATGCTTTTAATTCCTACTAATCTAAGGGCGATCCTGACATTTTGGGTGGAATTTAGGTGGTAAAGGGTTTTTGTGCTAGTCATATAACTTCCTATCCGTGAGACGCTTTTGTTAAGACTAATGGCCCAATCCTATATGTCATGAAAAATTTCAAATTTGGTGCCAAAATTACCCTAACCGACATTTTCTCATGGTTTATTACACAATCACAATTGGACAAAGCAAATAGTCAAGGATAAGCATAGTTTCAAAGTTCCCGTTTTATTTTCCCTCCCTACACTTAAACTGAACATTGTCCCCAATGTTCCCCGAAAGTATCAAAGTTATGATAATGGAAGGTAATTAAAAACGAAAGAAACTAATACTCCCCTGATTAGCTCGGTAGGATCCGTGTAAAGTGGTGGTTAAATCCTTTTCAAAAAGAATTATTGCGTGAAAAGCTCCTTCCAATCTTATGTAACTTCTTCTTGACAAACTAAACCTGCACACTTGAAGAAAACAAACGAAACCTTCGCGTAAAATCGGTGGTAATAATATATATAAGACTCGATTTAAACTAGGATATAATGCTTGTGGAATGGATGTTTACAGAATTTCTAAGAAAATTAAGACCTGGAAAATTCCAAAAATTTATAAGTAGCTCAGAAAACGAGAAAAAGTAATCTGATGTTTTTACTCCTTCCTGACGTCATCAGGTTGCAATCCTGACGCCGTCAGGTTATCCTGACAAAAACTGGTCTGCGATTTTCTGAAAAAAATTCTGGAAAATTTACATCTTTAGAATCTGGAAATATTTCTGCAAAAACATCCATTATGACTCGATACAAGCATTTGACTCGAACAAACAAACATATATATCTTTTAGTTAATTGTTATTCTCATGTTTACGTTTCTTTTGAAAACGTGTGTAATCCTCCCTACACTTATCCCTTATGTAAAATACCTTTATATGTAATTAAGACGAGGTTAAAAACAAAATAAAGCATTTTTACAAATTTAAACATGAGGATAAACAATTAATAAAAGATACATGACACTAACAAGCAAACAATTAAGCATGGGTTGCCTCCCACGAAGCGCTTTTCTTTATTTAAGAGTCTTGTAGCTAGACTCGAAGTCGTGCTCCTACGTACCGATATAAGTAAGTCTATCCTCAACAATGTCGTAAGGATCAAACTTATCATTCAAGTTCCTAGTAGTACATTCGGTTAAATATGTCTTTTCAAACTTTTCACCATCGGGATCATAGATTTGTATCCTAATGTGCCATTCTCCATTACCATCACTAGGCGGTCTATCCCAATCCCATTTGTGTTTAGATTCCTCAACTTTCCACTTATTCATGACAAGGTTAACGGGCAAGCTTCCTAGGAACTCGGTCATCTTCCTAAATACTAAGGCGTCCTCGAACGGGTTCACTTCCATGTCCCTAGCCATTTCTTTTTCTTGGAAAGTTGCTTTACTAGTGAAGGTTTTATCTAGGTAAAAAGGTCTTTGGGGGCCTATGATGTTCTTATCAATCCAAGGTCCATATCTAGAGGGCTCTCTATCCAACCTAATCTCTTGTGGGATTTCCTCATCCTTGTAGTACGTATGCTTTTTGACATCGTAAACTGATCTAGCACTCCCCTCTCCTACCACTATTTTGAAAATCTTACAATCGATGATGGCACTAGCGGTAGCTAAAAATCCTCTTCCAACTAGTAATGGGCATGGCGGGTCCTTATTCATGTCTAGCACATGAAAGTCGGCCAAAAGAGTCAACTTTCCTACGGGTACTACCATGTCCTTTATTATTCCTACCGGACGTGCCACGCTACCGTCCGCTAGACCCAAGATGGTTTCCGTTGGTTCTATTTTACCTAAATTAAGGCTTCTATGGAGGGACAACGGAACAAGATTGATGCATGATCCTAAGTCGGCTAGAGCGTCGAGTGGTTTGGAAGTTCCAAGCCTACACGGAAGAGTGAATAGCCCGGGATCGTCTAACTTCTTAGGTAAGTTATTTTGCACAAAAGCGGACCCATGTTTTCCAAGCCTAAGTTCTAACTCATATTTTTCTTTCAAAGCATTATAATAAGGTGCATGAGCTAAGACTTCAAGAATCGGTTTTTCTTGATGGAGTTCCTTGTACTCCTCCTCTAAACTAGGTTTGGATTCTTGGCTGACGGGTTTCTCAAGAGTAGGCTCTACCAATGGTGTCGGGCCTTGGTACCTCTTGGATGGCTTGGAACCCTTTTTGATGGCATTTACCGAGTGAACTGTCGGGTGTGAGGGGCATGGATGTGCATTCTCCCATGGTGAACTAGAACATGAAGTCGATGCAATCGAATTCACTTTTGGGTTCTTTATGGTATCACTTGGGAGTGCTCCAACTTCCCGTTCATTGAAGGCTTTTAAGAGGGCATCAAGCTTGTTTGTCATCTCGCTTTGTTTTTGCTTAAAATCGGCTTCAAGCTTATTCAATCGAGTCTCTTGGGATGACAGAAATCTAGATGCAATTGCCTCAAGATTAGTGGGGTTCCCGGTATTAAAAGAATTGAACTTAGTGGGCGAACTAGATGAGCTTTGGGGCGTGCTTGAGTTTTGGTTCCACTTAAGGTTAGGGTGATTTCTCCATGAGGGGTGGTACGAGTTTCCTAAGTGGTTTTGTTCGGGTTTGAAAGTGTACCACTTTTCTCCCGCTCCGTCGGTACGCACGGAGGCGTAGTCCGCAAAAGCTTGTTCGGGGAGCCTTATGCAATCACGAGTGTCATGGGGACCACTGCATAACTCACAAGGTAGAGTGATTTGATTCACTTGTCGTGAGGACTTAGGATTCTTGTAGGAACTCATGAGGAATTTAACTTGATCTTCAAGTTCGATCATCCTACGGTCGGAAGGTTGTGAGTTGATGGAAGGCAAGGAGATTGCCTTGACGGTTTTAGGTAGCTCACGGGGGTCATCCCAACTTTCGTTATCGTAGAGGGCAAGGTCCTCTATTATACCCCATGATTCTTCCGCGGTGAGATCACTAAGTTTTCCACCGGCCGCTTGGTCAATGGATCGCTTAGTGGGGAAGTTGACATGATCATAAAAGATTTGGACTTGGAGCCAAAGATCAATGCCGTGATGAGGGACTTTATGAAGTAAGTCCTTGAATCGGGTCCATGCTTCGTAGAGAGATTCACCTTGACATTGTTGGAACATCAAGATGTCATTCCTAAGCTTAGTGGTTCTCCCCGATGGGAAAAATTGAGCAAGGAAGCGAGAGGTAAGATCATCCCAACTTGAGATGGAGCCGGCGGGAAGTCGCTCAAGCCAATTACTAGCTTGGTCCCGTAGAGAGAATTGGAAGAGACGTAGGCGAGTGGTCTCCCAAGTAGTAGCATCAAGGTCGATGGAATCGACAATTTTGAGGAAATCCCTCAGATGCTGATTTGGATCTTCGGAACGAAGTCCATGAAATGCACATCCATTTTGCACCAACCGGATGGTGTCGGATCGCAGGGCCGTAGTTTGGGCTTGGTCGGGAAGCTCAATGGTGTTCCTATAGCCTAGGTGGCTTGGTCTTGAGTATTCACCAAGAGTACGGGCTCTTGGCGGGTCATTTGGTGGTGGGTTGATGAGTGGTGGTTGGTTATCATCCTTCATGATGAAAGGTGATGGGGTTACGAACAAAGGTCACGAAGAAGGGGGATAGACTAAGAGAAAGCTAAAAAAATGAGAAGAAAAATTTACTTGATAGGAATCAAGCAAAGAACCTAAACGAGGTGGACTGCTAACTAGCTATTCTATTCCCCGGCAGCGGCGCCAAAAACTTGATAACGCTACACGCGTCGTTCGGGGTCAAGGAAACTTCCTTTTCTTCGAGCAAGTTTTATAACACCCTAGGCAGTGAACCTAATCGTTGTAGTGTAGTAATTAGGGTAAGCCACGGGTATTGATATCGTTCTCTAGGGGAATAGGAATGCTAGTGAGAAGTTACTACGTTAAGGTTGAGGTTGAGGAAGATTATTTTTTGTATTTTTATATTTTATGAAATTGAAAGGTATGAATCTCGGGTATTGGATTTGGGGGGTTGGTATTTCTACCGATTACTCTACTATTATCTAATTATCTAAACTAAGGTTGTGGGAGTCTATGTCTAAATTATGTGTACTCGTATGATAGTTTAAAGATGTGTTTACTTAGGTTTTACTACTCCTTAATTATCTCCTATTGATGGTTGAGTTGTCACGTCCTTATTCTTAGTTGCGTTGTGGGTCTAAAGTTGTAGGGTATGCGTTTCTCCCTAACTCTTTGAACTTACCAAAGGGTCTCGTCTACAAAACCCACTAGGGATGATAAACTCTTACTCTAAGGCACTCTTCGGATGGTTTAGCCTACGACTACTTAGGTAATCATATTCTAAGGTTCACAAAGATGAATCAAGCATTAAGTACACAACGAATGATCTATTGCACTACTAGATCATTAATCAACTAAGATAAGAAACAATCAATCAATGTTCAATAATTAAGTTTCATACTTCCTAAGCAAACACACAAATAAATTAGCCGGACATGGAGAACATGCAAGCATACACACAAATAATCAAAGACATAATTGAATTGATGAAGTAAATACTTATCTTGATGTAAAATAGGGTTTAGAACCCTAAAATACTGTACAAGACACCTTAGGTTCGGGTTTAGGTTTTCACTCCAAAAAGACTCTCCTAAAACTGAAAAATTCGGATTCTATATATAAGATTACATATGTGACGGCGTCACCTTATGTTTCGTGACGCCGTCATGTCGCCGTCATTAGGGTTTCGTCTTGGCCACGTTAACCTTGCGACGGCGTCACCTTATGCCTGTGACGCCGTCCTCTTCAGCTTCTGACGCCGTCTGGGTCACATCTAGGCCGTCTGAGTTGCAACGGCCTACTCTTTTAAAGCCCGACGTCGTCACTTGAAAATAGGGTTTTTGGCTACTGTATCGTCACAAAAATCCTCCGACGGTGTCGCAATTAACACCTGACGCCGTCGCCTTCTGTTTTCAGCAGCTTTGAGTGTCTCGATTCTGACTTTGGCCATTTTATTCATATATCCGCGCCTTTTCGTCCAAATAAGTGCCATTCCAGCATTTTGCCTTCAAGAGACCTAAAAAGTGAAAAGGAACGATATTAAGCAATAACGGATACAAAAGTGATCAAATAAGGGCTTAAACGACCCCTCAAAATGGTACCTGATAACGCTACACGCGTCGTTCGGGGTCAAAGGAACTTCCTTTTCTTCGAGCAAGTTTTATAACACCCTAGGAAGTGGACCTAATCGTTGTAGTGTAGTAATTAGGGTAAGCCACGGGTATTGATATCGTTCTCTAGGGGAATAGGAATGCTAGTAGGGAGTTACTACGCTAAGGTTAAGGTGGAGGAAGATTATTTTTTATCTTTTTATATTTTATGAAAATGGAAAGGTACGAATCTCGGGTATTGGATTTGGGGGTTTGGTATTTCTACCGATTACTCTACTATTATCTAATTATCTAAACTAAGGTTGTGGGAGTCTATGTCTAATTAATGTGTGCTCGTATGATAGTTTAAAGATGTGTTTACTTAGTTTGTATTACTCCTTAATTATCTCCTATTGATGGTTGAGTGTCACGTCTTATTCCTAGTTGCGTTGTGTGTCTAAAGTTGTAGGGTATGCGTTTCTCCCTAACTCTTTGAAGTTACCAAAGGGTCTTGTCTACAAACCCACTAGGGATTATAGACTCCTACTCTAAGGCGCTCTTTGGATGGTTTAGCCTACAATTACTCAGGTAATTGTACTCTAAGGTTCACAAAGATGAATCAAGCATTAAGTACACAACGAATGACCTATCGCATTACTAGATCATTAGTCAACTAAGATAAGAAACAACCAATCAATATTCAATAATTAAGTTTCATACTTCCTAAGCAAACACACAAATAAATTAGCCGGACATGGAGAACATGCAAGCATACACACAAATAATCAAAGACATAATTGAATTAATGAAGTAAAGACTTATCTTGATGTAAGATAGGGTTTAAAACCCTAAAATACTGTACAAGACACCTTAGGTTTGATTTTAGGTTTTTACTCCAAAGACTCTCCACACAAAGACTGAAAAATTCGGATTCTATATATAAGATTACAATTGCGACGGCGTCACCTTATGTTTAGTGACGCCGTCGTGTCGCCGCCATTAGGGTTTCGTCTTGGCCACGTTAACCTTTCGACGGCGTCACCTTATGTCCGTGACGCTGTCCTCTTCAGCTTCTGACTTCGTCTGGATTGCATCTAGGCCGTCTGAGTAGCGACAGCCTACTCTTCCACAACTAGACGTCGTCACTTGAAAACACGAGTTTTGGGTTCTGGATCGTCACAATAATTTTGGGACGGTGATCCGCGCTAAACAGTCAAGTCTAAACAGACTTAAAACTGCTCAAACACAAATGCAATGAAGTCCTGGAGAATAGATTGAATTCCCGGGTCGTTATGTCCCACGGAGACTCAATGGTGTGCAAACACTAATTCAGACGATAGAATGATCACTAATGATAGCGATCAGAAAGGATTTGGATAAGATAATTACACTACTGAAAAAGTTTATAAAATAAAGCGACTTAAATGCAAATTAAAAGAAATTAAAAAGTTAAAAATATTAAATAAACGCTATCACTATTTTTACAATGATGTTTTTGTGATTTATAAAATAAAATAACTTAAATAAACTATATTAACTAAAACGTAAACTCAAATTATCTAAAAACGTTACTTAAAACTAAAACGAGCGTTACGTTTAAAAATTACGCTGGAGCGCAAGCAAAAACGTAAAATTTATGAAATAAAAGGCCTACGAGTGTAAAACTAATTTTATTACGTACTATATGACAAAAGAAAATTTTAGAAAAAAGATTTATATTTTTTTGACTTTTATATTTTTTATTATGAATTAATTACTATAAAACACTAATTAAATGTTTAAAAATACTAAAACTTATTGGAAAAATCTGAAACTTTTTGTAAAAACACTTAATAACAATACTAAATTAATAAAATTGAAAAAGATGAAAAAACTACTTCGAATAAGCTGGAAATAAGCTCTTAAGCTCGTATAGGCTTAATGAACTAAAACTGGGCAAAGAAGGTTAAGTATTTAATGTTGCAAACATAAACATAAAAAAGACCCTAGTGCAGATGGTTGGAGTGGGTGTGCTGTGTGCGTGCAGGAGGCCTCCAGGAGGTCACAGGTTCAATTCCCAGCAGTCCCTTTTTTTTTTCAACTATTTTTTTTTTGGATTTTTATTTTACAAATCTTTAAGTTACACTAAAATAAGCATTTTTTACAACTGAAACTTTTTCTAAAAATGAGCCAATAAGCTGTTAGAGCTTGAAAAGCTTGACAGTGGCCAAAAAAATTGAATAATCAAAAGTTATTAAGCTAAATGGCTAAGAATCTACTCAATAAGCACAAGGTGAATTGGAAATAAGCTAGATACTGATTATAAGCTAATATTATAACTGAATAAGCAATATAACTTGAAAATAAGCACCTAATAAGCACAAATAAGCACTGTTGCACATGGCATTTTTCAGAAAAAGGGGGTCAAAACAAGCTTAAAAATAAGCACTTTAAAAGCTAATTAAAACTGAACTAGTATTTTTCTAATTTTCTTAAGCAACTAAACTTTACTATCTCAAAAGCATTTAAGCTAAATCCTAATATTGAGCTTACACTAAAATTCCTAAGTTTATTCAAAAACGGGTAAGTGAAATTTGACTTTTTGAAATTATGAGCTAAGATTGACTTTCATGAACTTCTAATGATCCTAGATAATCTAATATGATGTATTAAGCTAATATAAGATTGATTTATGCTAGATAAACAACTTTAAAGATAATATGTATGATTATGCATTTTAAATTTATAACAGTGGACTGTAAAGATGCATGCAAAAGATATTTTGACTTTTTAATAAATAAGGCTAGTTTTTATGACTGCAATGATATATATATACCTAATATAACATGTGTCAACTAATAACAAAGGCTTTAATAGACTTAAACACAATTTCTACAACTAAACCAAACACTCCTTAATGAAACTGTTATGAAGCTTAATGTACTAAAACAAGTATTTATACTAAGAAATCTATTAAGTAACTTACATTAGCTATAGTAAAACAGATTGGAACTGAAGTTAATACTATTCAAGCACTTAAACTAAGAACTGCCAAATTTAAAGAAATGCCTTACAAAATGAGTTAAAGCTCAAAACAGCAAACTGAGAACTGAGATCACACCTATTGCTTCCCAAGAAGCTCTAAACCCAATAGCAGTTCGATTCCAGCTCTGCTTCAGCTCTTGATCATCATTCCCATGATTTTTGAATTTACACTAATTTTTTTGGTATTTTTGAGAATTTTTGAGTTAAAACTTTAAACTGAGTTATAAATGATTTCATTGGCTTAAACAGGCAACTAAGAGCTTATATAAGCTTATTGAGCTCAAAACAACAACCATAAACAACAAAAGCCAATTTTGAGATTTTGGCTCAAAATTTGCATAAACTTGAGATGTAAACTAAAACTTGAAATTGAAACTGGGAATATGTTTTTATTACACTAACATGAAATTACAAAGCATTTGAAAACTTAAACATAATCTGTAAAACATGAGAATATTAAAACGACATAAGGAAAAATAAAACTACACTAACTACTACTCTTTCTTGCTTCTCTCCCTTTCTTTTATATTCCAAACACCTTTTCCATGTACTCTGAATCTATCCCACCAACTCTGAGCCATTGGATTGGCCAAAATAATCAGAACCATACAAGTGGTGTTTTTGGCGCCAATTTTCTATTTAGCAGGTTTTTGCTTTAAATGGAGTTTGGAATATGTGGAGGTGGAGGGGGACAAGGCAAGGTGAGGGGATGGATATGAGCAAGTGGTGTGTTGAAAATTATGGAAAACTGCTCTGGTTTTTGGTTTTACAGTGTTTTGTGAGAGGAGAGCTACAGTACCTGGTTTAAGGCGCGTTTTGCGTGGTTTGACCATTTGGATTGACCAGAGGCAGTATTAATAATAGGGGGGGGTCCAATTTAGATATTGACAGGGGTCACAATTAGGCTCAAGGGTCCAAAATGGCTTAAATAACAAGGACCAATGATGTAAATTCTGAAACTTCAAGGACCTTAACTGCCAATTCATCAAACTTATTCCAAGGGACCACAAGTGACACTCTCAAAAAGTATAAGGACTAAACTTGCCATTTTGCAATTTCCAAGGACCATTTTTGACAATTTTCAAACTTGAGGGACCAAAGTTGTAATTTTGCAAATTTTATATTTCAAAGGTTTGTTTTGACAACTTTTGAATCCCATGGACCTTAAATGACATTTTCCTTTATTTAGATTTACCAGGGACTGTTTTTGACAATTTTAGAAACTTGGGGGACTGAAACTGCAATTTTTGCAAATTTGATATGTTTTTCATCTGATTTTGATATTTTTGCATTTAAAACACATAAAACACTGATTTGTGATATTTTGATCATTTTGATGTGTTTCTGAGTGTTTTCAGATGATTTTGCAGTTTATTTTGTACAAAAATGATGAGCATTTAGACACTCATCAGACGGCGTCGCCAATAGCACCTGACGTCGTCGCCTTATACTTTCAGCAACTGTGAGTGTCTCGATTTTGACTTTGGCCATTTTCTTCATATATTCGCGCCTTTTCGTCCAAATAAGTGCCATTCCAGCATTTTGCCTTCACGAGACCTAAAAAGTGAAAAGGAACGATATTAAGCAATAACGGATACAAAAGTGATCAAATAAGGACTTAAACGACCCCTCAAAATGGTACCTTTTAAAACCTTATCAAATATCCCTACACTTGTTATTTGCTTGTCCTCAAGCAAATGTGCTTTTAGCCAATTAATTTATAAGTTAGGGGTCATAAAGCATTAATTCAAAACGGTCCACAACACATATAAGCCCCGCAAAAGTCATAACAAGCACGGAAATTACATACTAGCACCTCACATGGGGTGTTTAGATACTCACATCTCTCTCGGGTGTATAAATGAAATATAACAATATAGGAAATGGAAGATAAACACTCATTAACCGGTCCTAGTACATAGATTACCATAGGCTTGAGAATAGATCAAACCTCTATCGCTTTGGCGTAAGCACCTAGGAAAGACTATCAAAGAGGTCTTTAAAGGGTTGTAACGTTAGGCTTACGGTAGGGAAATAAGGGTTTGGTGGGATAGGCTATTTAGTGGTGGTAAGTCAAAAATCTCTATGTTAAATGCATATGAAGAATGACGTTGCTAAGCCAAGACTCGACACTCTAAACTCTACATAACTGAAATAAACAAACATAAATTTAAAGGATAGATGTAGGATGGTAGCCCGTTTTTTTTTCACTCAATTTTTTTTTTCTTTTCTCTTTTTCTATTTTTTTTTGATTTTTTTTTTTTTTTTTTTTTTTTTTTTTTTTTTTACATACACTTTTACTCTACCATCCTCTACGGTAACATCAAAATACTAGGGATTTATAGACATATCCCTACACTTGAGTTTTTATTACTCTAACACTAATTTGATCCGAATTGAAAAGATCAAAACACTTGGGGTACATTATTACGCAACAAAGGGAATTTGAATTTTTAACGTTCCCTTCCCGTCATTTCATAAACTTTAACTTTTCCCATGAATCCCAATCATCCCAAAACTGTATACAAAGGATATGACTCGACTTAGCAACTTATGCAAGCAACTAGATAATTGAGCTAAGGGTTTAGGGTGATAACAAACATTTGCACTAAAAGTGAGTGCATAAGGGGTAGGCTAAGGCGATTTGGGTGTATATTTGGGGGTGGGGTGTAAACAATGCTCTTCATTGATATTCCGGAAAAACCGAAACATCACGAGAACCGTGAAAAGGATAGGCTCTGAGGGGTTAACTAGGGGTATCGTGTACTAAAGATGAGTACAACGCAAAGGGTGTGGGGGAATTACTCAACCGATATGGAAGAAGTAATTATATTACATGTATCAAATAAGGGTTATCCTAATGCCTCTTATCATTTAGTTATTCCTAACTACACAAGTGTAGCCTCACTTGCGATCTCGGAATGCATCACAAAACAAGTTCTAGAATCTAATATACTACCGGTTCACACTCTAAGCATTAAAGATGAATGCTTTAATTCCTAATAATCTAAGGGCGATCCTCACATTTTTGGTGGAATTTGGGTGGTAAAGGGTTTTTGTGCTAGTCATATAACTTCCTATCCGTGAGAAGCTTTTGTTAAGACTAATGGCCCACTCTTATATGTCATAAAAATTTTTAAATTTGGTGCCAAAATTACCCTAACCGACATTTTCTCATGGTTTATTACACAATCACAATTGGACAAAGCAAATAGTCAAGGATAAGCATAGTTTCAAAGTTCCCGTTTTATTTTCCCTCCCTACACTTAAACTGAACATTGTCCCCAATGTTCCCCGAAAGTATCAAAGTTATGATAATGGAAGGTAATTAAAAACGAAAGAAACTAATACTCCCCTGATTAGCTCGGTAGGATCCGTGTAAAGTGGTGGTTAAACTCTTTTCCAAGAAGAATTATTGCGTGAAAAGCTCCTCCATTCTAATGTAACTTCTTCTTGACAAACTAAACCTGCACACTTGAAGAAAACAAACGAAACCTTCGCGTAAAATCGGCGGTAATAATATATATAAGACTCGATTTAAACTAGGATATAATGCTTGTGGAATGGATGTTTACAGAATTTCTAAGAAAATTAAGACCTGGAAAATTCCAAAAAATTATAAGTAGCTCAGAAAACGAGAAAAAGTAATCTGATGTTTTTACTCCTTCCTGACGCCGTCAGGTTGCAATCCTGACGCCGTCAGGTTATCCTGACAAAAACTGGTCTGCGATTTTCTGAAAAAAATTCTGGAAAATTTACATCTTTAAAATCTGGAAAAATTTCTGCAAAACATCCATTATGACTCGATACAAGCATTTGACTCGAACAAACAAACATAAATATCTTTTAGTTAATTGTTATTCTCATGTTTACGTTTCTTTTGAAAACGTGTGTAATCCTCCCTACACTTATCCCTTATGTAAAATACCTTTATATGTAATTAAGACGAGGTTAAAAACAAAATAAAGCATTTTTACAAATTTAAACATGAGGATAAACAATTAATAAAGGATATATGACACTAACAAGCAAACAATTAAGCATGGGTTGCCTCCCACGAAGCGCTTTTCTTTATTTAAGAGTCTTGTAGCTAGACTCGTAGTCGTGCTCCTACGTTGCCTCATTACCGCCCTCTTCTTCTAAAACAATATCCTCATCGTTCACCATTTCAGTATTATCCAATTGATAATGCTTCACCCGTTGCCCATTAACGGTGAATTCTCTTCCATCATGGTCTAGTAGCACCACCGCCCCATTGCTCATCTGGTTTTTTACTGAAAAGGGTCCATACCACCTAGATTTGAGTTTTCCTGGGAATAATCTTAGTCTTGAATTATACAAGAGCACTTTATCCCCTTCCAAAAACTTTTTAGGATTCTTTATTTGTTGATCATGCCATCTTTTTGCCCTTTCTTTGTAAGTGATTGATGATTCGTATGCTTCCAGCCTCAGCTCATCCAATTCTTGAAGTTGTAAGAACCGATTTGACCCTGCTTCAGAATAATCCATATTACAGGCCTTAAGGGCCCAATATGCTTTCTGCTCAAGTTCGATAGGGAGGTGGCAAGCCTTTCCGTATACCAGGCGAAAAGGGGTTGTCCCGATAGGTGTTTTGTAAGCAGTTCTAAATGCCCAAAGTGCTTCATCCAGTTTGAATGCCCAATCTTTCCTATTTTGGTGGACCGTTTTTTCAAGTATCCGCTGTAGTGCCCTGTTTGTGTTTTCTACTTGTCCATTTGTCTGAGGATGATATGCAGTAGAAAATCTATGTGGGACGCCATACTTCTTCATCACTTTTTCCATTTGAGCATTGCAAAAGTGAGTCCCTCTATCACTGATTAATGCTTTGGGAATCCCAAATCGTGCGAAGAGCTTTTTAAGAAAGTGAATAACTACCCTTGCATCATTAGTTCTAAGGGCTTGAGCTTCTACCCATTTGGATACATAGTCGATAGCTACGAGAATGTATTCATTTCCTCCGGAAGATGGAAAGGGTCCCATGAAGTCTATTCCCCAAACGTCAAATATTTCGCAGACTTGGATATAGTTCTGAGGTGACTCATCCCGTCGTGAAATATTTCCTGATCGTTGGCATGCATCACACATTTGAACTAATCTCTTAACGTCTCGAAAAACAGTAGGCCAATAGAATCCGGCATCGAAAACCTTTCGTGCCGTGATATTCACACCGTGATGTCCTCCAGATGGTCCCGCATGACATTCTTTCAGAACTCGATCAATCTCTCTACCGGCCACACAACGTCGAATGATTTGATCGGGACATATACGGAAAAGGAAGGGTTCATCCCAGAAGTAATGTTTTAGCGTAGTGAAGAACTTCTTTTTATCTTGTCTGGTCATGTAATTTGGCAAAACTCTACTGGACAGGTAGTTAGCATAATCAGCATACCATGGCTCACTTTCTTTAATCACCATTAACCGTTCCTCGGGAAAAGAGTCGCGAATATCGGTGTGATCTGACTTCTCAAGATCAGGATTCTCCAAGCGTGATAGATGATCAGCAGCGAGATTTTCAACCCCCTTTTTATCTCGAATTTCAATGTCAAATTCTTGAAGTAATAAGATCCATCTAATCAGGCGAGGTTTAGCATCTTGTTTTGAAAACAAATAGCGTAAGGCGGAGTGATCGGTGAAGACGACAGTTTTAGAGAGAACGAGATATTGCCTGAATTTGTCGAAGGCAAAAACAACGGCTAAAAGTTCTTTCTCAGTGGTTGTATAGTTCTCTTGTGCTACATTCATGGTTTTGCTAGCATAGTAGATTGGTTGAAAATGCTTTTCCTTTCTTTGGCCGAGTACTGCGCCGACAGCATAATCACTAGCATCACACATGATTTCGAATGGCTGAGACCAATCAGGGGTGACCATTATAGGTGCTTGAGTGAGATCTTTCTTTAGTCGGTTAAATGCTTCCTTGCATTCTCCAGAAAAATCAAAAGGCATCCTTAACAAGAAGCTGTGTCATAGGCCGGGCAATTTTCGAAAAATCTTTAATAAACCTTCAATAAAAACCGGCATGACCAAGAAAGCTGCGAATGGCTTTAACGGTAGTAGGATAGGGGAGTTTGGAAATTGCTTCGATTTTTGCTCTATCGACCTCAATTCCATTCCCCGAGACTTTATGCCCTAAGACAATTCCTTCTTTTACCATGAAATGGCATTTTTCCCAATTTAAAACCAAATTAGTTTCCTCGCATCGCTTCAACATCTTCCTAAGGTTGGAAAGACAAAGGTCGAAAGAATTTCCAAACACCGAGAAATCATCCATGAAGACTTCCATGCTGTCCTCAATTAACTCGTGGAATATGGCCATCATACATCGTTGAAAGGTTGCGGGTGCGTTACATAACCCGAAGGGCATTCGCTTGTAGGCGAACGTTCCGTAAGGACATGTAAATGTAGTTTTCTCCTGATCTTCAAGAGCAATTGGAATTTGGAAGTAACCTGAAAAGCCATCAAGGAAACAGTAGTATTCGTGCCCTGCTAATCTTTCAAGCATTTGATCAATAAACGGTAGAGGAAAATGATCTTTCCGGGTGGCATCATTCAACTTTCTGTATTCAATACATATACGCCACCCAGTAACCGTTCTTTGTGGCACCAACTCACCCTTCTCATTTTTTACAACCGTCATCCCTCCCTTTTTTGGAACCACTTGGACCGGGCTGACCCATGGGCTATCTGATATGGGTAGATGAGACCTGCATCCAGAAGCTTAATGACCTCTTTTTTCACTACCTCTTTGATGTTAGGGTTAACCCGCCTTTGCGGTTGAACGGTTGGTTTCTAATCTTCCTCCATGAGGATTTTGTGAGTACAGAATGTAGAATCGATTCCCTTAATGTCGGCAACACTCCACGCAATCACCCCTTTATATTCTTTTAAAACTTCTAAGAGCTTCTCTTTCTGAATAGTGGTTAGTGAGGAGCTTATGATGACAGGGAGTTGGTCCTCCCCTTGAAGGAAGGCGTATTCCAAATGACTCGGGAGATCTTTCAGTTCTAAGGTAGGAGGCTCTTTGATCGATGGTTTTAGCTGGTTTCCTGGCCTCTGAAGCTCAATAGGTTCAATTTCATCCTGACGAGGATAAAAGGACACAGCTCCAACCATCTCAATTTCTTTGTCGTCGTATATTACGTTGTTATCATTATTCATGAATTCGTTTAATAGATACTCGTCAATGCAGCCATCTATGTCGTCAACAAATTCATCAACTTCTTCAACTAAATATACGGGGCGACCGCAGGAAGAAGAATGTCTCATAGAATCCTTAATGTCGAAGGTCAAGCTCTCGGATCCTACTCGTAAAGTGAGCTTACCATCATGAACATCAATGATGGCACGAGCTGTAGCTAAGAAGGGTCTTCCAAGGATTATTGGGACGGAATTATCTTCCTCCATCTCTAAAATTACGAAATCGACTGGAAATTTGAATTCCCCCACCCTTACAAGAACGTTCTCACAAACTCCGATGGGATATTTGATTGATCGATCAGCTAATTGGATACTCATCCTAGTCGGTTTAAGCCCTGAATATCCGAGCTTAAGAAACAGGGAGTGAGGCATCAGGTTAATGCTTGCCCCAAGATCTGCCAAGGCGTTTTTCATAGAAAGCGCCCCTATAGAGCAAGGAATGGTAAAACTGCCCGGATCTTCCTTCTTCTTGAGCATGCTCTTTTGGATGATAGCTAAACATTCTTCCCCTAATGATATCAATCCTTCAAGCTTTTTCCGATTAGATATCAACCTCTTGAAGTATCTACTATATTTAGGGATATGATAGAATACATCAAGGAGTGGTATGTTAACGGATGTTTGTTTCAAGTAAGACAATATTCTTTCATTGTCTTCTTCATCCTTTTGATTCTTTAGACGAGAGGGATAGAGAATCCGTGAAAAAGTTGGTCGCTGGGCTGGTGCTGGTGTTTGTGGGGGAGGATCGTGAGGAGTTTGAAGAGGTGTAGAAATCGCCTCATTTCCTAACTCGGGTTCCCTTGTGACGGGGTTCCGGTTGGGATGTGGGGGATCCTTGGTAGTAGCTCCTGATCGAGTAGTGATTGCGCAAGTTGGATCGTGAAGGGCTGGGCCGGGTCCACTCATTCTTTTGTGAAGATTAGTGAACTGACTTTCTAATTCAGCTTGCTGCTCTCGGATAAACTCCTCAAGACCTTTCAAGAGTGCAGCCCCTTCCATGGTGAACTGCCCGAGTTTTTCTTCAAAAGGATCACGGATGGTGTACTCAGGTCCGTCCTTTCCTTCCGTTCTCCATTCTAGATTGCCCCAAGGAACACATTCATCGCTTTGATAGAATGTGAGGAGTGAAGGGTCATCATAAATATCATGACTAGAGAGGAAGACGCTTTCTCGGTGTGTGTCATCGCACTCATCGCTCTCGTGCGGTCCTCCACATATGTCGCATATGAGATATGGGTTAGTCAGCCTTTTTGGTTCTGGTGATTTTATGAGGTAAGCTAGTTTCTTTTGTGCTTTCTCAATTCGATAATCGAAGGATAGTTCTTCACTTAAGAAAGTAGAAATGCTTGATGCGCTTTCTTGCTCATTCCAATGGCTGTCTTGATATTGGATGTATTCCTCTATTCGGTTCCACCCTTCTTCTGCGGTGAGGTTCGCGATTCTTTGGCCAGTTGAGAAATCAATCCCTTTTTGATCCTTTCGGGAGACATTGTCGTAAAAGATTTGAACAAGCAACCAAAGGTTAATACCGTGGTGTGGAGCTTGTTGAATAAGATCTTTGTAATGAATCCAGGAGTTGGTGATAGATTCTCCATCGGGTTGATGAAAGTGCAGAATTTTGCTCCTAACTGCTGCAGTTCTTCCAGGAGGAAAGAACTTTTTGGTGAACTTAGTTGTAAGTTGTTCCCATGTGAAAATGGACCTTGGAGGGAGCTTATCGAGCCACTCCTTGGCTCGCCCTTGAAGAGAAAATGGGAAAAACCAGAGTCTAGATGTCTCCTTAGATGCTCCGTCGGCATAGATAGCATCAACAATTTTTAGAAACTGTTTGATGTGGTGAATTGGGTTTTCACTGTGGGATCCATGGAATTGACATGCTTTTTGGATTAGCCAAATGTCAGATTCATGCAATACCTCATTGATCTGTTCCGAGGGATAGACAATGGCACTGGTGAATCCAGACGCAGAAGGGTAGGAGTATTCCCCAAGGGTTTTCGCTTTAGGAGGATTTATGGGGCTATTGGCTGGAGTGGCAAGAACTTCCTCGCCATTTTGACTCAGATAGTCAATGATGATGGTTTCAGGAGATTGTGGGGAATGAGGGGATTCTTCATCAGATGTAACTTCATCAAAATTGATGGAAGTGCCTTGAAGTTCTGAATCATGGAGAGCTTTTCTTCGCCTATTGAGCTCTCTTTCGGGTTCTGCAAATGGTTCAAGAAGAGTTTTGGTGGAACTGCGGGTTCTAAGTTGCTTAAGGGGGTTTGTATGGGGACGTGGTTGTTGATTATCACCTTCCATGATGAAAAGTGATGGGATTACGAACAAAGGTCACGAAGAAGGGGGATAGACTAAGAGAAAGCTAAAAATGAGAAAAAAGTTTACTTGATAGGAATCAAGCAAAGAAACCTAAACGAGGTGGACTACTAACTAGCTATTCTATTCCCCGGCAGGGGCGCCAAAAACTTGATAACGCTACACGCGTCGTTCGGGGTCAAAGGAACTTCCTTTTCTTCGAGCAAGTTTTATAACACCCTAGGCAGTGAACCTAATCGTTGTAGTGTAGTAATTAGGGTAAGCCATGGGTATTGATATCGTTCTCTAGGGGAATAGGAATGCTAGTAGGGAGTTACTACGCTAAGGTTAAGGTGGAGGAAGATTATTTTTTATCTTTTTATATTTTATGAAAATGGAAAGGTACGAATCTCGGGTATTGGATTTGGGGGTTTGGTATTTCTACCGATTACTCTACTATTATCTAATTATCTAAACTAAGGTTGTGGGAGTCTATGTCTAATTAATGTGTGCTCGTATGATAGTTTAAAGATGTGTTTACTTAGTTTGTATTACTCCTTAATTATCTCCTATTGATGGTTGAGTGTCACGTCTTATTCCTAGTTGCGTTGTGTGTCTAAAGTTGTAGGGTATGCGTTTCTCCCTAACTCTTTGAAGTTACCAAAGGGTCTTGTCTACAAACCCACTAGGGATTATAGACTCCTACTCTAAGGCGCTCTTTGGATGGTTTAGCCTACAATTACTCAGGTAATTATACTCTAAGGTTCACAAAGATGAATCAAGCATTAAGTACACAACGAATGACCTATCGCATTACTAGATCATTAGTCAACTAAGATAAGAAACAACCAATCAATATTCAATAATTAAGTTTCATACTTCCTAAGCAAACACACAAATAAATTAGCCGGACATGGAGAACATGCAAGCATACACACAAATAATCAAAGACATAATTGAATTAATGAAGTAAAGACTTATCTTGATGTAAGATAGGGTTTAAAACCCTAAAATACTGTACAAGACACCTTAGGTTCGATTTTAGGTTTTTACTCCAAAGACTCTCCACACAAAGACTGAAAAATTCGGATTCTATATATAAGATTACAATTGCGACGGCGTCACCTTATGTTTAGTGACGCCGTCGTGTCGCCGCCATTAGGGTTTCGTCTTGGCCACGTTAACCTTGCGACGGCGTCACCTTATGTCCGTGACGCCGTCCTCTTCAGCTTCTGACGTCGTCTGGATTGCATCTAGGCCGTCTGAGTAGCGACGGCCTACTCTTCCACAACTAGACGTCGTCACTTGAAAACACGAGTTTTGGGTTCTGGATCGTCACAATAATTTTGGGACGGCGTCGCCAATAGCACCTGACGCCGTCGCCTTATACTTTCAGCAACTGTGAGTGTCTCGATTTTGACTTTGGCCATTTTCTTCATATATTCGCGCCTTTTCGTCCAAATAAGTGCCATTCCAGCATTTTGCCTTCACGAGACCTAAAAAGTGAAAAGGAACGATATTAAGCAATAACGGATACAAAAGTGATCAAATAAGGACTTAAACGACCCCTCAAAATGGTACCTTTTAAAACCTTATCAGTACCTTTTAAAACCTTATCAATACGCGAACTCTTGTCCACCAAAGCGTTGTTCAAAGTTCTGTTTCGCATTATCGAGATGATTGTGCTCATTTTCACCACTTCTACGCTGCAAATGTTTATAAATAGTGTTGAATTTTTTACAATCACCATTAATCCTCGTCTATTTACCCGTGATTATATTTTTGGTACGAGGGTCATCGGCAGTCTGACTGTTGAACAACTCCATAATGTCGTTCCAAAAGAAATCTTCGGAACGGTCTTTTCCCATATCTCTATCCTTCGAAATTTATATCCAAATTTCCGCAAGCAACTTTTCTCCGACCTTGCTCCATTTCCTCTTTCCTGTCTGGCCTACTACTTCCACATCATCGTCATCGTCTGCGTCCAAATCCACAACTTGTTTTGATTTTTTTGCCTTCGTCTTTTTCTCTCTACTTTTGGACGGTTCACGTGGTTTTGGTACTTTGAATTATGAACCGGACGGTTGTGATTCAATTTGGGGAAATGTTGGAGATTGATGAAACGTTGGAGGTTGTGACGGGTTAAAAAATTGTGGTGCCGGAAATCGTACCGGAAAATTTGCGAATCCTTGTTTGACGAACCCCCGTATTGTGGTGGGTTTGCATTGAGGAGGTTCGTGAAATACTCTCCTTCATTCGGGTTTTGAGACATTCATTTTTTTTTTTTTTTTTTTTTTTGGACTAGAGATATAGAGAGTTAGTATATGTTGGTTGAATTGTAGTGAGAAAAATGGTGGTTTATGGTTTGGTATTTATAGGGGTGTTAAGTTAAAAAAAAAAAACAAAAAAAAACTTATTCTGTTTTTTTTTTAATGAAATTGTAACGTTTGGTTGGTCAGTGTTCATGCTCGTTGTGCAGATGGCGAGCCATTGAATGGCGATGCACGGCGAGACACCACGGTGTCACGGCGAGCCATGGCGAGGCCAACATCGGGTGCTCTTATGGTAATCAAAAGTTTACATTTTACTATTGTTGTCCTTTTTTAACATTAAATATATACTCACACACCTATTTTAGGATACATATGTGTTCGAGCATCCGCAATGCAAAAACAACAAACCCCAAAGTTTTTTACTATTCTAAAAAGCTTTTCGAAGAGATTTTTATGCATTGTATCAAAAGTTTTTTGAATAGATTTTTACAAAGACTTGATAAACCTCAAGTCTTTGTTAAAAGCTTTCACTTTTTATGCCTCAAATCATTAAATGCATCAAGTCTTTGAAGACTTGATGCATTGCTCGTACTCACGTATCAAAAGCTTTTTGAATAGTTTTTTAAAGACTTGATAAACCACAATCTTATATTTTTTTCATTCTTATGACAAACTACTGTAAATGTTTTCAGGATGTACTTCTTGGTACAATTGACACAACTTATGCAGCAATGATATGGGCAATGACCGAGATTGTTAAGAGTGATGCAAAAGCTTCAATCCGAAATCCGAAGCTGTATAGGTAGAAAACTACATATAGAAGCATCTGATATAGCAAATATGGTATACTTGAAGATGGTGATTAAGGAGGCATTACGGTTACACCCACCTACCCCATTGGTGTTCCCGCGTCATTGTGCACAGTATTGTAAGATTGGTGAGTACAATGTTTTGGCAGGGACTGTTGACGTAATGAATGCATGGGGGATAGCAAGAAATCTGAGTGTTTGGAAGGAGAATCCAAATGAATTCTGTCCAGAGAGGTTTGAGAATCTTGAGATAGATGTTTTAGGTAATAATTTTGAAATGATTCCCTTTGGAGGCGGAAGAAGACAATGCCCGGGTATGAAGTCGGCTAATTCGACTATGGAGTTAACTCTTGTAAACCTTCTTCCTTAATTATATTAATTTGATGGATTTTGCTAATGAATATGGAACAGGATATGAAACAAATTGCTGTAAACAATTTTAGCTACCAAATAGCCAATCAGTACTAACAAATAGTATACCCTTTTTTTTTTTTTATCTATATGATGTATTCACTAACAGTTTGTAGGTTGAACTCGTGTAACCATAACATTCAACACCAATGTATCCAGAGTATTGTCTACAAACACGAGGCTGTTGTGAAAACAACAACATCAAACACAACCATTAATTCTCACTTGAGCTGCACTAATATGGGTAGTGGAATAATTTACGCTCCACTATTACATACGTTTTGAACAAATGGAGCAGGTCTTGAGGTGCTGGTAGTTCTGATGTATCGCAGAAAGGAGCTCCACCTTGAAAAGGAAATATATACAACTTCATAGCTATGCACAAACATGAAAACTAATACGGTACTAACTATTCTCGGCTGTGCTTAGCACAGCCTAAAACTTACCTAGTCTAGTTATATATTATACCTCGCTAAGCATATAATTTCCGCTTACAAGCTTCAACCCAATAATCAAAATATCAGAATACATCAAACAGTTCAATTAAGCTCATTCATTCATTTCATTAACTCTAATTTGACAAATTTATTACGAAAACAAGTTCGACCCACAAAATAAAAATGACAAACATATCTAAATCACTGTTTTACATAAGAAATCAACCTTTGAATTAGACTCTTGGCCTTTTCACTAGATGGATCAAACAAATAAAAGCAATGACCTTCACCTTCATTCTCCATAAACTCAATACTCCCACCCCATTTACTTTTTTCCAAAGTCTCTTTATAATCAATGCCTCGCGGCTTTAAAAAATCTTTTTCCGCAACCACTATCAACACCTTGGGGCAACTCAATTTCTCAAGATCTGGATCTGCACCCGGGTAAAGTTTTGGGTCATCATTTGACCCAGAGCTACCCGGGTACAAATACTTAATCAACTTATCAGGCTCCTTTTGAGCAAAATACGGATGCAATGTAATCAACCCACAAATCCCTAACCCAGTTTTATTAACTCCAGCTTGGACCGCTAAGTAATGAGCCAGATTCGCCCCAGCACTCTCTCCCACCAAATAAACCCGACTCATGTCCGCATAATTGTTAATCCATGAGTCGGGCCCAGACCCATTAGCATGGGCCGTGATCCACTTGAACACGGCCCAACAATCGTTGTACGCGATAGGGAGAGGGTGCTCAGGTGCCAACCTGTACCCTACTGCTATCGCAACAGCTGGAGTTTGGGAAACCAAAGGAGTCAAAAACCCTTGTGTCACAATATTTATAGGTGACCCAATACAAAACCCCCCACCATGCACATAAATGATCAGAGGAAGCTTTTTAGATGTATCCATTTCGTCCATTTTAGGTAGGAATATTCGGGTTTTGACATCGATATCGGGTGATATTACGACATCTTTGGATTGAACACCGGTTATAGGATCGGTAGAAGGTGGCAAACGGGGTGTGGTGAGCAAACGTTCGACATGGCCATCTTTGTATACACGTAAAAATGGCGCGAAATCATGGGTGATTTCGGTTTCAGTTGATGAAGACATTTTTTTTATGAAAACTATGAAAGATGTGGGATGAAATAGATGAAGAAGGTGGGGTTATACTGCGTCACAAAATTGAATGTATGATTAAAGTGGTTGAAGAGTTGAATGTGACTTTAATGTGGGTGTAAAAGTAGTTGCAACGTTATCATTGGTTGTAACAAAAATAATGTACTTTTTGTTAGTCGACGTTATCCTGGGCCCACGTGTATTGTTTGTAAGGGGGAAGTTGTGGTGATGGAGGTGAACCAGCGCTATCTCAGCATAACAAATCTCCATAACTAACCTCAACAAACTCCTTCACTCATAACAAACATCAACCTTTTTATTTGGGGGTCACCACTACAACTTTTTTTTTTTTTTTTTTTTTCAAATAAACTAAGGGTGTGCTTGGTTCAAACTCAAAAAAGGGAAAGGGAAAGGTAATGATAATGGTGTGGAAAGGCAAAGGGAAAGAAAATCATTCCCCCCAATTTATTGAGTAATGGCCCATTACCCACTATTGGGTAATGGGTCATTGCATTATATTCTACCAAGCACATTTTTTCATTATCTTTCCCATTCCTTACCCCCTATAACCCCCTACCAAGCATGCCCTAAATTTATTTCATTAATAATTAAAATACATTAACATTTTTTATAAAAAATATAAATAACATTTTTATAAAAAAAAAATTAAAACAAAGGCACTTTTATAAATTAAAAGCGTGAGATAAATCTTGACCAAATTTCCATTTGCAGCCCAAGTCCCATTTGCAGCCCAATTCCAAAAAAAAAAAAAAAAAAAACAAAAAACAAAAAACAAAAAACAAAAAAAAAAACGAAAAAAAAACATTGTCATCTTCATCTTATCTTCCTGCACACACATATTCACACACACAGCTTACACACATCTTCATCTCATCGCTCTCGAAAAAAAAATAAAATAAAAAACAAACCTGACACAAAGGACAATCGTTTGCTTCGTCGTGCAGATGGCAAGGCTCTTCACGACAAGCCATGGCGAGTTCCGCCGGTGTGGCGGCGAGCCACGTGGGACGACGGCGAGGCACGAAATTCCCACACCCTCCGCTCTTGGCCTATAATGATTAGTTAGGCTCGACACAGTCTTAACCCAACATGACCTTGTTATATTAGCTTTTTCTTTTTAATAACCAGACACAACTAAATTGCCATAGTCGGTGACTGAGTTATTTTTTTATTTTTTAATTCAATTATTTTAAATAACAAATTTAAAATTCGTTAAAAACACAACATTACATAAATTAAACATTAAATTGAAAACATGAATTGCAGATTAACAAACTACGATACGAAAATAAAAATAAAAATACAAATTACAACGAAAAGTATGAGTTGTAACCTTCGTCATATAATTCTTCAAAAGCCTCAACAATCATGTCCTCTTCATACTCTCTTTTCAAGATGTCAAATAAGTTGTCCTGGCGGTATTGGGCTTCCCTTGCTTCTTGCTCCAAGCAGCTTCCTCTCGTAGTTCTATTTCTTCTGTTTCTCTCATGACTTCCTCATTATGCTCAAGTAGTCGGAGTTGATCCTCAGTAAGATTAAACGGATTTGGTTGGTGTTCCAAAACCGGTGGAGTGTTAACCTGTTTATTTTCCGTTGGGAATACCGGAAAGATATCTTCCGGTGGAGTGTTATAAACTTCATTTTGAGCTGGGGATTTGTTGTGAGAAGTCGTGTGGACTGAGGAATTGTTGTGAGAAGTCGTGGTGATTGGGGAATTGTTGTGAGAAGTCGTGGTGACTGGGAAATTGTTGGGAGAAGTATTTGCGAGACATTGGTGAGAATCTGTGTGTGAGTTGTGTGTATGAGAAACAAAAGAGTGTGGGTATATATAGGAAAATTTTTGAATTTAAATTTTGAATCCTCCTGCTCGTACTGTAGTCTGTAATTTGAATTTGAATTTGAAGTAGAGTGTGGATAACATTTTGTGTTGTTTGTATTTTATTTTATGTAAGGAAAAAAAAGTGTAAGATTAATCGGTCGAAAACTCGACCCATATTTTCAAAACTCCAACGCTCGACCGATATTCTTGTTTTTGCCGCATTGGGCTCGACCGACTTTAGGATCGGTCGACTCATGCCCTTGACCGATCGAGTGTGGTTAGATATTAATCTTTTCATAACTTATAACTATATATTTGTTATTATGTTTAATGAGCATGGTTCTAAAAGGCGCGTAAAGATGTGAGGCTTGGTCATGCCGTTACACCATGTCTTATGCTGCCTTATGTCACGTTTTTTTGTAATTCAATATATATGAAATATGATAAAGATATATACATATTTTCATATTTTTTGCCGCCTTATGCTATGCCTTATAAAAGCAAAAGCTTCGCCTTGGCCGCTAAGGCGTGAGGCTCAGTCATGCCGCCACGCCACGCCTCACGCTATGTATAACCTTGTTAATGAGTTTTAAGGTTGTGATCGAGTCAAGCCAAAATTGAGTTTGACAGGGCTTGAGCTCGGCTTGAAAAATATAAGGTAGGCTTGAGCTTGATAGTTTGACGAGCTTTAATCATCCATGCTTGAGCTGGGCTTGAGTAACGCTTAAGCTCGGCTCGAAAAGCTTGACTTTATATATAAACATTAAATTCGATAGCTAAACTCATCAATAAATTCGAGAAAATACACGATGAACTTAAGAGCAAAGAACTTATACAAAACATTCGATAGAATTAAAGTTTAAATAGTCATTCTACAAATATTTAATTATTATGCCAATATTCACGTTAGTCTTTAGGTTGTTTATATAAATATGTATAATAAAAAATTTATGTTCTTGAAGGCTCAAAAAGCTCGAGCTCGAGCTATTAAAAGCTTGAGCTCGGCTCGTTATGTGTTTCGAGCTGGTTTATTGGCTCGGGCTTGAGATCGATAAAAGCTCGACTCGATTGAGTCAAAGCTCAAGCTCGAACTCGAGTTGCTTAATAAAAGCTTGGCTTGTTTGCAACCGTGAGAATCAAGGGAAAATAAACTTCTAATATGTTATCACAACCAAATACCGTCCATTTTTAAAAATTCTCTAAAAAAATTCATTGCCCTCCTCCTCTCTCCCCCCAATCTACCGAACCCAATCCCTCTAAAATCAGCTCTAATGGTCGTGAACAACATCCCACCTATACCTCATACACCACCATCTTCAATATGATAAAATCATTTCTTTCGGTGTTATAAGCATAACTAACAACGTTCCAGTTAAACTTAGTTCAGAAAAAACATAGCTATAACTCTTGGAGTTCTTTCTTTAAAATCCATCTAGGTAGCCTTTTGGTCTTAAACCTGACATTTAAGACAAGTCATCCGAAGCTACATCCTCTAATGGTCTATGTTTCAGTCATTAAACATTAGGAACATATTTAAGTCATTGTATAGATGCAGATATGTTAAATCGCACCAATACTTCCTCTTACTTAGTCTCTAAAAACTAGACGATCGATGAGTCAATAACAGTTATAAAAATCTAACTCATGATATATAACACTGATAAGTCTTGTCAAAAACATGTATATTTAAGAATCATCAAAAGCTTGTAGCTTAGCTGTACGTATGCCTGTATCCATAAGATGTTCTTAAACTAAATGGTTATGGGTTCAAGTTACTTTTCTTGACAATTGTGTGAGATATTTGTTAATATTATGAGATTGCTAGTTTACTTTTTATATATATAAAAGAACATATATATGAGTCGAGCCAAATAAAGCTTTTTTTGTACGGTTTTTTCTTGAACCGTATTAAGTGACTTTTTTTTTTCTCTCTCTCTCTCAACCGTATCAAAAGGGCATTCCAAATAATGCTTTATGTAGTAGTGGAGATGGTTAGTCAAAACCTAGTAACAAAATATTAAAGATTTCAACTTTTAGTGTGGTTTATGAGGTTCCATTAAACTAAAAATAAAGATAAATATGTGCATAATAAGAACAACCCATAACCGTGTAAAACTTTACAATGAAAACATGGGTATTGTCATTCAAATCATATATGCAACAAGAACACACATCGTTAGTTCCAACAAGGACTCATACATATGCATACAAACATTTACATATTATCCAAGCTAGCCGAAGAAACTGCATCTTTCAACAATGAAGATTGCATTTCTCTTATCAATTCATCTCAGTTTGCTGGTTTCCATCCATTGTTATGGTGGAAACGGATATGATCCTCTAAAGACTGCTCTAAACGCCCAACGTGCTAAAAGATCAACAATTGGTCATGCAACTAAATCTGAGTACACATACTCACCAGTCTACGAGGGCCAACAACATGGGTTGAAGGATGCTGACAAGATATCAGCATTGCCGGGTCAACCATCCGAAACTGACTTTGACCAGTACTCAGGCTATGTAACTGTTGACCCAAACCATGGCAGAGCATTGTTTTACTATTTTTCAGAGTCACCAACCAATTCTTCCACTAACCCTCTTGTATTATGGCTCAATGGAGGTAAACCATTTTTCCAAAAACAATTAATTACCTATTATATCTTTCTATGTTTTTGTCATTTTTGTAAAAAAACTGAGCTGTGAGTCGCTATAGGACCGGGCTGCTCTTCGTTTGGAAACGGGGCCCTGATGGAACTTGGACCATTTCGAGTTAATCATGATTATACAACACTCTCACATAATAAATATGCATGGAACAATGGTAAGAATAACACTACTACACAAACAGGTTTTTCCCACGGCAAAATCAGTGGGAAATCCCGTGGGAAAAGGCATTTTTCCACGGATTTCACACGGAATTGTTCCGTGTGTAAAAACCCCGTGGGTAAATATTATCCCACAAATTTTCCCACGGCATTGACTATTTTTCCCACAAATATCGTTGTGTGTAATCCGTAGATTTATTACCCACCGATTTCCTACTGTGTTGACTATTTTTCCCACATATATAGTTGTGTGTAATCTGTGAGTATATTTCCCACCGATTTCCTACGGATATTTTCCAACAAAATTTTCACATTTTTCCGTCAAAGATTTCCCACCGATTTATTCTCCCACGAACTTCCCACTGATTTCTTGTGGAAAATTTTTGTGTGAAACCGGATCAAAATTTTATAGAATTCAATAATTTTTTAATATTTTATATAATTACAAATTTAAAAACCACTGTAATAACTAGATGCAATATTTTGTTAATTTGTATTAACTGAAATCCAAAATAAGACATCAAGTCATAATATAGAAAAGAGTAAATTACACCGTTCGTCCTTGTGGTTTGCGTTGACCGCAGGGTTTCGTCCTTTGACCAAAAAAATTGCACCGTTCGTCCTTAAGTGTGAAACGTTATGCGCCATTCATCCCTTGACCAAAAAACGTTACGTTTGACTGTTAAAGTCGGGTAAAAATACTAAAATACCCTATATTAAATATTTCTTTTAACATATTAAATATTTCTTTTACTTATCAAGTATACAAGCCACTCTTAAGGTATCAACATATGGAGGGAAGCATCAAGTGTTCAGCTTCAGATTTGAAGAAACCAGAAAGGAAGATTACGGAGAAGAATAGAAGAAACCAAATGAAGTCTTTTTACTCTAATCTCTTTTCACTCATTCCTCCTAATGTTTTCTCCAAGGTATTCCATCTATTGCTTCTGCTTATCTGCTTATTTACTTTTAATATGTTAAATGGATTACTTCTATTTAAGAACTTATTTTATACATTCAGGAAGGTGATGTGTCGGATCGTGTGGATAGAGCCATAGAGTACATTCAAATGTCTAAAACTCACTTGGATATGCTCAAGAACAAGAAGGAGAAGTTGTCTAGTAGGAAGAGATCACACGAACACACAAAAATGATCAACAACGTGTGCAGCCGCCACATCTAATCTTGTATTTTTGGTGGTGTACAACTGTGGCGGCTGCGAACGGTGTACAACCCTTAATAAGGACCAAGAAAGCAATATGGGTGTGATCAAAACTTCAAGAACGACCTCAAACGAAGATAACACCTCAACTCCGAATCTTAGGTTTAAGATCTATGGAGCGTGGGCTGTTTCCACAGCGCGTGCACCACGTAGATGGAACCACCAGGGTTTGATCTATCTCTTGGTGGGGGCGGTGAAGCAACAGGCGGCGCGTGGCCGGCGGGTGGATGGTGATACGAGGCGCGTCAAACGCTCAGAAACTCCATAAATGATGTGGATAAACCGATCTATTGATTCGGCTAAGAAAAGGGTTCACCGGAAAATTTTCCGGCGATGGCGGTTGCCGGAGAAGGAGGTGTCACCGGCGAGGGTGTGAGGGAGAGAGTGTGTGTTTTGTATAAATGTGTGAAATGAATATTTAATAAAGAGTAAATTACACCGTTGGTCCTTATAGTGTTGAAATGACGATTATACCCTCAGGTTAACAAGACTTAACGACTGTTAGTGGGCCCAAATGGACGGAGGGACGAACGGTGCATAACGTTTCACACTTAAGGACGTACGGTGCAATTTTTTTGGTCAAAGGACTAAACCCTGCGGTCAACGCAAACCACAAGGACGAACGGTGTAATTTACTCTATAGAAAATGAAATATTTCATTAAAGCACATATAAACTTACAAAGACCCAACAACAATCACTATGCCGTAACAGGATACGGTAAACGAACAGATACTTAGTTCGACACTAGTTACTCGACTAAAAAAGTAAGCTTTATGTATTAATTTTTAACATTACAAGGTGCATAATCTCTTATATGATCTCTATAATGCATCCATCTTTGCCATTAGCTACGGTAGCAGTTTCCTAACCTGTATGTCTTCAACAAAATGCAAAATCAAATTAGTGTACATAATTAGATCTAAAAAATAATAGTAGTTAGATATAACAAAATCAAAACATAGATTATTAGATCTAATAAAAAATATGTGCAAAGGTTTACGCGTAAAGAAAGACCACGACCACTTGACCAAATACCAAATACCGACTCGACCTCAGTTTGATTCCATCATTGGTACATGTTAGTTGTTTAAAAGAAATCGATTTGCATCGAAGTAGTATCAACAGATCTGACTCAAAAAACCATATTCTACAACTTCATATCCACAACTATCTAACCCAACACCTTCAACATCTCACGTCTAAGATCAACAACAAATCCAAACAACAAATCTTTCAAAATCAGAAAATACAACTTATAAAATCTCAGATTTGATTCAATTTTTTTTTTGTAATCTTTTAAAGATTATTTCAAATGAATCAATTTCATCATCGATCTTATTGTGTTAATATCCGAATATTAAGTAAAGTAAAATAACAAGTATGTTACTTCACTTTCTTGGTTCGGTTTAGAACTTAAACGAAAAAAACAAACAAAGACACAATAACACCTACCCGAGACCCCTTCTTGAAAGGATCTTGAAGCATTCTTCTAACTCGTATGAGGCTCCAAACAGACACATCTGTGATTGCTTTCGTTTGGGTGTTCGATTTGTTTATTACAGATTCAAGGGAAAATGGTGTTTAATTGATGTCACGAGATTGGATGATGGTTTGGTGAGATCTGATTTGGGAGAGATTTTGATGGTAGGCGTTTTTTATCCAAGTGACATTTAGGTTTAGGTTAAATGAAGTGAGGGAATGCTTTTGCAAACGAGTAATTGGGCTGCTGTCTGAATATTGGACTTGGGCCGGTGGTAATATACATTAAGTTGGTATTTTTGGTATAATTTTCTGAGGAGGATACATAATTCACGGCTTGAGCGAAGATCTGAAAAAATGACTACGGGGTTTTTGTACGGTATTATTGATGCGGAATTGAAGTGACGTTTCACGGGTGAACTTCTTATCTTTGAGACGTTGGTTGGTTGATGCGGAATTGAAGTGACGTTTCACGGGTGAACTTCTTACTCAACCCAAATACGACTCGTTTATTTAACAGGTTAGACGGGTTAACCTATTTTTGACTCAAACATGTTTATCCTCAACCCAAACCTGTTTAACTGCGTATCTGGTTTGTGTCGTTTATCGTGTCGCTTCGAGAATTGCCACCCGCAATACTCGCATGAATCGAAATCGAAACCAAAACCAAATAGAATTAAATAAAATTGAACCAAATTTGTAATCGAACGAATTTACCAAAATCAAATCGAACCGAATTAAATATTCGGTTTTTGGTTTACATATGATTTTAGCAAAATAATAGGCAAACATGTATAATATGAAATTATAAATACATAGATAGTAATGTGAGAATGTGTAAGTATATAGAAACGCAAAGATATGCACAAATAGCTACATTAATAAGCAAACATGTATAATATGAAATTATAAACACATAGATAGTAATGTGAGAATGTGTAAGTATATAGAAACGCAAAAATGATATCTTTTGTAGGAAATCCGTAAGTAACTACCCACAAATTTCCCACGAATTCATCAAATCGGTGGGTAATTTGTGGGAAAGTACTGACGGATTTCCCACGAACATAATTATCTATTATGTTTTTGACATACTTACACATTCACAAATGTACCTTCTTATTTATAGACCTACAAAAGTGCAATAAAGGCTAAAATCAACTTAAAATACGCATGTACATTTGTTAATAGATATACAATGGTTCATAAAGCACATGTCTACACAAACATGTTCTACGTATATACATATACATTTGTGACACACAAACAAATAGCTAAATAAATACGAAGACACATATAATTGAAACTAATAAACCATATTAAGACATAGATTGTAATACTGGAATTTGTAATTATAAAGAAACATAAAAACAATTTTGTATATCACATGTTTTCACAAATAAGTTATACAAATAAACACATATGCTTGTGATACGCACAAATAGCAACATTAATAAGCAAACACGTAAAATATGAAACTATAAACACATAAAAACACATAGATAGTAATGTGGGAATGTGTGGGTATATAGAAATGCAAAAACGATAACTTTTGTGAGAAATCCATGAGTAAATACCCACAAATTTCCCACGAATTTATCAAATTGGTGGGTAATTTGTGAGAAAGTACCAACGGATTTTCCACGAACATAATCATCTATTATGTTTTTTATATACTTGCACATTCATAAATGTACACATACTTATATATAGACATACAAAATTGCAAGGAAGGCAAAAATCAACTTAAAATACGTATGTACATTCATTATTAGATATACATGGTTCATAAAGCACAAGTCTACACAAACATGTTACACATATATACATATACACTTGTGACACACACAAAAATAGCTAAACATATACGAAAACACATATAATTGAAACTATTAAACCATATTAAGACATAGACTCGAATATGAGAATTTGTATTTATAAAGAAACATAAATACAATATTTATTGTGGCTAATGAGTGGGTAAGTACCCACATATTTCACATAGATTAATTAAATAGTATTTTTATTAAATAAGACTGTGTGAAATCCGTGGGTAATATAGCTACAAATTTGCCACAGACTTATGGTCGTCGCTAATATGTGTGAAATTTGCAACATATTTCCCACGGAAGTCCGGTCAACACAATTAGTGTGAATATTGTTGCTAATTCGTGAGAAATTTGCGACCAATTTCCCACGAAAACTTGGTCAACAAATTGGTGTGTAAATTGTGGGAAATCCGTGGTTAATGTACGACTGATTTCCCACGGAATTTTGGTCTACCATTTGGTGTGTAAATTGTCGGTAATTTGTGGGAAATTTCCCACTAATTATTTTCTGTGGGTAAAGCTTGTGGGTAAAACCAGTTTGTGTAGTAGTGTAATAGACTATACATATAATCATTATCATCATTATAAACATGAATGAAAGGGAGTGTATTAGTTAATATCGGCCATTACCTTATGCAGTTGCAAATGTACTTTTTCTGGAATCACCGGCTGGAGTTGGATTTTCTTACTCAAATACGTCTTCTGATTATGCAACTGGAGACGAACGAACTGCAAAAGATTCGTATACATTCCTAGTAAATTGGTTAGAAAGGTTTCCAGAATACAAAACAAGAGACTTTTATATCACCGGAGAAAGCTATGCAGGGCATTACGTGCCTCAACTTGCTCAATTAATACTTCAAAACAATAAGTTCACTAACCAAGCTGTGATTAATCTCAAAGGAATTGCTGTACGTAAGATGTTACTATCAATTCATTTGATAAAAAATTTGTTTATAAAATAGCAACGTACTTTTTGAGATGGTCGAATATGCCGAATCTAATAATTAGAGTCTATTTAAGGCTCCTTTGGTGATTACCAAAATTTAATTCCCAAATTTCCGCATTGCCATAACGTAATTACCGAGGCAGGACACAAATTTTGGCTAATTTTCTAAGTACGTTGCTAATTTATGGAATTTATCCATCTGTATTTGCATTCTATAAAAAAATATAGACTAAAAGAATGGACATGTTGATGTTGATATTGTTCAGTTAGGAAATGCATATGTCGATGAGGAAACAGAAAACACGGGAATGTATGACTATTTCTGGACGCACGCGATCATTTCTGATGAAATCCATAACGGAATCATCTCCAACTGCAATTTTTCTGAAGCTGGAACCATCACAGAAGCATGTCTTGACTATCAACTGCTGGCAAGAGCTGCTGTGGGCAACATTTACATCTATGAAATCTATGCTCCCTTATGCTCATCATTTAGCAATAGCACTCCGTCTGTAAGTTTTTATCTACATTACTATTAACTAAATAATTTCTGGAGGAAAATATTCTCAGGAAACTCACATGATTGAAACATATATCAGGATTTGATCCATGTACCGAGAATTATATCCTCTTATACTTGAACACTGCTGAAGTACAACAGTCGCTTCATGCTAAACTGTTGATTTAGGAATCTTGCAAGTAATAATACTAATATCTAACCCTTCAATTTAAAAAAAAAATAAAAAATCCATAACTTAATTTTTTGAGATACGTACTAACTAAATCATCTGGCTCAACCTTGACATGTTTCTTGTACTTGAATACAGTCATAACATGCCCAAAAACTGGACGGACATGCCGTTTACAGTCTTACCCTTGATTCAGGAGCTAATGACGAGCGGAATTAGTGTTTGGATTTACAGGTAGAAAACCATTTATTATTTGTATGTGTGATTGTGTTCGCTCAACCCATTAACATAACTAAAGACTATGACTTACTAAAATGCAGTGGAGATACAGATGGGAGAGTACCAGTGACCACAAGTAGGTATTCAATAGACAAACTGCAAACCTTAGTTAAGACTCCATGGTACCCATGGATGTATGAAGGCGAGGTAGATAGCCCACTACTCAATCCTTTCATTTTAATAATCAACTAATTTTTACTCGATTAGATTGTTAGATTGATAAAACCCCGTGAGACATAATGTTTATTCATGAACCATTTACATAGAGCAAACTACATAAACCCTAATGGATCCCCACACCCACATCCGGGCTTGAGCCATACTAATCTTGTCATCTAATACCCCCGCAATCCGAGCGCTGAAATCACGAAAGCTAGGATTTGATTTGAAAACTAAAAACATTAAAGCATTAACTAATTTGTTGATGAATACAACCGATAGCAAGCGAATACAAATTTTCAAGCATAAGCAAAACCAAAAGCATAAGTAAGCACAACATTAAAGCAATATTAATTTGTTGTTGAAGATCTCCGATAGCAAGCAGTATCAAATCTTCAAACAGCATCATCAAAAGCAAAAACAGGCGGAAAAAGCAAAACGGAGACAAAAAGAAGAAAAAAACCTTTAATTTGCGGCAGCCGGATTCCGGCGGCGCGTCGGGCATTCGACGGATGTGATATCGGCCGGGGGGGGGGTGCAGAATTGAAAAACGAAAAGAACGACGCTAACGACGTCAATTAACTCCAAACGGGTTGTGAGTCATGGTCAAAACATTAAGCAACTAGGGTTTTAGCCGAAAGTTGATTTTTTTTAATAGGCTTAGGGGAGGCATCTCAACGTAGCCTACTGGGTTTGAGAATCAGACGTGCTCTGATACCATGTTAGATGTATAAAATCCCGTGAGACATAATGTTCATTCATGAACCTTTTATAAGACGAACTACATAAAAACAATGGACCCTACACCAACCGAGCGGGCCATACTAATCTTACCATTTAATATAAATGTGATTCATTGCGTTATGTTATTTAGGTTGGGGATATGTTGTGGGATATGAGAACCTAACATTTGTGACCATATGAGAACCTAACATTTGTGACCATAATCTTCCACCACATTAGATCAACTTGAAGAATCATAGTTAAGACTTTAAAAGGCTGCGACTTTTGGAGAATTGATCTTAACTAACGATGAAATGTAGACTTCTTTTTTTATGTATAATTTATGTGCTATGCAACTTTTTGTATTGAATAAATCGACAAATATTACCCATAATATGTAGCATACGTGCCTAAATATTGGGTGCAACGATGAACCCTGAGTGCAAAATTGTTTAGACTGTAAAAAATGAGCAATAAACCTAAACTCACAAGCGATGATATTCCGATTTTCAACTAGTAATAACTAAACAAATTGGCTGATTTCAAATGAAGTATAAAAGACCAACTTTTCACACCTACCTTATACAATATCGTATTGAACATTGATAACCTCGTAAGTTACCATTATTATTCTTCTCATTTTAAATTTACATATTCCTATCAATGTGTGACGCATCATTTTGTGAAGAAAAAAAAACTTTTGTAATTTTTTTGTAGTATCATCCCTCATCTTGGAAAATGGTACATCAATAATAATAAAAAGATTTAGCAAGTATGAAAACAAAACATGGCATAAAACAAAATGAACATAATTTTTTTTTTTTTTTTTTTTTTTTTTTTTTTTTTTTTTTTTTTTTAAAGAAAAACTGACGGTGTAGAAAAGTGATTTTAGTGATAGAGATAGATAAGATTTGCGGACGGGGAATGCGAAGAGAGCGGCATAGCGGCGGCTAGGTCAGAGGATCTGAACCCGCTCTTTGTACCATGTTGAACATTGAAAATCCTATAGGATACACTTTATTATTCATCACTATAAATAAAGTACAATGCAATATCGAAAATTCTAATTGACCTAAACTATAGACCGGGTTTGTGCCAACCAATCTATTTCTATCATCTAATATCCTAGATCAACATGACGATGACATACTTATCCCATTCAATGGATTTGCCATGTGTTGTAATCCCATTCTTAGCATGATAATATAGTCACAAAATTCCAGCACTACTTTTTAGTTTTTACGGATGTCAATTATATAAATCTCTAAAAAACAATGTGCCTTCTAACTTTGAAGAATAAATTTCTTTTGTCAATCATTTGTCTGCTGGTTTCGGTGCACTGCGATAGTGGTAGAGAAGATGAAACTGATACGTTCGAGTTGTATCAACGAAGCACCACTTTAAGCGCGCGCAAGCTCCTTGAGAAGAAGAAGAGGAATGACAGAATATTGACCAAAAACTAATAACTTTAATTCACTTGGTAAACATTAAATACTAGTAAACAGATAACTCCTAGTTTGACTCCAACACATATCCTAGTTCGACTCAACAGATAACTCCTATTAGACTCAACACATATCCTAAATAACATAAATAATAATGATAGTAATCCTAGCCCATCACGAAATCCTTGTGCCAACTGGGAGGAACCGACACACGCTTGGACCTTACGTCTTGCACTTCTGATATTGCTTCAGGCGTAACATTCCCCCTCCTTCTGAAATGACCTTGTCCTCAAGGTTATAAGTTGGATAAGCTGACTGGAAATCAGACAACCATTCCCACGTGGCTTCTTCCGGTGATCCTCCCACCCATTGCACCATAATCTGCTGAACCGGAATTCCATTCCGCAACACCACACGAGAATCACAAACTGTCAAGGGCTTTTCCACAGGCTGTCCATCTTGAAATTCCTCGGGAAGACCAGCCACCATCTCATTTTCGTTACCTAAGTAGGGCTTAAGAATTGAGACATGAAATACGGGGTGTATCTTACTTGAAGTAGGCAATGTCAAACGATAAGCCACCTTTCCGATACGAGCCTCTACCTTGTACGGACCATAATACCGCTTGGCTAGCTTGTTAGAAAGTCGCTTAGCTAAAGTGAGTTGCCGATATGGTTGAAGCTTGACGAGCACCATATCTCCTACATTAAACTCGACTTCCCGCCTCTTACAATTGGCCTTTGTTTCCATGCGATGCCTGGCTGATAACAAGTTTTCCTTGAGTTGACGCAACAACCCATCTCGCTCCACTAGTAATTCATCCACAGCAGCCACCTTTGAAGAACCCGGCGGATAGGGTATTACTGATAGAGGTAACCGCCCATACAATGCTTGAAATGGTGACATCTTAATGCTACTGTGGTAACTAGTATTGTAGCAATACTCAGCCCAAGGTAATAAACGAACCCACTGATGAGGCTGGTTAGCTACCATAGCACGCAAGTACTGTTCCAAACACCGATTAACCACTTCCGTTTGCCCGTCCGTTTGAGGGTGATATGCCGTACTATGACTTAACTGTGTGCCACTGAATTTGAATAGTTGCTTCAAAAAATTGCTAACAATTGGATCACGATCGGACACGATAGTTTTAGGCAATCCATGATGCTTAACCACAATGTCTAAAAACACCTCCGCAACCTTGTGGGCGTTGAAGCTTGACGGTAATGGCCCAAAGTGCGCATATTTCGTAAAACGATCTATCACAACAAGAGCAACTGTGAATCCCTTAGAAACTGGTAACCCCGTGATGAAGTCCATAGAGACGTCCTCCCATACCGCCAAAGGAGTCAGAAGAGGCTGCAAAGAACCACCCGGAGCCTGAGTTGAATACTTGGTTTGTTGGCAAACCAAACAATGCTTAATGAACTCCTCAACTGATTTGCGCATTCCCTTTCCAATAGAATAACGCGGACAACCCTACCAACATTTTTTTATCCCACCATGTCCCGCACTAGGCGTATCGTGAAACTCCCGCAAAATTAGTGACTTGAGTTTTGATTCTTGCCCCAGGTAGTAACGATTTTGAAAAATCAAAATCCCATCCTCACGACGAAAACCACTCAGTACTTCCCCACGATCCATCTTTTGATGCAATTGTAGCAACTCTTCTAAGGACTCGTTCTCACGTTTCAATTCCCCAAGTAACCCAACTAATGGCTGACTCATAGTCATGAAGGAAGCTGTAACCTGTTCAGCATCCTCATACATTCGGGAAAGAGCGTCCGCGACCTGATTAGATACCCCCGGCTTGTATTCGATAGAAAAATCAAACCCCATTAGCTTTCGTACATACTTTTGCTGAAGTGGAGTTTGAATCACTTGTTGCATAAGTTCTTTAATACTTTGGTGATCCGTTCGGATGGTAAACCGCCGCCCGATTAAATACTGACGCCATTTATAAACAGCTTCCACAATAGCAAATAACTCCTTCTGATATGTGGCAGCAACGCGCATTCGCGGACCTAGCTTACGACTGAAATAACTAATGGGCCGGTTATTTTGAAGTAAAACCGCGCCTATCCCATCACCTGATGCGTCAACCTCGACCACAAAAGCTTGATCAAAATCCGGAAGACCCAAAAGCGGTGCATTAGACAAGTGTTGTTTAAGATCCTCAAAAGATTGAATCTCCTTTTCACCCCACTTAAATCCCTCCTTTTGTAGAAGGTCTGTTAATGGCGCTGCCACACTTGCATATCCTCGAATAAACCGCCTATAATACCCCGCGAGGCCCAAAAACCCCCGTACCTGGCGTTGGGTTCTAGGCACTGGCCATTCACGAACCGCGGCTATCTTCTTGGGATCCACTTCCACACCGCGGCCTGAGATGATATGCCCTAAGTATTCAAGTATCGCGGCTCCAAAAACACACTTGGATCGCTTCACGTAAAACCGATGTTCCTGTAAACACTGAAAAACACACTCCAAATGTTCCAAATGTGCATTAAGTGAAGTACTATAAACTAAGATGTCATCAAAAAACACAATCACAAATTTACGTAAATATGGAGAAAACAACCGATTCATGGTTGCTTGAAAGGTGGACGGGGCGTTGGTCAACCCGAATGGCATAACCAGAAACTCATAATGACCATCATGTGTGCGAAAGGCTGTCTTGTAAACATCTCGGTCATGGACACGAATTTGATGGTACCCGGCTCGTAAATCAAGCTTAGTAAAAATACTAGCACCCCCTAGTTCATCAAACATCTCGTCAGCCGTAGGAATTGGAAACTTATCCTTCACTGTGACCGCGTTAAGTGCACGATAATCCACACAAAAACGATAGCTCACATCCTTCTTTTTAACCAACAATACAGGAGAAGAGAAGGGACTATGACTGAAACGAATAATACCTTGGCTCAACATCTCATTGACTAACTTTTCCATTTCACCTTTCTGATAATGTGGGTACCGATAGGGTCGAACGTTTACCGGCTTAGTGTTAGGAAGTAGATGAATTCGATGATCAATCACACGATGAGGTGGAAGGGTTGTGGGTACCTGAAAAAGCTCATCAAACCGAGACAAAAGCTGATCAAGCACAGGTTGTCCTGAATCCGTGACCATAGAGGACGTACCATGTTCCCCCGCCTCCATGGGTAGACTGTGAAACTCATACACGCCATAAACATCCTCCGTGTCCAACAAGGCTTGCATCCGGTGAAGACTAATTCGTTTCATACGAAGGGATTCGTCCCCTTTCAACAGATACTTAGTATTAACAAGAGTAAATTCCATTGTTTGTTGCGCGTAATCATGCGTAACCTTACCTAAGTTTTGCAGCCATTGTATACCTAATACCACATCAGGCCCTTGCATGGGCAAGACATATAGGTCGACCACGATTGTCAAACCTTGCATATGAAGGCTTACCTGCGAACACACATTCTCACACAACAACGTCGCCCCGCTGCCAATATAGACCTTGAATGCCTTCGTCGTCTTAATGGGTAAACTCATCTGTTCCACGACATCAGGTCGAACAAAATTATGTGTACTTCCATTATCAATCAGCACATGAACATCACCAGTACCAATCTTCCCCCATAGTTGTAGAGAACGAGGGCTGCCATGTCCAATCAACGAATTGAGAATGGAGATATCACCCCGTTCAACCGCCTCATCCTCATTGGCGGCTAACTCATCACCTTTCTCGTCTTCATTCTCTGTCATGAGTAACAAGAACTTACCAGGACACTTATGACCCCGCATCCACTTGTTATCACAATTGAAACATAACCCTTTATTAAGGCGTTCTTGACGTTCCGCTGGTGAAATCCACTTTATAGCAAGCGGCTTAGTAGTAGTATTGGAAGTTGGAGTGGGTGTCGGTAACAAAGGTGGATTACCTGTGAAGCGTGGGGTAGGCTGTTTTTGAATAACCCCACTGGAAGCGACCTTAGGTTTGTTGACAGTAGAAGGAGACCATTGATCTTCTAATTGTGCTTCGGTAACACGTGCCAAAGAAAACGCGTCACCTAGCGTCGTAGGTCTGGACACAAGAAGCTCTCGCTGTAGCGTCGGCTTAAGGCCAGAGATATAGAATGAGATAAGCAAATTTTCAGAGATATCTGTGACACGATTCATGAGTTTTTCAAACTCACTTTGATACTGGGCCACTGTACCAGTTTGTAATAGCTTTGATAGGGCTCCCTGAGGATCCTCATACTTTGACGGACCAAAACGATTCATTACACTCTCCAAAAACCCGTCCCAACTCGTGACCAGATTGTTACGAGTCATCCATCGAAACCACTCCGCAGCGTCACCTTCAAGATTGAAACCCACAACCTTTAAACGCTGATCGACTGGTGTTTCCAGAAGCGCGAAGTACTCTTTAATAGCAAATACCCAGCTTTCTGGATCAGACCCATTGAACTTTGGCACATCGAATCGCATGGACCGCGGTAAGCCTGACCCGGGATCACCACCTGCTCCATGTCGCGTTTGTACCAGCCCTTTTGTAACTTGCAATTCGGCATGAATCGCAGCCAACTGAGATGTAAAAGCATCGAACTGCTCCTTCAGCAGCAACCGAATTGATTTTTCGTCCATTAGCAATGAAAGCACCAATTGATACGTTCGAGTTGTATCAACGAAGCACCACTTTAAGCGGGCGCAAGCTCCTTGAGAAGAAGAAGAGGAATGACAGAATATTGACCAAAAACTAATAACTTTCATTCACTTGGTAAACATTAAATACTAGTAAACAGATAACTCCTAGTTTGGCTCCAACACATATCCTAGTTCGACTCAACAGATAACTCCTATTAGACTCAACACATATCCTAAATAACATAAATAATAACGAGACTGGCGTTGGTCCGCCGCGTTGCGGGCGGGCGAATTTTTTAGCCGAGGTGATTGTGCATTAATAAATACTAATATAATTTTTTTTTTTTTTTTTTTTTTTTTTTCGGGCGGGCGAGTTATTTAGCCGAGGTGATTGTGCACTAATAAATAGTAATATAATCTTTTTTTTTTGGGCGAATTTTTTAGCCGAGGTGATTGTGAACTAATAAAAAGTAATATAATATATAATCCTTTTTTTTTTTTTCGGGCGGGCGAATTTTTTAGCCGAGGTGATTGTGCACTTATAAATAGTAATATAAAATTTTTTTTTACTGTAGCAGGCCGTTTTTTTTTACTGTAGCACCCGCCCCAACCGGCCCAGTACTGTAGCACTGTAGCTGTACTGTAGCACGGGGCCAAAAACGTCGACGTTTTGATCGTGATTTAATATATACTTATAATGATAGTAATCCTAGCCCATCACGAAATCGTTGTGCCAACTGGGAGGAACCGACACACGCTTGGACCTTACGTCTTGCACTTCTGATATTGCTTCAGGCGTAACAGAAACTCTCATCAAGAGTGCTTTGAATGTCTAACATTTTAGAAGTGAGGGCTAGTTCATGTCAATAGCGAAGATCTCACAGTGTTTCTTATTTAACTTGTCTAAGATGAGGTTAAAATAAAACAACAAAAGGAAAAATCTAAGAAATTATTGGTCTTGGCTTCCTAACCTCCATGGTAAAAAAGAACTTGTAATCGAGGAATCGCTTCATTAAAAGCCTATCAAACAGCCCCTAAGAAACCGGAAAAGGAACCGTGTACCACTGGTCTCTATGTTGAGGTTATAATAAAAAAGTAAAAGAAATCATAAAAATTATTGGTCCTGGTGGGGCTCGAACCCACGACATTTGGTTAATAAGACCAACGCTCTAACCAATTGAGCTACAAGACCAATTGCGTTTGACTTTTCATTTTTTTAAATATATTATGTACTTATAAAAATTAACCAAAGTAATTCTTCTATTGTAACTAAAATAACATGGACTTTCCGTTAAAGCAGTATTGTTGAATCCCATGTTACATGATTACATCCATGAACAGATGATTCGAATAATACTGTGAGCGATCAATTTTTGCATGTTCAGTTACACATATATGTGGACATGTAACTCGGTAGTCAGTAACATAATTTACGATCAAGACATGAATTTTGAAAGTATGAAGAACAATGAACCTTTTGTTGTTTACAACCAAGATATGATGTGAGAGCAACTAAATACCTTTTATTAGCCTTATGTTAGGAAACTCTATGACTTGTATTTGGATTTGGAACCTACGACGAATGAACTGTCAAGTGTCAACTTCAACCAGTCTATAAGGGACCTTAAGAAGTCAAGATCGATATCGGTGTAGCCATGTCAACCAATCGGAACAGACTTTTTGATCTGTACTCATGGTACGTTGCCATAACAGTTATCCAAAAAACATTGCCATGGAAATTAATACATGTTAGGTGCAAAAGGTTAATAATAGGTGCAAAATTCCAGCACTACTTTTTACGGATGTCAATTATATAAATCTCTAAAAAACAATGTACCTTCTAACTTTGAAGAATAAATTTCTTTTATCAATCATTTGTCTGCTGGTTTCGGTGCACTGCGATAGTGGTAGAGAAGATGAAACTCTCATCAAGAGTGCTTTGAATGTCTAACATTTTAGAAGTGAGCGCTAGTTCATGTCAATAGCGAAGATCTCACAGTGTTTCTTATTTAACTTGTCTAAGATGAGGTTAAAATAAAACAACAAAAGGAAAAATCTAAGAAATTATTGGTCTTGGCTTCCTAACCTCCATGGTAAAAAAAAACTTGTAATCGAGGAATCGCTTCATTAAAAGCCTATCAAACAGCCCCTAAGAAACCGGAAAAGGAACCGTGTACCACTGGTCTCTATGTTGAGGTTATAATAAAACAGTAAAAGAAATCATAAAAATTATTGGTCCTGGTGGGGCTCGAACCCACGACATTTGGTTAATAAGACCAACGCTCTAACCAATTGAGCTACAGGACCAATTGCGTTTGACTTTACATTTTTTTAAATATATTATGTATAAAAATTAACCAAAGTAATTCTTCTACATTAACTAAAATAACATGGACTTTCGGTTAAAGCAGTATTGTTGAATCCCATTTTACATGATAACATCCATGAACAGATGATTCGAACAATACGTACTGTGAGCGATCAATTTTTGCATGTTCAGTTACACATATATATGTGGACATGTAAGTCGGTAGTAACATAATTTACGATCAAGACATGAATTTTGAAAGTTTGAAGAAGAATGAACCTTTTGCCGTTTACGATCAATACATGAACCTTTTATTAGCCTTATGTTAGGAAACTCTATGACTTGTATTTGGAACCTACGACGAATGAACTGTCAAGTGTCAACTTCAACCAGTCAATAAGGGACCTCAAGAAGTCAAGATATCGGTGTCGCCATGTCAACAAATCGTAAGCAAAGTCTGTTCCGATTGGTTGACATGACGACACCGATATCGATCTTGGTTGTAAACAACAAAAGGTTCATTCTTCTTCATACTTTCAAAATTCATGTATTGATCGTAAATTATGTTACTGACTACCGAGTTACATGTCCACATATATGTGTAACTGAAGATGCAAAAATTGATCGCTCACAGTATTATTCGAATCATCTGTTCATGGATGTAATCATGTAAAATGGGATTCAACAATACTGCTTTAACCGAAAGTCCATGTTATTTTAGTTACAATAGAAGAATTACTTTGGTTAATTTTTATAAGTACATAATATATTTAAAAAAATGAAAATTCAAACGCAATTGGTCTTGTAGCTCAATTGGTTAGAGCGTTGGTCTTATTAACCAAATGTCGTGGGTTCGAACCCCACCAGGACCAATAATTTTTATGATTTATTATAAACCTCAACATAGAGGCTAGTGGTACACGGTTCCTTTTCCGGTTTCTTAGGGGCTGTTGGATAGGCTCTTAATGAAGCGATCCAAACGATTACTAGTTCTTTTTGACCATGGAGGTTGGGAAGCCAAGACCAATAATTTCTGAGATTTTTCCTTTTGTTGTTTTATTTTAACCTCAGCTTAGAAAAGTTAATAATAAACATTGTACATGAGTACAAGAAATGTATATGTAGACTGGTGAGTATTAGTACTGTGCTGTGAGATCTTTGCTATTGACATGAACCAACGCTCACTTCTAAAATGTTAGACAGTTCAAGCACTCTTGATGAGAGTTTCATATTCTATACCACTATCGCAGTGCACCGAAACCAGTAGACAGATGATTGACAAAAGAAATCTATTCTTCAAAGTTAGAAGGTACATTATTTTTTAGAGATTTATATAATTGACATCCGTAAAAAGTAGTGCTGGAATTTTGTGACCATATTATCATGCTAAGAATGGGATTACAACACATGGTAAATCCATTGATTGGGATAAGTATGTCATCGTCATGTTGATCTGGGATATATTAGATGATAGAAATAGATTGGTTGGCACAAACCCGGTCTGTAGGCTTAGGTCAATTAGGATTTTCGATATTGCATTTTTTTTGGACGGCGAAGAAATATATTTATATATAAACAAAACTAAGAATGTTTACCCAACAAGAGGCGAGGAGCAATTACACATCAAATAAGCATCACCTAACAAAACATGTGCAAGCTATCCGGGGGTTAAACAGCCAATCTAACCTATATCTAACCCTTCAAATTCACATACTAATTAAATCATCTTGCTCAAGCTTAATACATTTCTTGTACTTGAATACAGTCCAAACATAGGCAGAAACTGGATGGACATGCCGTTTTCAGTCTTACCTGTGATTCAGGAGCTAATGGCAAGCGGAATCAGTGTTTGGATTTACAGGTAAAACCCATTTGTTATTTTTATGTGTGATTGTGTGCGCTCAACCCGTTAACATAACTAAAGACAATGACTTATAAAAATGCAGTGGAGATACAGATGGGAGAGTACTTGCAGTGACCACAAGTAGGTATTCAATAGATAAACTGCAGACCTCAGTTAAGATTTCATGGCACCCATGGATGTATGAGGGCGAGGTAGATAGCCCACTACTCAATCTTTTTTTTGAACAATTAACTAATATTTACTCGATTAAATGTGATTCTTGAAAAAAAAATTGATGTTATTTAGGTTGGTGGATATGTTGTGGGATATGAGAACCTAACATTTGTAACCATACGAGGTAGATAGCCCACTACTCAATCCTTTTCTTTATAAAACATTTGCCCAAAGATAATGTACCTTCTAACTTTGAAGAACATGCAAATTTCTTTGTCATTGTCTGCTGGTTTCCGTGCACTGCTATAGTGGTAGAGAATATGATACTCTCATCAAGAGTGCTTTAAATGTCTAACATTTTAGAAGTTCAGCGCTGGTTTATGTCAATAGCGAATCTCACAGCCGAGTACTAATACTGATCACTAGTCTACATATACATTTCTTGTACGCCGCATGTACAGTGTTTCTTTTAACTTGTTCAAGTTGAGGTTAAAATAAACCAACAAAAAGAAAAATCTCAGAAATTATTGGTCTTGGCGCAGCTCCTACTCCTACGGGAAGAAGATACTAAAAGACCAAGTTCTCTTGATTTCCCGACCTCCATGGTCAAAAAGAACTTATAATCAAGGAATCGCTTCTTTATGAGCATATCAAACAGCTCCTAAGAAACTTGAAATTGAATCGTGTACCACTGGTCTCTATGTTGAGGCTATAATAAAACAGTACAAGAAATCGTTAAAATTATTGGTCCTGGCGGGGCTCGAACCCGCGACCTTCGGCTCATAAGACCAACGCTCTAACCAACTGAGCTACAGGACCAATTGCCTTTCGTGTTTTCAAAACAGAAATATAATATGTACATAGTAAAATCAACCAAAGTAATTATTCTGCTGTAACTAAAATAACATGGGCTTTCGTTTAAAACAGTATAGTTGAATCCCATTTTACATCCAAGAACAGATGGTTCGAATCATACTGTAAGCGATCAATTTATGTATGTTCAGTTACACCTATTTGTGGACGTGTAACTCGGTAACAAAGGCGAAGCTAACTGGAGACCAAAGAGGGCTTGGCCCTCCTAGAATTTTAAGTTTATTGTATACTAGTAGTAGATTTATATAATAAACTTAAATTTATACACAAACTATTGTTTGCGCCCCCCCACCCAATTTTTATGAGTTATGTCCCGGCCCTCCTAGTAAAGTTGATCAAGCTCCACCAATGCTCGGTAACATACTTTACAATCAAGACATTAAAATTGAAAGTATATATGAAGAAGAATGAACCTTTTGTTATTTACAATCGAGACATGATATGAGAGCAACTACTTTTTTATTTTATTTATTTTTTGGTAAAATATAAGATTTTATTACCACCGATAAACATATTACAAATTATTAGCCCTAGCTCGATATGTCATAGATTTAGTTGTATGTTAGGAAACTCTATGACTTGTATTTGGAACCTACGACCTATAAATCGTCAAGTGTCAACTTCAACCAGTCTATAAGGAAGTTCAAGAAATCAAGATATCGGTGTCACCATGTCAGCCAATCGGAACAGAATTTGATCATTACTCACGGTACGTTGCTATAACAGTTATCCAAAAAACATTGTCATTGAAATTAATACATGTATGGCTATAACAATCACGAGAAATTATCCTTTGATATATTATTAGACAGCACATAACAATAAAAAGTTAAAACATACAGTAAAAGTAAACTCCATCATTAGATGATCTTAGAAGACTTCACGAAACGACTTTGCACATAATTCATATTCGATCACCTGAATAACTCTGCCATTATATACATCCTTTCAATACTTACTGAGTGTCAAAATCTAGGACAAAGGTGGATCTTACCCATGATCCAAGAATAAGATTTGTGAATAAAAGATTCTGAAAAGTTAAAAGGAGTTCAGAAGAATGTGTTCTCATTTGGAATATGCCTCAAATGCTCATATCTTCAAAAACTAGGATTAGTAAACATGCTCTATGACAAATGTTGAGGTTAGAATAAAATATACAATGAATGGTCCTGGCGGGGCTCGAACCCGCGACCTTCGGCTCATAAGACCAACGCTCTAACCAACTGAGCTACAGGACCAATTGCCTTTGTTTTTATCGTTGAAAATATTTATTTTTATAAAATATTAAAATCAACATGTGTAACTTTTTTCTTTTTTTAGTTCCATAAATACCCGATTTAAAAATTAAAATGTCATAAATACAAAAAATACATTTTTTAAATACATGATGTACAACTTTTTAATATAACAGTAATTTGTGTCTTCGTGTAAAGCAATATTGTTGAATACCATTTTACATCCACGAACGATGATTCGAATGGTTTTCAGTTATCAAAATGCAAGCCAGTTCCATAATTTACAAAAAAATAGTCAGTTTATGGTCTCTTTGTTAGCGTTTGTACTCGGGTTGGTTGGGTGCCATGTTTATAATCTTCATACTCGGTACTTAATTTGACGCATTAAATGAAAATGGACAAAGAAGTCCTAATCTCTCTCAACTATGTTCTAGTAAGATGATGAGAATTCTCTACTATGTCGATAATGATAGAACAAAAGATCAAGAAATAGTTGGTTGTTAATGATTCTGAAAATGATAAAGTTAGTGCATCCATTTTATTGGAACATCGAATTCATCCACCAAGTTAGTGTAGATACTGTTTTCGGATATGGTGAAGTTTAATTTGGAATGTGGAGTTGTGATCCTTTCATACAAAACCACAAATTAGGGGACTGAGTAATCGATGCATATCCAATTGTTATCTTTAACTTCTTTAGAGTCAAAACATAATTGGACCACCACTTCAGCTAGATTTTGAGTGATTAAGAATGGAGAAATAATTGATGATGAAGCACAAGGACGAGTGTTTTGATGTACTAGTGTGTGGTTTCAATGTGTTTACGGAAAAGATGGACTAGTGGAATTGGCAAAGATGGATGTGCGTGTTTGGATTTTTTAGATTGTAGGTATCCGATATTATGTGACAAGAGTGTAAACTGGAATGACTTAGAACAAATGACATAAGAGCTTACGAAGACATAGGTTTTATCACACTGAAAACCTAGGATGAACATGCTACGTGTAGGGGAGAACATGAAGTTTTTCCATCGGGACGTGCAAGTAATGTGGAAAGATGAATGTGTATCAAACCATATACCATATCTTTTTCTGATTTATGGTTAAGTGTGTGATCTTGAGGGCGGTGAGCGTGTGTCTTACCTGATCGATCTTGTCTCAATGGCTTAAGATTGGCCGATTGGGGGACACATTATTAATTAGAGTAGTGTCCTATTACTGGTCTTTAAAAGGTTGCCTGTTTATCTCAAAAATTGGTCGGTCTATCTTAATGAGTCACAAGCGAAGTCATGTCGAGTATATCTATTTTGTTTGTGTGATTTTTGTTTGTAAAAAGTTACAAGAGAAGAAAGAGCCTTTCGAGGGGTTGGATAATCATTCCACTCATATACAACATCCACATCTTTGTTGTTTCTTTTGCTTTTAAGTTTCTCAGTATTTCTTTAGACCCAAAAAAGGGGTAAACGGAAAGGGATCCGTGCTGATGTTACCCAGGGACAATCCAACCTTTCTAACCTGATGTATCTGGAGTAACCGGCATTCATATGGCCGTTTTTATAATCAATTCGATCCCCCGATTGGATAGGAGGCAAACGCTTACGAAAATATCAATTGGATTTAAGAAAAGTTCGCTTGGATATTAGTCAATCAAATACGGAGTAATAGATAGTAAATGGGTCGGTTTGAAAATAAATGAATTACTAGCTGCAGAATATTATTCTCGTCAACTTAAACCTAACAAAGAGAAAATAAAGACTAATAAGGGTTCGACCAATTTTGCTCCCTTTCGGCGAAATAAATTAACCTGACTATTCATTGTCATCCCAACTCCCAAGATGTTCACCTAGCGAGGTTTGAACTAACTTTATGAAAATGTTTTTGTTCGAATCACCTGCCTATCTATGACCGATACAAAAATTACCAACTTTGAGATGTTAACTAACAAACTCATATTTCCACCTCTGCTTGTGTATTGGACTCATGTGATTCTCGTTTATAGATTAACTATTAAAGAATAGAGTTAATTGCAGAAATCGTCCCTAAGGTTTGGTCAAATTGCAGGTTTCGTCCCAAAAAGTTTAAAATTGCATAAATCGTCCCCAAATCAAACCTTTTTGCAAATTTTGGTCCCTGGCTTTAACTGCCGTTAAGTTAATTTCGTTAAAATTTACACATTAGCCCCTTTTGGCCAATAACTCTTGCAGCGTTCATCCTTTTGGCCAAAACTCTTGCATAGTTCATCCTTTTGGCCAAAAACTTTTGCAGAGTTCATCCTTTTGGCCAAAACTCTTGCATAGTTCATCCTTTTGGCCAAAAACTTTTACAGAGTTCATCCTTTTGGCCAAAACTCTTTCATAGTTCATCCTTTTGGCCAAAAACTCTTGCAGAGTTCATCCTTTTGGCCAAAACTCTTTCATAGTTCATCCTTTTGGCCAAAAACTCTTGCAGAGTTCATCCTTTTGGCCAAAAAATTTTGCAGAGTTCATCCTTTTGGCCAAAAACTCTTGTAGCGTTCATCATTTTATACATTTTCATATGTTTTTAATCGTCTTCATCCATATTTATGCGTTTTTGTCCGGTTTTATATGTTTTTGTTCATTTTAATACGCTTTCGTCCGTTTTCATTCATTTTTAAGCGTTTTCAAAAAAAGAAAAAAAAATTGAAAATAAAAAATTTCGAATTTTTTCGCAAATTTGAAAAAAAAAAATCCAAAAAATTTTGAAAAAGAAAATTGGGAAAAAAAATAATAAAAAAGAAAAAAAGAATTTTTTTTCGAAAAAAGTTTTTTTTATAATTTTTTTTTCGAAAAAAGAATTTTTTTTCCAAATTTTTTTTCGAAAAAAGTTTTTTTTTCTAATTTTTTTTCGAAAAAAGTTTTTTTTTTCTATTTTTTTTTTCGAAAAAAGAATTTTTTTTCCAAATTTTTTTTCGAAAAAAGTTTTTTTTTCTAATTTTTTTTCGAAAAAAGTTTTTTTTTTCTATTTTTTTTTTCGAAAAAAGAATTTTTTTTCCAAATTTTTTTTCGAAAAAAGTTTTTTTTTATAATTTTTTTTTCAAAAAAAGAATTTTTTTTCCAAATTTTTTTTCGAAAAAAAAAAGTTTTTTTTTTAATTTTTCGAAAAAAATTAGAAAAAAAAAACTTTTTTCGTAAAAAACTTTAATCGAAAAAAAATTTGGAAAAAAAATTCTTTTTTCGAAAAAAAAATTAGAAAAAAAAAAACTTTTTTCGAAAAAAAATTAGAAAAAAAAACTTTTTTCGAAAAAAAATTTGGAAAAAAAAATTATAAAAAAAACTTTTTTCGAAAAAAAATTTGGAAAAAAAATTCTTTTTTTCTTTTTTATGATTTTTTTTCCCAATTTTCTTTTTCAAAATTTGTTGGATTTTTTTTTTCAAATTTGCGAAAAAATTCGAAATTTTTTATTTTCAATTTTTTTTTCTTTTTTTGAAGACGCTTAAAAATGAATGAAAACGGACGAAAGCGTATTAAAATGAACAAAAACATATAAAACCGGACAAAAACGCATAAATATGGATGAAGACGATTAAAAACATATGAAAATGTATAAAAGGATGAACGCTACAAGAGTTTTTGGCCAAAAGGATGAACTCTGCAAAATTTTTTGGCCAAAAGGATGAACTCTGCAAGAGTTTTTGGCCAAAAGGATGAACTATGAAAGAGTTTTGGCCAAAAGGATGAACTCTGCAAGAGTTTTTGGCCAAAAGGATGAACTATGAAAGAGTTTTGGCAAAAAGGATGAACTCTGCAAAAGTTTTTGGCCAAAAGGATGAACTATGCAAGAGTTTTGGCCAAAAGGATGAACTCTGCAAAAGTTTTTGGCCAAAAGGATGAACTATGCAAGAGTTTTGGCCAAAAGGATGAACGCTGCAAGAGTTATTGGCCAAAAGGGGCTAATGTGTAAATTTTAACGAAATTAACTTAACGGCAGTTAAAGCCAGGGACCAAAATTTGCAAAAAGGTTTGATTTGGGGACGATTTATGCAATTTTAAACTTTTTGGGACGAAACCTGCAATTTGGCCAAACCTTAGGGACGATTTCTGCAATTAACTCTAAAGAATATATGTATACTTTGAAGATATGGCAATTTTTTTTTTTTTTTTTTTTTTTTTTTTTTTTCCCTCTCTCTAGAAAGGCGAATATAATGACAATTGACTTTTCCTTTCAAAATTTCTCCTAAGATCAAATATACTATAGTGGTTCTACTTTACACAAATAATTCAACATCTCAACATCTAGCATTTGTTTGTAAGCTTCAGTAACCAAATAAAGTCTTGTTTACAAATAAAATATATAACCGGCAACCTTGTATCCAGTTTATGTTATTTTCATTCGTTTTTCAAACAATGAAAGCATAGGTTTTGTCACTATGGACTGTAAACTCAACAAGATCAAACCGCGTTACATCCCACAAGATGACAAGAGTCCATATGTATATATAAACACTTCTGTATCGAGAATAAGCAGACACCATACCTTTACACAATGAAGATTGTATTGCTGTTGTCTGTCTATTTCAGTCTGCTGGTTTTCGTGTCTTGCTATGGTGGCAATGGATATGACCCTCTTGAGAACGCTTTAAAGATCCAACGCTCTAAAAGATTAGCTTCTACTCAAGTGAATACCAATGATCTCACAACCGAGCACTCATACTCACCGGTTTACGTGGGCTCACAAGATGGTTTAAAGGATTCTGACAAAATATCAGCTTTGCCGGGTCAACCAGCTGGAACAGACTTTGAGCAGTACTCAGGGTATGTGACTGTTGACCCGAACCATGGGAAAGCACTGTTCTACTATTTTACAGAGTCACCAGCCAACTCTTCCACTAATCCTCTCGTACTTTGGCTTAATGGAGGTAATATTTTCTTGAAAATTTCTTATTTTGAAACCATTCTTGTTCAAGAACTAAAAACATACTAATCGTTCCAGGGCCGGGCTGCTCCTCATTTGGAAATGGGGCAATGATGGAACTTGGCCCATTTCGAGTGAATGCTGATACTGTGACTTTATCACGTAATAAATATGCATGGAACAATGGTAAGAATCATATATATCTTTTAGGGCTAATTGCACGAAAATGTAGCTTACTTGCCAGATTTTATAGTTCTGTGTAGCCATCTATTTTTTTTCTTGATCAATGTAGCACACTTTTGATTTCGTCTTTTTGGTGAATTGTGTGATCAGTTGTGTGTATTATTTGACAGATATACCCCGCCCCAGGTTAATATGGTCGAATAGTATAGTACACACAACTGGTCACACGATACCTTAAAAGTCCGAATTTAAAAGTGGCAAACAGCAAAGAAACATAAAAAAAATCTGGGTATGTTTGGCGCAAGGGGCTGGGGCTGGGGCTAGGGCTTTTATTTTAAGCCGAAGTTGAAATTTGTATTTTTGTAGACTTGTTTGGCAAATGGGCTGGGGCTGGGGCTTATTATTGCAAAATGACTAAAAAGGATATAATTAAATGAGTTTTATGGTATATGTTAGATATTTTTGTGGGTAAATATGTTAATGGTTTATAAGCCCCGGGCTAAAGTTTTTAGCCCCTTTTATGGGGCTAAAGTTTTAAACAGGCTTATGATTTCATAAGCCCACATGACAAACGAGACTTATTTTATAAGCCGGCTTATTTTAGAAGCCCAAGCCCCATAAGCCCCTCCATAAGCCCTCCCCAAACACACCCAGAGTATTCCAATAACAATTGATCATATATTTTGCAGTTGCAAATGTACTTTTCTTGGAATCACCGGCTGGAGTTGGATTTTCTTATTCAAACACGTCTTCAGATTATACAACCGATGATGTACAAACAGCAAAAGATTCATATACCTTTCTAATAAATTGGTTAGAAAGGTTTCCAGAATACAAATCTAGGGATTTTTATATCACCGGAGAAAGTTATGCAGGGCATTATGTCCCTCAACTCGCACAATTAATCCTACAAAACAACAAAATCACCAACCAAACTGTCATTAACCTCAAAGGAATTGCTGTAAGTATCGAATATCAACTTACTAGTAACTTTAGACAATATGATAACGTTGACTAATGAATAGGCACGTTTACGCTGATATTTCTCAGATAGGAAATGCATATGTTGACGATGAGACAGAAAACACGGGAATGTATGACTTTTTCTGGACACACGCGATCATTTCTGATGAAATTCATGATGGAATCATATCCAACTGCAATTTTACTGAAGCTGGAACCATCACAGAAGCATGTGCCAAGTATCAAAGTCAAGCATTCGCTGCTAAAAGCAACATCTACTTCTATGACATCTATGCTCCGTTATGCTCAAAATTCAGCAATAGCACTCCCTCGGTAAGATATCATCTAAAAGGTTTTTTGCATGATATATATATATCAGCATACAATTTCATTTATCCCTGTTTAATTTCTGTATTTTTATGTCCTGTTTTGGTCATTCAGTAACAATTAAAACGGCCTCAAAAATGATAATATTATATAAAAATGATAACTTTTATATCAAAATGTTACTTTTTTATGTATACAATGTGATGGTTAATTACATTATCAATATTCTACAAAAATATGAAGATTATGGGTTACAAAATGATTAAACCATCTTTTAAAGACTCACATGTCAAACTAAAAAGGGTACAATGACTAACACGAGACAAATGTAAAAGTACATTGGTATATTATGAAAATTATTTACCATAATCGGAAGCAAAAATGATCACATGGAACTCACATGATTGAAACAGATATCAGAGTTTGATCCATGCACAGAAAATTATATCGCTGCTTACTTGAACACTCCTGCTGTGCAACAATCGCTTCATGCAAAGCCTGTTCAATGGGAATCCTGCAAGTAATACTAGTTACTAAACCTTCATCTAAATATTTTATAATTTGAAAATTATGAAACAAGAACATACATGATCCTGCTCAATGATTACATAAAAATCTTGTATCTGAATACAGTGCGTTCATCGGTGAAAATTGGCAAAACATGCCCTTTTCAGTCTTGCCTGTGATTAATGATCTGATGGTGAGCGGAATTAGTGTTTGGATCTACAGGTACTACTGAATCTAATATTATTATTTGCATGCAATACGGTCATACTATACGGATTATAATTAACCAACTATTACGGATCCTGAAAAATGCAGTGGAGATACAGATGGAAGAGTACCAGTGACAACAACTAAGTATTCAATAGACAAACTACAAACGGTAGTAAAGACACCATGGTACCCATGGATGTATGCCGGCGAGGTAAAAAGCCTTTTAATTCAAATTTCTATGAATAATATATAAACGACCTAACCATTCAATTTTTATTATTGTTTTTTTTGATGTTATTTAGGTTGGTGGATATGTTGAGGAATACCAAAATCTAACTTTTGTGACCATAAGAGGAGCTGGACACTTTGTCCCAAGTTACCAACCGGCTCGTGGACTTGCATTCTTTTCTTCGTTCTTGGACGGAAAACTTCCTTGAAATAATCCCACATTCGCAATTCTATCAATTGCTAAGTAACTAAAGAGTCGAAAATAATGGCTTAAATTGATCTCCACACATGAATTCTAGCTGTAATTCCTGTTTAGAAAATTACCAATCTTACTTCAAATATTTGTTGCAGCTTATCATTATTGTTTGTGCTCAATGATCATAAGGGGCTTTGCTCTAATTCTAGTTCTACACGATATATCCTTGGCATTACTAGATGGCTATTTTAATGTTTGTTTGTTTGTCTTTTTTTGTGAGTCTTAGTATTACATTTTCAACAATCACTGCAATCTAACATAAAACCACCACCAAATGGCATAATGGAAAGACATCTAACCTCCTCACAAGAGATCGATCTAGAGTTCAAACCTCACTAGGTACACATTTGGTGTGCCGAGGGAACGGGTAGGAAACGGTCATAAGGATATGTGAAAACGCAATCATAGGTAATCTTGAAAACGGTGTGCAAGAACAGGTTAATTACACTACAAGAAAAAAGGCCTTCAGTGACAACACGATTATGGTCACTAATAGTAGATATTTGGTCACTAAGCTGATTTAGTGACCATATCAAAGTGGTCACTCGTGGTCACTAAAAGTCGGTCACAAAAGGTAATAGTGATGACATTGAATATGGTCACTAAAAAGTGACCACTTAAAAGTGGTCATTAAAATTTGTGACAACTATTTGGTCACTTATTATGGTCATTAAATTGATAAGTGGTCACTATTTTGACCAGATTAGTGACCAAAAACAGTGACCACTATAGATCAATGTTGAAGTAACGATCGTTAAAAGCATTTAGTGACGACATATGTAGTCACTAACCATGGTCTCGTAAACACCAAATTGGTGGTCACTAGCAAAACCCCGACTACCAACCAATATTACCGGATTTATAATAAAAATACCAAATAAATCAAAATTATGCTAAAAGCAAGAAGATCATATAGCAAAATCATAACTATTTTCATCAAGTACAAACAATAACCGAGTTGCAACCTTTTGTTACCGATAACGGAACTACAAATATAGCCTTTTGTTCAAAACTACAAAATCATAAAAACGGAGAAACTGTGAGTCTTTGGAGATAAGCATGTATAGCAAATTCCCCATGTGAGACATCTATTTCTATCATCAACATGCACATTCGATACTTGAACTTACCATCAACATCATTCAATACCAATCTACGCTACTTATAAACTACCTGTCATTAGTCTAGATAACTTCATGCTCGTGCCCATCATCATCTTGTCCAGCATACTCTCCATGCTCCTGCCCATCATCTCCATCATCTGGTCCAGCATACTCTCCATGCTCCTGCCCATCATCTCCATCATCATCGTCATCTCCGTCACCCACATCTGCATCATCATCATCGTAATCATCGTCATCCCCATCATCATCGTCATCTGATCCAACATACTCTTCATACCCTTGCCCCTGCATAAAACGAATAATGAAGTAACAGTATAGCCGACAATTTGATCCCATATCTGTAAAACTGGGTACCTTTAGCTCAAGTTTTATGCTTTCTGGGCCATCCGGTTTATGCTCAGAACCAGAGTGTTGGGTCGAATGGGTGGGGTACAGAACTACATCTAGATTATAAACGGGTCCAATGGTAATTAACAGGTCAAATGGGTCGCTTAGCGTTCTTAATTTTCAATAGCTGTAACACAAACTATATAACTCTGTAGTACACTTGGTAGTTTGACGTTTAAGTAGGACTAATTTAAACGTATAGAGATATTCAGAAAATATAAGCACTTTGGAATAAAGCAGCTGCTCCTACCTGCTTATTGAGCAGTTTAGATGATACATTATGCTTAAACATATAGAGATATTCAGAAAATATAAGCAATCCCAACACCCCCCTTAAAACGATTAAATCCTGATTATAAACTATCAAAACCTGATCTAAACGCTACTTTTCAAATACTACTTGAAGAAACATTTTGCTACATATACACTTTATAATTACACATATTGAGGTCCGTTAGCAAACATTTTTATAAGGCTACTGCTACTCTAGCCTCAAAATCATCCAAAGTAACATCTAACACGTTCAATTGACAAATAATAATCATTTGAAAACACTAGTACTAATAACAAATTATTCAATTAGAGTTATAAATCAACCAGAAACACGATTATTACGGTTAGCTCAGCCATGACTTTTCTATAAGCACCGAGACGAATCAAAACAAGCGCACGGAACCACAAACTTTCAGGGAAAAAAAAGTAAAATGGCTCATATATAAAGTAAGATCATTAAATAAAGCTGACCTCGTCTGAGTAACAAGTCTCTTCTTCATTATCCCCTCCAAGATCCGGAATCCCATTATCTGACACCCAAAGTATCTGCAAAAATTATACGGAACTCAGAGATTAATTAGCAGACCCAATGCTTAATAATATAGTACCATGTTAAGGTTTCAAAGGATATCAAACAAAAGGTAAACCAGAAACAACCTGTTGCTGATCACGTAATGCTCTTGCAAAGAAGATATTTGCAGTGTGTATAACCCGATCTTGTTCAACGTTGCCTAATGGAACCTGTTCAGATTAAACCATCTTAAGGTGAACGTAAAATAGAATTATGAATCGTTTAGAAACATGATTTAGATGTATTATTACATGGAAATATCTGGAAAGAGAAACTCTTTCATTTAACCACCGAGATGACGCATCACAACGTTGCAGCCCAAGTTTTGCAGCTGGAACTTGCCACCCAATAATCTGTAAAGAGGAGTGATAATAAAATGAGCAATGAGTACCACAACAATGTCAGCTCATGCTGGAATAAACTTGTATGAATAGTTGACTACCTGATGTTGACTATCATGAGCATTTGAAGGAACGCTCACACACGGAAAATCATCTAGAGCTCTTATACCGGTCTTTATTAAGTCGATATCTGGGCACTCAACTACAACAATTACAGTTCCATGAAGTTGATTTCTGTCGATTAATTTAACAGTGAAGAAATAGCATGTTATTTATGAAAATTCCATGGTGCTAATTTATGAATGATGTAATACCTGAATTCACTTATTGTTCTTTGTAGATCTTTTCAGCATATTTTGGGTTCCCAACATACCCCATGAAAATAAAAGATTCACTCACATCAGCTTTCTAAGAGATGAGTTTACAAGAATTGTAACATCATCCATACCATCAGTGCCCATCATCGACCAGCCTTCATCAATAACCAGTTCACAGCCTCGTTAAAGCCCCTACTTAACCTCTCGCTAAGTGCTCATAATGCTGCAGGTCTTCGGCCCAGTTAGGTGCACCGGGTTGAAATGCCTCCCCTGTTCAGAAAAAAGTAAGTCTTAGAATTTTAAATCCCAACAAAGATTACTATCATACTAGTAAGTTTGTTAATTACCATCATGGTTGTTTTTTAGGCGAGGACACTTGGTGATCCATACAACGGGCGCAAGACTTCAAGAACGCTCCATGCCTATGTGGTTACATAAAGTTAACAAACTTGTGCTAGAAACTTACAAACTTGTACGTACATACTGTATAGTTTGATCTAACCAAATCCCAAATCCCAAATCTCAACCCAACAACAATAGTCTTGGTCGCAGGCAGTAACATGCACGTTCAGTAAAAATTAAAAAAAGAATAGAGGCCATGAATTCTCAGATGCAAGGAATGAGTGAATATACCTGCTCAAGAAACAATCCTCAACAAGTCGGTCCTCGGTTAACGTAGATTACTTAAGTAAAATTGGAAAACGTCCTATAAACTCCGGAATGAGTCCAAAAGCTATAAGATCACTACTTTCAACCTGAACATTAACAAAAAACAAAAATAATCAATAGTTATTAATGGCATACAAAAACAAAAAAGCTAACAGCTTGGACAAAATATTGAAGCTTACAGATTCAAGTAAAGATGAAGTGACAGCAACGTTAGTTAATTTACCGCTTCTCATATTTTCACGAACAGGTGCTCCAAAGCCAATTGAGGAGTCCTGTCGTCTGATAAAAACATGAGTATCAGTTTGAACCCTTTTACTTCCAACACGCCATTTATAAGATGAAAACTAACTTCCTATGCAACTCAATAAACAATAATGTTCAACATAAACGAGTAGTATACCAATGAGATTTAATATACAATATATCCTCCATTCTGCACTGCAATTTAAAGGGTTCTGCACTGCAATTTAAACAAGTATCAGTAAAAACGAGCATGTCGTCTGATAAACGCTATATGATCAGAAGAGAAGACAACTGTTGTTACTTATTCATTGTCCTTTTTTAAAGTATGTACTAAGTGACATAATATATTTGCAAGATCGAGATGATGCAGTGGCTACAAGAACCTCTGCTTTGAGTTAGTCATTATTATTTTATGCTTGCATGCTCCTATGTCTAAAGTTAGCATATCGCCTACTTGTGAGCTTATATGGAAGCAAAAAAGTAATATGTTCGAGTAAGTAGGCCCACTAGTTCCTTATTGCTTTGAGTAACATAAAGACCCCCTAATTAGACTCCTTATGTTCCTACTCTCGTGATAAGTTGATTATAGATACATTTGAGACATACAAGTAGAACTAGAAATTTTGATCCCACCAAAAGCTATTTAAACGGAAGTCACAATCACATCTCTTGTAAGAAATCACTACAAACACATAGCACCTGGCAGGATGAGACTAGCCAATATGCTCTAACAAGGTATCAAACTAGTAATGCTTATCCAAATTCACACAAACTAAATTATAAACATTAATGATTATGCATACATCAGGTTCTAACCTAGCATACATTGCTACAAAATATATAAGGTTTAATTATTACCTTTCTCTACATATTTTCAATTACATACAAGGTTTAGAATACAAAGTGACTACAAAATATATTCTGAATAGTGTCTAACTTTTGGTTAACACTTCCATCGAACACTTTACGCATTAGGATCAACATCACATCTTATTCCACAACAGCCTTCGTGACATAAGTTAACTTGACATGATAGTAAATCCGAATGATAAAGAGTTTCTTACATTATAATTGACAATAATTATTTCAATGGTACGAGTCTTATTTAACTACATCAATCATACAACGTTACACGACTTAACTAATTATTTCAATGGTACGAGTCTCATTTAAGTACACACGAAATCAACAAATTAACGTAAACATCTCAACCTTATAAGTATCACGCATTTAAGGCAATTTGGTCTGCAAATAACACGTTACACGACTTAACCAACAACTTTTAATCATACACAGATATTAAACTCGCAGTAGCCAAATCTCGTGATAATTCAACATTAACAACTAACCACAAACTTCAAAACAACACACCTCTATATCACCAATAACCACAATCGCTTTAACGACAAACTCGACAATCAACAACTACGTCTAATATACATCAGTATACATCATCTAAACACAACTTGAAGCAATTAACATGAAAATTAACTAAATTAACAAGAATAACTAATTAATAATCACAAAGAGAATAAGTTTGTACCGTTGATAAGCAAATAGATTGAAACCACCTGAAATCACTCTTTTCCAAACAGAATTTCGAGCTGAAACCACCTAATTCGGAACCCTAACTACCGATCAAACCCTAACTACTGATGAGATTATCCGATCGGATTTGACTATGGAGCCTCATCCGATCGGATGAAATTGAGTAGGGGTGATGAATCGATTATAGGAGTTGAAATTGAGTAGCAGTGATTAATCAGAATGTTTTAAGTATAGGTGTGTGATAGGCGTGTTTAGGTGTGTGATGAATAGCGTCGGGTCGGGTCAAAGGATCCGCGTGGTTATAACTTGTAAAGCGTGTCTTGTAAATTATGCAAAAAAAATAAATTTGAGAGGCATTCATTAAAATTTAAAATGAATATGTGTTTGATACTTGTATCTGTATTAATAAATCATATTTGCCTATCATCTAAAATTAATTGCTCTATAATCACTTTTATATCTATATATCACTTAATATTTATGTTACCTTTTTATATGTTTATGAAAAGTGTATCATGTAAGCAACACTACAATACATGTCACGCAGTGATCAATATTTTACGCCATTAACTTTTAAAAATTTAGTAACCAACATTTTTAGCCATTAAGTTTTTAAAATTTTTGGTGACCAGTAATGCCGTCATTCTTTTATACCGAAAAATATCTCACATGTATAGTGACGAAATTAGTGACCACTTTGAGCTTGGTCACTATCTGTTTACGGGCGACCAAATATTAGTGTCCATGTATTATATGGTCACTATATTGCCTAAATAGTGACCAAAAAATAAGTCGGCACTAAATTTTCGTCACTAAAAGCCCTTTTTCTTGTAGTGTTATCAAGAAAACGCATTCGATCATTTGACCTAGTTTATACAGCTAGTCAGAGCCAACAAATAATACCAACTGGCCTGGTAGCACAAAGCTTGACGATGACTCCGTAGTACTGAAATATACAACTTTTATGTACAGCAAACTTATATTGACGTGTATGAATGATAAAACTTAATCCATTAGCCAATTTCAAAGTCAACTGTTTATGAGAAATAATATAAGATTAAGCTAAGTGCATGCATCAAAAAACATGTTAGAAATATTTTATATATCTTAACAATATTTTAAGCCCGCAAGTTGCATCGGGATGAGATTCTCACTTGAATCGATCTCTTATTTTAAAACTAGCTGGGGTATCCGTGCGTTGCGGCGGCGGGTATCCTGAAATAAAATTTTCCGGCTAATCATGTATTTTAGTTTATTATGTTCTTTTTGACAATAAACTTACGGATATCAAGAATTTCATTTAGCCCGTGCCAGTTCGGGCTCGAGCCCGTTTGGCCCGCCCCTGTTCGGGCTCGAGCCCGTTTGGCCCGTGCCTGTTCGGGCTCGAGCCCGTTTGGCCCGCCCCTGTTCGGGCTCGAGCCCGTTTGGCCCGTGCCTGTTCGGGCTCGAGCCCGTTTGGCCCGTTGCCCGTTCGGGCTTTAATATTTGTATAACGTGCTTTATTATTTGTATTAATGACATTTAATGCAGGGTACCCTCACGTTGCGGCGGCATGTACCTGAAATAAATTTTTTAAGTGAATCATGTATTTTAGTTTATTATGTTTTTTTTACAATAAATTTACGGATTTCAAGAATTTCGTTTAGCCCGTGCCCATTCGGGCTTGAATATTATTTGTATTAGTGACATTTAATGTAAGAACTGTATTAATTGATTGATCAGTTAATTAATTGACTATATTAAATATAATTAATGTGGTGTTTTATTTTTTTAATATGTGCATTAAAGTGGTGTACGCTATGCTTCTTGTCTTGTACGTCTGAAAATTGTGTGCATTAAAGTGTTGTACATTATGTTTCTTTTCTTATTTATATGAATTACTAATTATAGTAACATGTGTAGGCTTATATTTTTAAGACTTCCTTTTATAGGAAGTCCTAAATACATTATAATGTAGTATAGATATATAAACTGGACAATCAAATTTTTGATGACGCAGGACGCGCGGAAGCATATTTAGATAAACCCTAATCCAATGGTGATAACCAAGACACACCTTGCGGGAAATAAACCCAAACAAGAGTAAAGACTCTAAAGACAATTTTATTAATGATTTCCAAGATACCAAAACAATAAACCCAAGCCTTAAATTTATAGGGAAACCAAACTTAGGGAGAAAGTAATTAATTACATCTAAAACCGTATTAAAACTTAAAATAAGGAAACCTATCACGACACAGTTACGGAGTAAGTGAAAAACCCAATTACGGTGTAACCAAACAAAACTACCAAACATAAATGTTTACGAGGTTATTACGGCGTAAATGGAATATCCAGTTACGGCATAACCAAACAAAAACTAAAATCATAAAATTTAACGAGAGCATTACGACGTAGGTAAGGCTTTAGCCCTACGCCATAGGAAAAATGATCTACGTTTCTCGGCATTGAATCTTGTCCGCATCATCCCCCCTCACTTTAGAAGAACTCGTCCTCGAGTTCTTTCATTCTTCAGCCTCCAACGTCTTTAAATCCGGTGGTCGCGTACCATTGGGAAGAATAGCTATATTCTTTCCATATCACTTAAACACATAAACATTAGTCTTACCCCTATGTATTGCATCCACATCATGTTGCTACGGTCTTCCTAGCAAAACATGACGAACACCCAAGTCCACGACATCACAAGACACCTCATCACGATAAGAATTTTCAATAGCAATTGGAACCTTGCAAACCTCATTCACCTTTACTTAGGGGCCTTTCTTTATCCAACGTAACTTATACGGATTAGGATGTTGCTCGGTTGGTAACTTCAACGCCTTCACAAGTTCTTTGGAAACTAGGTTTTCACAACTTCCACCATCAATGATCAATGAGCAAACGTTGTCTTCCATCACATACTTAGTTTCAAAATCTTGTTCCTTTCCGAAAAATCTTCAATCTTTATTGCACACAAGGTACGCTGGACCATCAAGTTCACAACTTCGCCTTCAACTTGAGCAAATTCATCTTCATGATCTTCCTCGACATAAGCACTCAACTTCCTGTAAGTGTTCGACCTATGACCCGGTAATCCACACCTAAAACATTTAAAGGGTATAGGCTTATCATACAAATTGAAATCCATTTTTTAGCCATAACCTGTTTTGTCGCACCACTTCCACTAGACACAACTTGGGAAATCAAACTAGAAGATTTATTAGTTCTAACGGTCAATTGAGTTTAATTAGATTGAATTACCTTAGTAGAATTTAAATTATCTTCCAATGTATCTTCAAGGTTCGAAACTCGTTTAGACATTGACCTCTCGACCTTCATAGCTAAAGTTTGAGCTTGATCAACGGTCCAAATTGACAATAGGCTTAACTCTTCTTGAATCGATTGGTTCAACCCACTAATATACCTAGCAGCCACTTGTTCCTCGGATCCCTTCTAGTTACACCTAGTTTGTAACCTCAAGAATTCACCTGTATGCTCCACCACGGTCCTTTTCCCTTGAACACAAGTATGATATTGTTGATATAAAATTTGTTCAACATCAGGGGGTAAATACCTACCTTTTATCATTCTATTCATCCTCAACCACGTGTTGATCGGATACTTGCCTTGTATCCTACAATTGTCTTGCTCGTTTTGCCACCAAGCTCCAGCTCCTCCATGTAACTTGTAAGCTACAATCTTGACTTGCTCTTCTTCAGAAACATCCATGATATCAAAGAACTTATCAACCTCGTACAACCAATTCAACACAACATCAAGATAAGATTCCCAAGAAAGTTAGGAATCTCAACCTTAACATGATACCTTTGACGATCTCTATAATCATGAAAAATCTTAGGACCACGATTTCTACCTCTTGGACCTCCAGTCAAAACCGCATAATCTCCATCTCCTTCTCCTTCCCTATCTGAAGACTTAAATCCTTCTTAACTGCAAACTTGTTTAGGAGGCTGGTTACGCTCATGATTTCCAAAGAAACAATCATTTTTGGGACGGAATCTAAGATTATCACGTTCGTTACCCTGACGATTTGGATGATTACAACAACCACCCCCGATCACAGATCGAATCTCTTCAAGCACAGTGGACATACTCTTGAATTTGAATGTGAGATCGTTGATCGCGCGATCTATGTCTTCGGTCGACCGCACCCCACCAACGGGTACAGGTTTTTGGATCTTTTACACCGTTCACCATCTAGGATACTAACAAGATCTAGACGTTAATTGACACAGAACCTTCTACACCAATTACCACCAGGATGCTAACCTGGCTCTGATACCAACTGACGCAGGACGTGCGGAAGCATATTAAGATAAACCCTAATACAAAGGTGATAACCAAGGCGCACCTTGCGGGAAATAAACCCAAACCAAACTTAGGGAGAAAGTAATTAAATTACATCTAGAACCGTCTAAAACTTAAAATAAGGAAATCTATCACGACACAGTTACGGCGTAAGTAGAAAACCCAATTACGGCTTAACAAAACAAAACTACCAGACATACATGTTTACGAGATGATTACGGCGTAAATGAAATAAACAGTTACGGCGTAACTAAACAAAAAGTAAAATCATAAAATTTAACGAGAGCATTACGGCGTAGATAAGGCTTTAGCCCTACGCCGTAGGAAAAACAATCTACGTTTCTCGGCCTTGAATTTTGTCCGCATCATTTTCCAATTGTGCCAATGAGAGAATTCAATTAAGCCTAAAACCGCCTATTAAGCCGACTATTATGGACTTCAATTATTTTTTAGTTAGAGTTAATTGCATTTTTGGTCCCTGAGGTTTGGCCAAATTGCATGTTTGGTCCCTTTCCTTTTGAAAGTGCAATGGACGTCCCCAAAATGAAGTTTCAGTTGCACTTTTGGTCCCCGAGCCCAGACGCTGTTAATGTTGCTCCGTTAGTCACCCCATGTGCTATGCACACGAGGGTTTTTTGGTCGTTTTCCACCCACTAAAATCCAAATACCCAACCAAACCCCACATAATCTACTTTTATATCATCCCACCCAACCTAACGTTTCAATATTAAATTCCCAAATCAATCCCAATAAACCCTAACCCTAACAATTTCAATAGTAATAAAACCTAACCCTAACAATTTCAATACCAAAAATGGTATATTGTCACTGTAATAAGCGTGCAGTAATTCGCACCTCATGGACTAGATTCAACCCTGGGCGTCGTTTTTACTCTTGCCCCAAATTGTAAGTTTTCATTTTACTTGATTTTTCATCTTTTGTAACTGTCAATAATTCAAAATATGATTGATTGTAGGATGATTGTGGGTTTTTTGATTGGTTGGATCCACCAATGTGTGCTCGAGCAGTGAACATCATTCCTGGGTTGCTAAGGGCACGCAATCATCTTGAACAAGCAAATAATTCATTGGTTGCTCAAAATGGAAGGTTGAAGAAATGGTTGATTAGCAGTTGGATTATCTTCTTAGTGTATTTGTTTATGTAGACTTAGTTTGACTTGAAAGAATTGAGCAAATGATGTAATGGTTAATTTGGTTTTGTATTATCTTTTGTATATCAATGAGGAATGTTGTGTTAACTACCCTAAATTTTGTGTTTGTTGTGACTACCAAAAGATAGTGTTAAACAAAGTGCATATATTGTTATAAACTAACTGCAAACATACTTAAACATAATAGCCATAAGTCATAAACTAACTGCAAACATACATAAAGTCATAAAAGTTCATAAAGTGTTGGAAACAAAAGATAGTGGAAACATCATAGTGTAGTCTACTTAAACATCATAGTGCAAATACAGAAACATACTAGTGTTTAAAACAAATGATAATGGAAAGTAGACACATCAAGGCTTCTTTGTGGGAGTCAAACATCTGTTGGCACTCTTCTTAGTTATTCTCTACCCACCACTCCCAAATGCACTTAGTTGAGTTGCAGAAGGTGTAGCTTGCTTAGTGGGAGTCAAAAATATGTTGGCACTTCTTTTTGTTATTCTCTAACCACCACTCCCAGATGCTACTTGCCTTGTAGATGCTGCATTGACTGCAGATGCTTGACCTTGAGTTGCAGAGGCTTGAACTTGGCTTGCAGATGCTTGACCTTGGCTTGCAGATGCTTGACCTTGAGTTGTAGAGGCTTGACCTTGAGTTGCAGCTTGTTACCTTGACTGTGGTTGGCTTGCAGATACTTGAGGTTCACTTGAAGCAGGCTGAGACTGTCTTGCAGATGCAAGCTTGCATCCCCTTTTGTTGTGTCATTTCCCTTTGCAGATATTACAAGTGATTTGCAGCCCTTTCCTAGTCATCTTCCCATCCCTGACCACACTTTCAATCTCACCAGCACTATTCTTTCTTTTTTTGGGTGGCCTACCAATCTGAACCTTAACCTTAGGTGGAAGCAAAGTTGTTGGCCAGTCATGTTTCTCCCACAAGTGCCTTCCATTCACAGGGTTTATCTTAAAGGAATATTGTTTTCTCCAAGTATCTAACCTATATGCAGGATGGAACCAATCTTCAGGTAATCCAACATCTATTCCATTATATGCCATATCATGAACGCAGACTACTGCATGTCTGCAAGGGATACTAGAAACTTCCCACTTTCTACATGAACAATTCCTAGCAGTTAAGTTGACAACACACTGATCACCATGAGGTCCTTTTGCCTGATATAAATCTAAACCATTCCATTCCACTATGTAGTTTACAAAGGCTTCTTTGATTTGATTAAAGATTATTGTAGCAGCAGGAGTAAGTGGACCTTGACTTTTTTCAATGACTTTTTGCACAATTACAATCCTTTTCATCAGATACTCTCTTACATACTCTAAAGCAGATATGATTGGTGAGTCCCGGAGCATCTAATAATTGTCTATTGAAAACTTCACATATGTTGTTGATAAGTAAATCACAGTGTGCCCTACCTGTAATATTGTTTATGATTTTTATATAAGAACATAATGCATAAAGACCATAACATTCATATTCATAAAGAACATAACATTCATAAAGACCATGAGATTGCATACCATAAAAATGGGATCTGGTCCAATGTTCTGGTGCAATTTTCTTCAACCATTCATAAGCCTTGATATTGAGCCCCTTTAGTTGATTCATTGCATTGTTGAACTCCACTATTGTTGTTGCAGTTGCAGCTTTCCACAAAATGTCTTTAAATATTCCACCTCTCCATAGCAAGTTCATGTTTTCATTGATATGTCTGACACAATACCTATGCTCAGAAGCTGGAAACAACTTCTTGATTGCTGGTAACAATCCCTGCCATTAAAATATATTACAACACTTAATGAGACTGTGGTTATTGTAATGTAATAAATAAAGATTGAGTGAATTGTACCTTCTGCCTATCAGTTATGAATGTGAAGTTGGAGTTGCAGTTTAACTCCAAGTCACCTCCAAATTGTGTCAAGAACCATAACCAAGAATGGAAAGATTCAGGCTTAACTATTCCATAAGCCACAGGGTAGATACCATTATTCCCATCCACTGCTACAACTGTTAATAGTTGACCAGGATATTAACCTTTCATGAATGCTCCATATAAACCCAATAAGTCCCTACCACCAGCTTTGAATCCCATTTAGCCCGATTGTTATTCGCCCTTTTTAGCACTAGACTGACATTCTCATTTCGCTTGTTCAGTTCAACGAAAGCCGGTACTAATCAAGCACAGTTTAGCCCTATGATTGAATTGCGATAGTTGGATTACCTCTTCCTATAGCTATGACTAGCAACCCCTATAAGTAAGTTTTTACTCCCTCTTTTAAGGTCGAGCCTATATAAAAGTAAATATGGTAGACATAAATCCTTCTAAACAACCTAGTTGTAGATTCAGGATCTTCTTCTCTATGACAATCTAACCTAACTGTTGTGTTGGGATTACACCTTTGCAATTCTAAGACATAATCTCTCAGCTAACCATATTGAACTTGAGCATCACCCTTTAAAGCATCCTCTGCCTTTGCTTTTGCTCTAAAAGATTTATGGATGGAAACACCAACATGAAACTGTTTCTGCATTTGATCTTGTATAGCCTTAGTTGGCATTTCAGGATTCAACTGGATTAGATCTACAACATGTGAAGTAAGAAATGTAGAAGTGCAGGCTGTGATTTTTCTAGACAAAAGGCATTTATGTTCATCCTTGAATATCCTAACCACCCATTTTTGAGTATCTGTGACATAGTGGATATACAAAGCCCAAGGACATTTATTGTCCTCATCACACTGTCAATTACCTTTTTGCCCTTACTTTTTCTCTTACTTTTTCCTTTATAATATTGTTACCCTTTTCTTGTCTTCTTATGTTGTCCAGAGATTCCTCTTGTCCACCACAACCCAAACTTGGAATGGTCCCAAGACAATTTTCCCTAAGCCTCACACCATCATTTTTTGTAAGCTTAATGTTTCTCCTTGTCTTTACAATGTGTGCCTTAATTCTATTCTTAGCAACTTCCTTATTGGGAAACTCCTGTCCAACAAAGAAAAAGTTCACAATCCTACTTTGTTTAGCAGCTTTTTTTTCCTTCATTCTTTAACTTCCTAAGTACTGATCTCCTTACACTGTTACTGTCATCACCAACATCACTATCATAAGAATCAAAGTCTATAACCTCTATATCATTTTCTGTTACATTCACTTCATCATGGATTGGATCAACATTAGCCCCAGTTTCATCTTGTTCATCAACATTAAACCTAAAGCCACTCATATTAACCTCAACTTCTTCTATGATGTGTTCTTCATCAACAATATCATTTACACCTTCATCACTAGCCTGCTGATTACTAACATCATCATTTACACCTTCCTCATCTGCCATATCCACATCATCTTCATTATCACTACCCTGCTCATTACCCTCATCTACCTTCCTCATCTACACCTTCCTCATCTACCATATCTACATCAGCTTCACTATCACTACCCTGATCATTACTAACATGTACACCTTCCTTATCTACCATATCCACATCTATGTTAACATCACTACCCTGCTCATAACTAAAAAGATCATTTAACCATTCTTCATCACTACCCTGCTCATTAGTAACATGATCATTTAACCCTATGTTAACATCACTACCCTGCTCATTACTAACATGATCATGTAGCCCTACTTCATCACTACCCTGTTCATTTAACCCTACTACATCTTTAACATGCTCATTATTAACCTCATTAATCCACTCAATAGCCAGCTGATTTTTAGAACAAGGCACTATTGTTTTCTTAACTTGATCCAAATCAATTATATCAGCATCATCATCTATCTCCTTAATTACTACTCCTTCCCTAAATACAGGCTTGTAAAATGACTCAACTGTGGTTTCATGATGTTCAATGTAAACTTCTATAACCTTATGGTTTGAAACATATTTAATCAATTTGACAATATCATCATTAGAAGCCAATGCTCTAAGTCCCCAGTCTAAGGTTTTCCTAGGTATCTTGAAATGATAAAACATGATTTGCTTAGGATCATATTTTAGCATCCTAACAATGGAATTAATCACCTCAACTGTAAGGTGTTCAATATCTACCATATCCACGTATTGAACCTTACCATCAACATACTTCCTATTATATATCTTTGTAAACCTTCCACCATGATGAACCTTCATAGAGAAAATGTGAGGATGGTTGGCTGTTTAAAAATAAAACATTATCAGTATTTAAGTTACTAAAATAATCAAATGTCAACAAAAAAAGAGTAAAATAAATTCAAGTTGTTACCATAACGCGTATAAGGATCAAAATCTTCATGAGTTCGAAATTACCACTCCTCAATTCCATTCGCCATTTTATATTGTCAAACTTCAAGGATTGTTTTTGTAGTCATCTGATTGAAAGAGGATTAGGAGTTAGAGTAATTAGGGTTCTTAGATTAAAATGGTTAAGTAGCAGAAGTCAAAGCGAGGATGATATATAAGTAGATTTTGTGGGGTTTGGGTGGGTTTTTGGATTTTAGTAGGTGGAAAAAGATCAAAACACCTTCGTGTGCATAGCACATGGGATGACTAGCGGAGGAACATTAACAGCGTCTGGGCCCGGGGACCAAACGTGCAACTGAAACTTCATTTTGGGGACGTCCATTGCACTTTTAAAAGGATGAGAACCAAACATGCAATTTGGCCAAACCTTAGGGACCAAAAATGCAATTAACTCTTTTAGTTATTGATGAAAAGTCATTATAAAGAGATATAAGTTTCATTGTAAGATTAGTTTTTTCATGTTTTAACAAACTGCCCCGCTCCGCCTCATGCTATTTGATCGGTTAAAACAAAAGCACGAAACTTAAGCTCTTTGATTATACACGAAAAATGTTTTGCTTGTGTTTCGTGTTTCTGAATCTACGAGTTTATATCATGCTGACAGTCCCATGACCAGTTGATGATTTTTTCTTTCATTTCCTAATGTTGAATAAGATTAACAAATCATAGCTATAAAGTACAAACTTCCAATTTGGGTTGCTGGTTATATCATATAGAACCCGTGGGTAATCTTTTTTACTAACTATTTTGTAATTTTATCATTTTGGTAGATACTAGAAGTCAGAAAAGAAAAACATATAAAGTCAAAAGATATTATTTGTCCACGAGTGCTAAATTGTCGTTAACAAAGACAACCTCGTGCTTTACCACTAGTTTTTGTTTAAAGATTGTTTATTCATAGTTGATCACTTGTTCTTATATATAAATCAGATCATAACTAAAATATACTCAGCAAAATTTTCATTTCTCGTGTTTATTATAAACATGATTTTATATTACAAAATAGTTATTATGAAATTCTAGAGGTATCCAATAATATTTAATTATATATTCACTACATCGTTTAAAAAAACAAAAAACTCCCTCACGTTAAAATAATGAATATGTTAGTAAATCTTGAAATGTTTATTTATTTAATTAAAAAAAGTTGATTTATTTGTTCATGAATTAGTAATTCGTACGTGACGATCAAAACTTTAATTTTGGTTGGCAAAATTTTATTTTCTCGTGAATAATTGAAGAAACGTGCAAGCTGAGTAACAATAAATCAAAATACTAACTAATGATCACAAACAAGTAATTAAATGGGTGTATTTCAATGCTAATTTTCCAAATTTTTATTAGAAAACATAAGATACAGTACGTTATCGCCTTTTAGAATGTAAACAATCATAACTCTTAAATTAGCAATCGATATAATCTCAATTACGACTACTCAAACATTCGTTTTTGATTTCACATGATTAGTCGTAATTGAGATTATATCGATTACTAATTAAGAGTTATCCCGTCCTAGTCGTCATTAAACTTATACAATCCTCTTATTCGTCATTTACAGTGTTTAGCAACCTATACGTCGAACTTGCACTACATTAGCTTACAAGTTATAAGCAATAGATTATACGAAAGTGTTTAAATAAATCCTGTATATAATACACGTTCTTTTATACTCAGTATTTTATCATGTTAACTTAACATCATTCGTTGAATTTGTATTTTTCTTCTTTTATTTATTTATTTTATAGTGAAGTAGTATTACAAAAATAAAAATACTAGTAGTTGAAAGCAAATAAAGGCGGCTGATGGCTGTGTAGTTTCCTAATACTTTCCTCAATCTTCCATACATATAAACTCACCCATACTTCATAATCTTCTATTAACACCACACAGGTAGGATATATTTGAGGCAGAGGGTATGCACGTTCTGTAAACGTAAAAAAAAGTTTAACACCGAGTGCATAATCCCTAACATATTTCTATATCCATCACTCTCAACCACTATGGTTCGCCAGCAAGCAAACTCCATGGTTACTCACCTCCTACTACCACTACCACCACCACCACCTATCGACGACTTCATGTTCGATAGCACACATACTTCACCCCTCAACACAGCTCCTTCAAGCCCAAAAAACTTCGCTAGTTTCCATCCAAATGAAGATGTCCAACAAGAAGAAATAGATATTGACTTTGCTTTTGATTTTAGTGGTCAGTTAGTACCACCTCCTATCTCGGACGCAGACGAGCTTTTCGACTGCGGAAAAATCAAAACCCTAGACCCTTTACCACCCCAAACAAAACCCAAATCACCAAAATTTACGCAAACATTTCATCGCGCGAAAAAAGATAAAAATTTCACTGAGACACCTAAGCACAAAGTATCCCGTTCTTTATCACCAAAAAGAGCCTCAAACATAAAAACCAATGATCATCAAATTACGAATACTACACAAACATCATCATTGTTTGGGTTCACATGGCACAACAAATGGAATTTGAAAAACTTGTTATTGTTCAGGAGCACATCAGCTGGAAGTGCTGAGATAACGAAAGATGCTAAGAATAATTGTAATAATACGAGTTTTAGAAGCGTGGATGGTTCGGTTGGTGGATCTTCAAGGAGGAGAATGAAGAGGAAAGTGTCGGCACATGAGATTCATTATACCGCGAATAGGGCTGTCGCTGAGGAGAGGCGAAGGAAGACTATGTTGCCGTATAAGTCTGGCTTGTTGGGGTGTTTAGGGTTTGGGATTACTATGCATGAAGTTTCTAATAGAGGTTTTTGATTTTGTTGTAAGCTTGTTTTTTATTCTTTGTAAAAATACATGATTTGTTATAAGTGTAAAGTTTAATAAAAGTAATTTTCACTACTAATTATTGGTAGAATATGGTGTTTGGATTGGATTGAAACATATTAGCTAGATTCAGCTAGCTTTACAAAAAAGAAATATCTTAGAAGTATTGAAATCAAACTAATGACCCAGTCAAAAGAAAAAAATAAAAAATAAAAAATAAAAGTTGGCCAAAAATCAGAAAATATCAAATTAAACAAGTGACTCCAGTTATTGTTGCTATCCGTTTTTTCAAGACAAACTATTCACATGTTGGAATAGTCAAGTTAATGTTATTTGGTTTGCTATCTGTTTGATTTTGTTTTAGAAAAGTTTTTGTCTCTAAATAGTGAACCAAAGATGTCTCTATATTTAGTTTGTTCAAGTTTGATATATAAATATCCAAAACGACACCGGCCTCAAGTCATACAGCCTAACTTTCCTTACCTGAAGATTTGGGAATGGAAAAGATAATAGATTTTGATTGGATAGATGGGTTGGTGAATCTAGGCTTTTGGGATAGATTTCTTAGGTTGTTTAATCTTGAGGGTGAAAAAAGTGTTACTGTAAAAGGAAGAGACGAGTGGAGAAATGGTGCTTGGGTGTGGGTTTGGATCCTAGAGGGAGATCTTTATGTGAACTAGATAACCTAGACAATTTGTTAAGTGGATCTTCTACGGGTTGGAATTCTATGGATACGTGGTCTTGGACGATGGGTAGAAATGATGAATTTTCGGTAAAAGCTCTTAAACAGATTGCGATGTTGAAGATTCTCGGCGAGGAAACTGATATGGTTGAAACTAAATGGTGCAAATACATGCCAAACAAGGTTAGTGTTTTTACGTGGAAACATGGGCGTCTTCTTGTTAGAGCTCTACTTGATAGGTATGGTATGGACTTGGACACCACTTTATGCCCAATGTGTAATGAAGTGGTCGAGTCCTTGGATCATTGTTTCGTTTCGTGTTGTAAAGCTAAATCAATATGGAAAAAAATGTTTAACTGGTGGAGCTTGGACAATTTTTATGGATCAAGTATAGCGGAAATCTTAAACGTAGATGGGAACGGTGTTTTTCCCAATAGTTTGAAACCCGTGTGGCAAGGAGTGGTTTGGTCGGTTTTTTATTTTCTATGGAAATTCATAAACAAAATCGTGTTCCAGGGCCCTCAAAACAATGAGGTGGATTTATTGTTCGAGATACAACTTATTTCTTTCTTTTGGATTAAACACCAAAGCAAGACTTTAAATTTAAATTGGGTTGATTGGTGTTCGGGTCCAATTCGTTGCCATAAACTATCAGGTTGTAGTTAGTTTGTTCGTGATTCTCGTATGTGTCTATTGGCTTGTATTTTTTTTTTCCTTTCCGGACCGCTCTTTTAATTAGCTTGTTTAATTGAGGAAGGATGCTGTGTTTTGTATTTTGTTCTCTTTCTTGTGATTTAATGAATTGTTGTCTTTCTAAAAAAAACTTTCTTTACTTGACAGGGTCGAATAGACGGTCTAGTGAACTACTTGAGTCACTCGAAAGGCTTCAAACTTGGCTAAGCCTTCACATTACAACATGGGCGGAGATAGGGAGGGGTCCCGTGGGTCACGTGCCTCATAGCAAAAAAAAATTGTAGTGTAAAATTTCTAAAATAACTGGATTTTTTTGTAATTTTCTAAAATAACTGGATTTTTTTGTAATTCGCCCTCTTTAATAACCATTTCATAATATAATTTCTAAAAATTATCAAAATACGACCCCTCAAGGAAAAAATTCTGACTCCTCTTCTCATGCATTACAAGACTGGTTGCATAGTTGCATGTCCATCATTAAGAAATTTAAATTTTTCCCGCTAAAAGCCTAAAAACATACCCCAAGTACACCACATACTATACTTCCATTATTAACAATTTGGCCATGCATGAAGAAAGAAATGCAATTATGTAAAGTCGATTTATGTCTATTGTTGAGGAACCCACATGCATTATGCTCATTATTGTGGCTGCTTTTTGTTTGTATTTACGTGGGTCTTTCTTTAGCTTTTGGTACCACGATTCCATTTTCAAATTTACCTTTTTTACACTTAATTGCTTTATAGTGTTACAAACTTGAATTACGCAAAAATACTTATATATAAAATCAATGGTGAAGCTTGTTTAGATTCAATGAAATGAAACCCATGTCTGAAATCCAAAAAATGACAAGTGACCCGATGATTGTACTTGAACATGTTGTTTAAGATATGGTTCATGAAGATGAAGGAGATGATGAGTAGCTAGCTAGTTCAATGAAAAGGTGTCTTACTTTAGGACTCATGCCATGATGTCACAAACCACTTCGTGACTAAAAAAGAACCTTTGAAAGCATGGAATCAAAAGCCAACATAAAGGGCAAAAAGATTAAAAGAAGGTGAACAAAACAGACAAATTGGCAAATATAAAAGGAGACATAGTCATATGAGGGTTCTACACCTAAACTTTGAATAAAAATAATAATAAAATAATTGGTAAATACTAAATAGTTTACTTACTCTTTCTTTATATATAAAAGACGTAAGCAAAAGCTCTTTTAAAACGGTGCAATTCTTGGATATCATAAAATAAAAGAAATGTCACAAATGTAGGAAAATAAATAATAATATTGTTATTAACATCAAGAAATAAAAAAGAACAAATAGAGTACCAAAAATAAAATTCTCTCCGTCGATAGCAGAAAAACCATCTATGCATAATAATTAGTGAAAATATAAAACGATTTTTCTGTTGAATATCATACGAGGGATCTGAAAACAAAAGCATCAAAGTTTAGGCCGATTTATGTGACCAAAAACATGTGACGAAAAGTCAACAAACATCATTATCATTATGATTTAGTCAATACATCACCCACTTGCTAGTTGACTGATTGCAACTGCTCATATTTACGCTTACAAAATGTAACAAATATTATTTGAATCACATGGATGTCTTGAATCATGACTTTCACCAGTTAATTCGAATTATGATTCTAGCCCCATCATCCAGAAGTATCTAAATCATAATTTCTTTACTAGTCAGAGTATCGAGTCCTCAATTTTTAGGGTGCGTTTAGTTAGAAAAAAAAATATTTTATTTTTTATTTTTAGTTTTGTAAAAATTTATAAAGAAAATGGGTTACAAAGAAAAGTAAGAAAAACAATTAAAATTTGTTTTGTAGTTTTTTTTGTTAAGTTAAGAAATAAAGGATTTTTTGTTTTGCAAAATATTTTGTTGAAAAATGTTGATTTGAACGAGATCTTTGTTTTTCACAAAACATTTGGTAGAAAACAAGGGTGTTTTCCCCCAACTAAAGGCAACCTTATAGATTTTGAAAACAACTTTTATCGTGAGCTCAGAGACACGACTGAAAGAAAAAGTCCTAGTGGTTCTTCATTGCGAACTAGATCTAAGCAGCATACTTATAACGGAAATATGATCTTGCACGGATGGGAAAAAACATATACGCATTAAGACATCGACATTCATAGTATTGGGTGCGCACACGCTGATAATGGTTGTAACCTTGTCTTTCATAAACTTCCCTTTTAACGGATCATTGTGAGATCAAGATTTTGTATAAGTTTTTTTTTTTTTTTTTTTTTTTTTTTTTTTTTTTTTTTTTGAAATGGTTAAGTATTTCATTGTAACTGAGAAGGATGCATACAAAGATAGTATGCCCTAACAACTAAAAATGTCGATAAGACAGAAGCGGGTTGCACAGAATGAAAGCACTCATGTGCTATCAAAGTAGAGATATTAGTTAGAGCTAGGGGCATGCCATGTATTCCTACTTGACTTTCTTCAAGATACGAAATGAGCAGCCGTTTACAATAAAGAAACTCAATACAAGCTAATGACTAAGGAGCTACACTAAAAATGAAACCAACATAAAGAAACAAAAACTAAACCTAAACCTAAAGCTAACCAAAGCAAACTAAGCCAAACACACACAAAAAAAAAAAAGAAACCTAAGGCCTCACGAAAATCACAGAATATAAAGCAAATACCGAGCATCAAAAGTTAAGTAGACGAGTTGCTACTTAAAGATGCAATTTCTTTTGAAGACTCACCAAGTTTGGTACCTTTGGATTTTAATAGTATCCCATTAATTCAAAGCAACGACCCAAATATTCTATTTCTTCTATGTTGAGAATTGAGATACAATAACAACAACAAACTCAATCCCGTTGAAGCAGGGTAAGGGGGAGGTAAGATGTAAACAGATCCTGCCCCTACCACTTGTTGGCTATGCGCTCGTAAATCAATAGTTATACGGCCGGAAATTACGTGAGCCTATCGGGGCACACACATATACGTTTAGAGAGCGTTTATTAAATATAATTAATATGTTTAATGTATACTATTAATTATAATTAATATAATCCACGAAATGAACATAACAGTCGTTAGTCCGTTAGTGTAACGGTTAATGGTCGTTAAGTCCGAAAATTGGCTTTATTTGAACATGTTAATTTTACAAGGACCAAAAGCAACATTGAGGCCCATGAACACCCCATAGTGGCCGGCCATACCATGGGCTAGGGCAAGGGAGTAGTTTTTTTTTCCTAAGCTATGTATTTAGTATATAAGAAGGCCTCTATGTCTTCATTTATACACACCTCTGATAAGATCAAAGCATTATTTGATTTCTCTCTTGCTCTCTCTAGTACAACGCCTCTTGTTTAAGAAGTTGGAAACATTTCTTCTCTACGACTAGCATTCGTGTTAAGGCCGTAGCTCGTGGGTTAAGCACTATCATCCTAACGCTCTTGTTGGACGTGTAACGTGTGTTTACGTTAGAGATCAAATCACTATAGTTGATTAGGGTTTCGTGGTGGTACGAGATCCATTGAAGAGTTCTTGATCAAGATCAAGACTTGGTGGTTATCTATTTTTCAATAGATTCGAGGTTAGTATTTATTATGTGTTTTAATTCATAACATTAAATATAGATCCATCCGCTGCGTACTCGTGGTATTGATGGTTTAATCAATATGAATTCTCTACAGTGGCATCACGAGCCATCTCGTTTGGTGTTATGGGTTACACATAGAGTCGCTTGCTACGCTAATTAAACACATATATTAATTGTTATGACAATAACATGCATTATTGTCATTTAATTAAACATTGATCTTGTTTAATATTAATGGTTAATAAAAGAGGTTAGGAAAATTAAAAGGATATTGTAATATGGATTCTTCTTTTTCTTTTTCCGATCTTAAGGCTTACACGGTCATGATCTATGACGTATGTGGTCCACTTGGTACCTAGCTCGAAAACCTTGTGGGAGCCTTAGATTCTCCAATTGGGGAAGACTCATTCTTGAGTTTTGGAGCATTACTTGTTACTGCTTTCCATTAGAGTCTGTCTTCACCTTTACCCCTTCTTCTGTCTGTTTTAATTGCTTATATGTTTTATTCCTTGTAACTTCCTTTACATATATGCTTTTGATTTTGGAAATAAAAACAGACTAATTACTTATATTGAAACTTGTTTTAGTTAAATCGTGGGTTCTATCAAGCTATTGAGAGTGTGGATCATTACTCAAAGCTATCAGGATATAGCTTGCTGGATATCGTGAGATTTAATTAACGTCTGTTAATATACACACTTAATTCCTTGTGACCGGTTATGTGTTATGTGTAAAACTTGTTTTTTTTACACTTAAACGGACTATAAACTATCAAAAATTGATTTGATTAAATCATTGGTTCGATCATGCTATTGAGGGTGTGGATCATTACTTGAAGCTACTAGGATATAGCATGATGGATATCGTTTGATTTAATAAACTTTAACTATAAGATACCTAAAGTTTTGTGCTCATATTAATGATCTTTTGGTTACCACTATTGACCCACCCCAACTATAATAATAAAAAGCCAAGAAGAGCCAAATTTTGGTTCCATGTCGCTTTCATTCTAGTTGGTTTTTGTTGTGTTTTTTCTTGGGTCCTATTCTCTTTAATTAGCTTGTTGAGGAGATGGGATGCCATTTCTTGTGTAATTGTTCTTTATTTGGTTCCTTTAATATATGTTGCCTTTCTAAAAAAATGATCTTTTGGTTAATACCATGATCTAGGGTTTTGCATGGCCTTTTCCCGCCCCACTACATGTTTCGGCATTTGTGGGAATTATTGGAAGAGCTTGGGTCTTTTGACTCATGTAGAGTACAATATAAGGTTCTTGACCATTATTTTCCCGTAATATTAGTACACCTAAATAAGTTGGAAATTTTGTTTTTGCAAACTTGTGTTACAAAGATGTTTGAATGCTACTTTGTACACAATTTTTGATACATGTTTTTGTCAAAAATTATGTGATACCCTATTTGAAATTTAAGTCTATGCCATCCAAGTTTGAGAACACCTGCACTTGCCTTTTGCTTTTCGTGGGACGTAAGTGAATTGCAACCCAAGGTGTTTATTCTCTGGCGTGGGACCTAGAGTTATTTACACATGTTCTCTAATTGGACGACTTAATCGAGTCAAGCAGGTGAGATCCTTGATCTCGAGGCATAGGATGAGACAAAACATGCATGACACTAGCAGCTTGTACTCTAGTACCATAAGTCTCATAAATCTAAGAATTGTACTTGTAATGCAATTGTCGCACGCCGCCTACCTCTTGTACCCACAAGACTTACCAGAGTAGTAAGCACTACCGTGATGAGTGGGAGTTCAAGAGGATCTTAGTCTTTTAGTAAATTAATTGTTTTATTTATTAAAACATGGGTAGTTAATTTGTAAAAGAATTAATTATCGAAGATACTAAAATTTTGAGCTTTGTTTATTGTAGATGGCAGCAAATCAAACCGTCAACAATTCGATCTTCAGGTCTTTCCTTGAAAAGGAAAAACTTATTGGATCTAACTTCCTCGAATGGTATCAGAATTTGATGATCGTCCTCACAGCCGAGGATAAGTTAACCTATGTGGAGCATCCCATACCTGCCACTCCTGTTCCTCCAACTCCTAATCAGCAGGTTCATGCTGATGTCCTTGCTGCTCATGCCCAATGGGTTAAAGCATCCAAGGACATAGGTTGTCTTATGCTCATAAGCATGATTCCAGAACTTCAAAAGAATCTGGAGCACTTTGATGCATATAACATGCTTAAGTAATTGAAGACCATGTTTCCTCAGCAAGCAGAACAGGAACTCCTTGAGATTGTGCATGCCTTTCATGCATGTAAGCATGGGGAGGGTCAATCTGTTAGCACCTATGTTATGAAAATGAAGGGTTGTCTAGATAGACTAGAACGCCTTGGTCATCCAATGTCATCTGGCCTTGCAATGAGCATGATTCTTACCTCTCTGAACAAGGACTTTGCTGGATTCAGACAGAATTATAATATGCAATGCATGGGGAAGACAGTGAATGAAGTGCATGCAATGCTTAAGCTGCACGAGAAAGGGCTTCCTAAAAGAGATGCTGCTCCTATTGTACTTGCTATAAGAGCATGAAGGATCCAGAAGAACAATAAGAACAAGAAGCCGCATAATGGTGCTCAGAGCAAGAATTGTGGCAATGGAAAGGCTAAGCTTGCTTATGCCCCCAAGGGCCAAGATTCCCCCTCCACCTAAAAAGGAGCATCCTGCTAAAGAAACTAAGTGTCATCATTGTCATCAGATTGGACATTGGAGGAGGAATTGTCCTACCTTTTTAGCCGGGTTGATGCAGAAGAAGTGCAATGTTGGTAGCAATGCTAGCACATCAGGTATCTTCGTCATAGAACTTTATACTTTTCCTCATAAATCTTGGGTATATGACACTGGTTGTGGTACTCACATCTGTAATACTACTCAGAGTCTCAAGGGAAGTAAGAAACTGAAGCTCGGAGCTTTAAGCCTGTACGTGGGGAATGGAAACCGTGCAACCGTTGAAGCTATAGGAACTTTTGATTTTTCACTTCCTAGTGGTTTAATAATTTGTTTAGACAATTGTCATTATGCTCCTAGTATTACTAGGGGTATTGTTTCAGTTTCACTTTTGAAAGACAGGGGTTTTACTCATTGTTGTACGGATATTGGTATTTCAGTTTCAATGAATAACTTGTTTTATTTTAATGTTGTTTCTAGGAATGGTATTTTTGAAATTGATATGCATGATTATATTTCAAATGATTGTTCTATGTATTCTGTTAATAGTAAAAGATTCTGTGGAAAACTATAAGGGGGGGTTGAATAGTTTTATCAATTTAAAACTTCCTTTTAAATATTTAGATCGACTTATGTCAATCTATTTGGAAGTGTATGTTGAACGTTGATAGATAGATATATAAAAGTGTAATGAAAGATAAAGAGTAAGAAGCACATAACCACAACACGAGTATTTATAATGGTTCGGCTACAAGGACACCTTCCTTGCCCTACTCCACTCCTTGAGTCACCTACTCGAGAGTTCGTAATCACTACATGACACAAACTCCTTATGGCGGAGAAGCCTTCACAATGTCGCCTACTCTTTTTCCGGTACTAGGCTAACCACCGGGTTCTTTCACACCAAGGTGAACCACACCTACCACAACGTCGCCTACCCTTTATCTGGTACTAGGCTAAGTATCGAGTTCCATTACAATGGAGGAACTACTACCCAACACCTAATCCCAAAGGAGACCAACTCCTTATTACAACACCATCAAGGATATCAACATCCTTGAATATAAACAATCACTATATGTATAACGATGCACCTCATCGATTATACGACCTAGGCATTCTTCAATAATGCCACTTGATTTGATTCCTATGCATCCTTCACTAATGCCTTTGACACAACGCTTGGCACCTTTCACTAATGCCTTCATCTTGACACCTTTAGCATTCTTCACTAATGCTTTTGACATGGACGTTAAGCACCTTTCACTAATGCTTCCGTCTTGACTCTTTCGGCATCCTTCACTAATGCCTTCAACACAACACATCTACGGAAGAAGAAAGAACTATCAACAAGAGAACCTCGGTAGTCTTGATGATGACGAAGCATGGAAACTCATGGACTTGAGTTTGCTCGACTTCAAGAAGTGGTGATCTCGCCTTTAAGAGGAACCTAGAGAATCACACGAAAACAAAAGACAAACTACATAGAAAGATCCCTTAGGATCAGTGGTTAGAGAGTTACAATACTTGGGAAAGTATGTGTGAGAGTGGCAAGCCAAAAGGAAGAAATGGCTCACTATTTATAGAGGAGAAATGCTTACTGTTCCCCGGATCCCACGGATCCCTCCCACAAGGGATCCGTCTAGCGTAAAGCTAGGGATCCGTGGGACGCTCCTCTTTGCCCATGGGTTTTTTGGTTATGGGTTGGTCCATGGGTATTTCTCAAGATACAATGTATCTAATGAGTACAATGTATCTAGTCAAGTGGGTATGGGTCAATACCATGGGTTATGGATATGTTCCATGGGTTGTAGTTTTTACCCATTTATAATACGTACTAGTTATGTATATATTTACCCAATATGTAAACACTACTTGTTGTACATATGTATTACTAAATCATAAAATCACTTATACTTGTTTTAGTGTTTTATGTGAAAACGTTAAGTGTGTTAGAAAACTATTGGCTCAAACTATTTACGTATTTTTATTTGTTTCGTTAAAATGATTTTACGTTTGTTATCGACAAAACATTAGAAGATCGTAAAATATAAATAAACATTTTTACGACTTATTTGTATTAACAGATCCAAGCGTAACTTGGACTCTACATTCTTGTGGCATTGCCGACTTGGGCACATTAACAAGAAACACATTGAGAAGCTGCAACACGATGGGCTTCTTAAATCAAATGACCTTGAGTCATTTGATATGTGTGAATCTTGTGTGTCTGGGAAGATGGCGAAAAAGACTTTTTCGTATAGAATGGAATAAGCTACAGATCTGCTTGGACTCATACATACTGATGTATGTGGCTCTTTTAGAACTATGTCAAAACAAGGATAAAACTATTTCTTAAATTTCACTGACGACTTTAGTCGATATGGTTATGTTTACCTGCTTAAACATAAACATGAAGTCTTTGAAACTTTCAAAGTATTTCAAAGAGAAGTTGAAAATCAACTTGGAAAGACCATAAAGGCTTTACGGTCTGACCGTGGAGGCGAGTATATGAGTCAAGAGTTTATTGATCATCTTAAGAAGTGTAGGATTGTCTCACAGCTCTCTTCTCCACGTACATCACAACATAATGGTGTATATGATAGAAGGAATCGAACCCTGCTTGACATGGTAAGATCTATGATGAGTCAAACAACTCTACCAATATCCTTTTGAGATTATGCTCTTGAGTCTACTGCACACATTCTTAATATGGTTCCATCAAAGAAGGTTGAAAAGACACCATATGAACTATGGCATGGGAAAGTCCCTAATCTGTCTTACTTAAAGGTCTGATGTTGTGAGGCATTCGTGAAACATGACATGCCTGATAAACTAGAACCAAGATCTATTAAGTGTGTCTTTGTAGGATACCCAAATGAAACAATGGGTTACTACTTCTACTATCCACCTGAGCACAAGGTATTTGTTGCTAAGTTTGCTAAGTTTTTTGAGAATCGTCTCATCTCACAAGAGGCAAGTTGGAGGATCATAGAACTTGATGAAATTCAAGAAGATACTCACCTTTCTGAAAATACCAGCCAACTTCATGAGATAGTTGAACATGAAAGGGTTGAACCAGAAAGTGAAGTCATTCTTGTTCGTAGGTCCTCAAGGACAATACGTGCACCTGATCGAATGTGTTTATACGTCGATTCAGAGGAGCATGAGTTAGGGGATCTTAATGAGCCTGCTAACTATAAAGCTGCATTAGCAGATTGTGAATCTGAAAAATTGCTTAAAGCTATGAACGAGGAAATGAAATCCATGAGAGAGATTGAAGGATTGAAGTTGACCTCCCTCCTAACGCTACAACCGTTGGTACCAAGTGGCTCTTCAAGAAGAAAAATGACATGTGGTAAAAGGTTATACTCAAACCTACGGTGTAGATTATGAGGAAACCTTCTTGCCTGTCGCAGACATAAAAGCTATTAGGATTCTTTTAGTTATAGCAGCGTACTATGACTATGAGATTTGGCAAATGGATGTCAAAACTGCCTTCTTAAATGGTCACTTAACCAAAGAGGTTTACATGGACCAACCTAAAGGATTTGTCAATCCACGATATCCTAACCGTGTATGCAAGCTACAACGGTCCATTTATGGATTAAAGCAAGCATCTAGGCAATGGAATAAAAGGTTTGATGAGGAGATCAAGAAGTATGGTTTCACTCAAAACCTTGATGAGCCATGTGTATATCGTAAGGCTAGTGGGAGTAATGTAGCATTCCTAATCTTATATGTTGATGACATATTGATCATGGGAAACAACATTTCAATGTTACAAGCTATTAAAGCCTATCTTGGAAATTGTTTTTCTATGAAGGATTTAGGTGAAGCTGCATATATTCTTGGAATCATGATCTACAGAGATAGATCTAAGTGGTTGATTGGACTTTGTCAAAGTGCATACATTGAGAAAATCTTGAAAAGATTTAATATGGCGAATTCCAAGCGTGGAACTACCCCAATGCAAGTAAAACTTGAGTCGAGAAAATCTCAAGGACCCTCAACACCTGTAGAGGTGGAACGCATGAAGAGAATTCCTTATGCCTCGGCTGTAGGATCCATCATGTATGCGGTGAGGTGCACTAGACCTGATGTTGCGTTTGCTCAGAACTTAACAAGTCGATTTCAAGTAGGTCCAGGTGAGTGTCATTGGTTTGCTGTGAAGAACATACTGATGTATCTCAGATATACTAAAGATATGTTTCTTGTTTACGGTGAAGATACAAACAGAGAGCTTAGAGTTACATGTTATACTGATGCTGGGTGGCAGACCGACAAGGATGACAACAAGTCGCAAACCGGATACATTTTCGTTCTAATCGGAGGCACTGTAGTCTGGAAGAGTGCCAAGCCAAGCATCACTGCGATGTCTTCTACAGAGGCTGAATACACTGCTGCTTCAGAAGCTGCAATGGAAGATATTTGGATAAGGAAGTTTATTTATGAGCTTGGAGTAGTCCCCACCAATAAAGAACCTATGGAAATGCTATGTGACAACACTGGAGCATTAACCATTGCCAGCGCGCCTGGAGCTTAGAAAGGCGCAAAGCATTACAAAAGGAAGGTTCACTATCTCCGTGAGGTTATCGCAGATAATGAAGTAGTACTTAACAAAGTTCACACATATGACAACTTAGCTGATCCGTTTACTAAGGCGTTGCCTTTGAACAAGCATGTTGAGCGTGCTAGTGCTATTGGACTTCGTTTAGTTAGTAGTCTCATGTAAATCTATTTTGATTTTAGTATTTGGATAATGGAATATGTAAAAAAATTTATTATTTTGATGATTAATATATGTGGTATTTGAGTTATTCACTCATATATTAATTGTGTCATATATTTGCATGTTTAATCCTTAAGTAATTTATTACTTTAAATTGTACATTGTTGATCAATGATATGGGAGTATCGTTGAATTAAGGCAAATGTGAGAGATTGGTTATATTCTATGAATACTAAGGATGTGTCCGCCAAACTCACATGTTATCCACATGCTATGGATATTGGATTTCCCCAACCTACAAGTCATCACTTTATGGATCGGTGTCATTAAGTGATATCTCGCAAATGGTTATTTTATTTGTTTTCTAACTTGAGATGCAAGCTGGTCTTGCATGTGTGGATCTTTCTTCTTGACTATAGTCAAACGCTATAATGAATAAGGTGGTTATAAAGGCTATTCTCAGAAGTTGGTTGAAGCGCATGAATGACACGTGTAGTCAAAATAGAATTTGTTCCTCCACTTGTCTTCTGGAGTATGATACTACTGGGCCCCTCACTGAATTAATCAGATGTTTGCATGGCCGTGCCCAAAGTGTAAATCAAGATGATACTTGTTTTACGTTTGGTAATCTTGATTAATTTCTAAAACGAGAGACAGAATAATTGAACAATATGGAATGACTTTCATCCATATCCATAGTTCAACAAGTATCTGAAACAAAAGGATATTTTAAAATTGTAAACCATTTACCTAGTTGTTCTATGAAACCACACTCAGGTATTTCTGGGAGCACTGCGGTGTTTCTAGACACTTAGCATTGTTAGTATACATTATTGATTGTTACGATCGCAAGTGGGAGATGTTGGTTATGCACTCGTAAATCAATAGTTATACGGCCGGGAATTACGTGAGCCTATTGGGGCACACACGTATACATTTAGAGAGTGTTTATTAAATATAATTAATATGTTTAATGTATACTATTAATTTTAATTAATATAATCCACGAAATGAACATAACGGTCATCAGTCCGTTAGTGTAATGGTTAACGGTCGCTAAGTCCAAAAATTGGCTTGATTTGAACATGTTAATTTTACAAGGACCAAAAGCAACATGGAGGCCCATGAACACCCCATAGTGGTCGGCCATACCATGGGCTAGGGCAAGAGAAGTAGCTTTTTTCCTAAGCTAGGTATCTAGTATATAAGGAGGCCTCTAGGTTTTCATTTATACACACCTCTCATAAGATCAAAGCATTCTTTGATTTCTCTCATGCTCTCTCTAGTACAACGCCTCTTGTTTAGGAAGTTGGAAATATTTCTTCTCCACGACTAGCATTCGTGTTAAGGTCGTAGCTCGTGCGTTAAGTACTAGCATCCTAACGCTCTCGTTGGACGCGTAGTTTGTGTTTACGTTAGAGATCAACTCATTATAGTTGATTAGGGTTTCACAGTGGTACGAGATCCATTGAAGAGTTCGTGATCAAGATCAAGACTTGGTGGTTATCTATTTTTCAATAGATTCGAGGTTAGTATTTATTATGTGTTTTATGTGTTTTAATTCATAACATTAAATATAGATCTATCCACTGCGTACTCGTGGTATTGATTGTTTAATCAATATGAATTCCCTACACCACTATGCCTAACCCGATAGTAGAAAGTCTAATTACACTGATATTCGTTGTAAATTTCATCTAACAATCCCAAGTCTCTATCAAGGTCAATCTTTTTCTTTCCCTTCTTCCTATTGTTAACCCTTTTACCAAAGAGCATTGATTGGCATGTCTAAGTCGTGTGCTTAATTATATACCTAATCTTATGTGACATTATTCTGTTGGTGATAGTAGATAGACCCACTTTGTCAAAACCTAATAAAACACTTTCACATTTCTTTAAGCATAAAATTAGGCACACATTTAGGCTTCCCAATCATTTTCTTTTAAGAAAACCTGATTTTATACTTCCATCTTTTGCTTTAGCCATCATTGAAAGATTAAGATTGTTGTCCGTCTTTTTGAAGACACGTCTATACGAGTCATTGCAAATTTGCAATCAAGATCATGAGCCTCGTGAGTACTTGATTCAAACTAATCGAATCTGGCATTCAAATTCTCTTTATTAGAGCTTGAATGAACCACTCCACTAGTTCTATTATTCTTTATCAAACAGCAAAGCTTTATTATGCATAAACGTTCAGCCACTTTATTTCATAAGTGATATAGAGGCTTCTGCATGTATAATGTTTCCAACATGATATAAAAATTTACTTTATTTCATAACTCATAAGTGATATATAAAGGCTTCTGGCTACTATTTTCAACATGATACAAAAGTTTTAAAAGTTACCAATTCTATATCCTAACGTATATATGTTATTTCATTGTTTATTGAAACTCACTAGATGCTTAAGAGACTACTTATGAACAAACTTAATTAGTATTACAAATATAAATTTTTTATTCATATTAGATTAATAATTGGTTACAAGAAAAAAATATGATCAGCCAATCTAACCTGTAAATTTGTTAAGAAAAAATAAAAAATAGAGTTAACTTCATAAATGGTCCCTGTGGTCTGTCGAGTTTAACGGGTTTAGTCCCTTTACTTTTTTTAACGGATCCAGTCCTTATGATTGCGACTGTATCGGGGTTTGATCCCTTGACCAATTTTTCTGTTAGTTTAACTGTTTGAAGGGATGAGATGACCAAACTACCATCATCATCATCATCATCATCACAAATCCACTAAACATTTTATCTTCTTCAACAAATCATCTTCATCTTTTTAATTCATATCACCAACAAGAATCCATCTCCTACTATCTCTCATCAGTTTTAATAAAACTCAATAAACCCTATGACTACTTGTTTTTAAACACAAACTTTAAAAAAAAGAACACATGCACAACTTTCCATCATACTAAAACTCACACCAACAATAAATCTTGAAACCCCATATGATATTTACACATAAACCGAGCAAATCTTTCACAAAATAAACCCATAAATTTTGATACACATGTTATTTACACACACAAAAAACCGGATCTGATGGTGATGCGTGTGGTGGAAGGTTAAGATGGTAGCAGTGACATTAGCGAGTGTGGATGGTGGTGAGGGGTTGCCGGAGTAGCCGGTGGCGGGAGGAGATGGTAGATGCATGGTGGTGGTTTGGTGGCAGAAACTACGGGTTTAGCGGCAGGAGGTAGCAGAGGCATGTGGTGGTGGTTTGCTGGTTGGAGTAACCGGTGGCAGCAGGAGGTGGTATACACGTGGTTGTTTGTGTTTGCGTTTGGTTTTTCTTGTTTAAAACTGGGTTTTGTGTTTGTATTTGGGTTTTGTGGTTTTTTTTGTTTACATCTATCCTTTATTCACAACAAGAACACTAGACAATAGGTTAAATCGTGACTAACAGTTTGGGCTGTTGGATTTTGATTTAGGGCTAGGATTATTTTTGAGGTTTGTCGAATGGTTGTTTTAATATGAAAAGAACTTGAAGAACACTTAAACTTTTGATAATTACATTTTTTGATTTGGGGTGTTTGATGTGTTGATTGAGTTGTGTTTGTGTTGGTTTAAAATCAATTGTAAAAACTTAAGATTTAACTTGTTTAAAACTGGTTGTAATGTGGAATTGTGTTTTGGTTTATCAACTTTATTTTGATGATTGGTAGATTTCATCAGGTAAAGGATATGCATATATACATATATGTTTGTTTGAGTGGGTATGGTTTTAGGTGGTGGATTTGTGGTGATTAGCAGTGGGGTTTAGTAGTGGTGGCGGAGCAGCGGCGGCCTTCGACAACGCTGCGGTGGTAAGCAGTGGCCAAAGCCCGAAGGTGTTTATGAGAAATGAGGAAAGGGAAAGGGGTGGGTGGAGATGTTTATGTTAGTTGGACTTATTTATTTATTTTTAAGATAAATACATGAAATAACCTAACTACCCTTTTATGTGACGGTCACGTTGCTGAGTTAACGGTCAAACTAACAGAAAAATTGGTCAAAGGATCAAACCCGATATGGGTAGCAACCACAGGGATTGGATCCGTTAAAAAAAAGTAAAAGGACTAAACTCGTTAAACTCGACAGACCACATGGACCATTTATGAAGTTAACTCTTAAAAATATCTAACCTGTACAAAAATGACCCGCTTTGGCATATTTACCTAACTCCCACATGTTGTTATTATAGGTTGATATAATAATCTGTAGATTGATATAATAATCGATATATTGATGATGAAAACCCTAACACCGGTTTTGATATATATACAAGGAATACACACATACAAGCCTAAACCCAACATAGGCCGAGCCTACACATAACCCAACATGGGTCGTATAAGCCTGCTAACACTTCCCCGCAGTTGGAGCGGGAGTACAACGAACACTCAAACTATGATGAAACTCATCAAATAATGCCGAAGGTAAGCCCTTAGTAAAGATATCCGCATACTGAAATCGAGAAGGGACATGTAACCAAATCCCGAACAAAATGAATATCAATCTCTATGTGCTTGGTACGCTGATGTTGAACCGGATTAGAAGACAAGTACACAACACTCACGTTATCACAATACACAATAGTAGCTGAGATAATGGAGTATGAAGCTCACGAAGTAAATTCCGAATCCAACATGTCTCAGCAACAACATTGGCAACACCACGATACTCAGCTTCAGCACTGGAACGAGAAAGCGTCGGTTGACGTTTAGAGGACCATGATAGTAAGTTGTTACCAAGAAAAACACAATACCCTGAAGTAGACCGTCGAGTAGTTGGGAAACCAGCCCAATCAGCATCCGAATATGCAACCAAGGAGTCAGTAGTAGATGAAAACATCTGTAAACCATAGTCCAAAGTCCCCTGAACATACCGCAAAATCCGCTTAAGAGCAGAGAAGTGTGGCTCGTGCGGATCATGCATAAAAAGACAAACCTGCTGTCAGGTATAGTAAATTTGAGATACTGAAGAGAACCTGCAAGACTCCGGTATAACGTAGGATCAACAACCGGAGTACCACCAGCACCCAACTTGGACTCAGTATCAACAGGAGTCCGAGAAGGGTTACAACCAACCATATGTGCCTGCTCTAAAACCTCAATAGCATACTTACGTTGTGACAAAAAAATCCCAGAAGAGTCACGCGTAACTGAAATATCCAAAAAATAATTAAGAGCACCCAAATCAGTCATAGAGAACTCCTGATATAAAGAAGATATAATCTGCTGTAACAAACGATCAGAGAAAGCAGTAAGAACAATATCATCCGCATAAAGCAACAAGAATCCAATATCAGCACCCTGCCTGTAAATGAACAAGGAAGAGTCACACCGACTAGAACTGAAGCTAACAGTAGTAATATAAGCAGCAAACCGCTGAAACCATGCTCGAGGTGCCTGCTTAAGACCATAAAGAGACCGCTGCAATAAACAAACATAATCGCGATGCTCAGGATCCCGAAATCCGGGAGGCTGATGCATGTAAACAATATCAGCTAAATCACCATGTAAAAAGGCATTCCTGACATCAATCTGATGAATAGGCCAATGACGAGAAATGGCTAGACTAAGCACAGTCCGAATAGTGCCCGGTTTAACAACCGGACTAAAGGTCACCCTCAACCTGTGTGCTACCATTGGCAACAAGACGTGCCTTACACCGACTAAGGGTGCCATCTGCCAAATACTTATGACGAAACAAACACATACAACGAACAACATTGGCACCCTCAGGCCGAGGTACATTAGTCCAAGTTTTATTTTTAATAAGTGCATTATACTCATCATACATAGCATTGCGCCAATTGGGATCATTAAGAGCATCCTTATGCGATCGAGGTAAAGGAGAAATAGTAGACACATGACCAACATACTTAGGATTAGGACGAGTAGTCCCGACACGAGAACGAGTGACCATGGGATGAGTAGATACGGCAGGTGGATTAATGGTTGGAAGGATTGTAGGTGCAGGTACAACAATAAGTGGTGTAGGTTGTGTAACAGGCTGCGGTGTAGGTGGTGTAGGGGGTGTAACAGGCGGCTGTGTAGGTGGCGTTGGTGGTGTAATAAGCGGCGGGGGTGTAGATGGTTCAATGTGCGTATTGGGAATCGGGTCCGAATTTGGACCAATGGGTGAGGTGCGTATAATGGTGGAAATAAGATCGGAAGAGTATTCCAAAAAATCATATGAGGGAGGAGTCGTGGATTTATGGGTTTGAAATGGAAAGACCGTTTCATCAAAGGTAACATGACGGGAAATGATAATTTTATTGGTGTTAAGGTCAAGACAACGATAGCCAAAGTGGTTTGCAGCGTGTCCCAGAAAGATTCAAGGGGTGGCACATGGTCCTAATTTGTGATTAGTATCAATATGTGGGTAACAAAGGCATCCAAAAACAAAAAGGACACTATAATCGGGTTTTGCACCAAAAAGACGGGTAAAAGGTGTCTCATTATTAATGGCACGAGAAGGTAATATATTCAATAAATAAACAGCCATGTTAAGAGCCTCGGTCCAATAATTAGGTGGTAGATGTGCTTGACATAACATGGTACAGATAAGGTTATTAATTGTACGTATCATACGTTCAGATTTACCATTTTGTTAAGACGTGCGAGGGCAAGAAAATCTAAACTGAATGCCATTGGTTGAAAATAATGTATGAAAAGCATGATTATCAAACTCACCACCATGATCACACTGAAACGATTTAATTTCACACTTAAACTGAGTAGAACATAGCTACGAAACAACTGAAATTTAGACAAAACATCGGATTTATTCATTAACGGATAAACCCAAACATACTGAGAATAATGATCCAAAAATAAAACATAATACTTGAAACCAGAAAGACTCAGAATTGGGGAGGTCCACAAATCCGAGTGAACAGTATCAAAACAGGAAGTAACAGAACTAGACGAACTAACAAATGGAAGCTTCACATGTTTGCCAAGCTGACAAGCATGACAAAGAACGGGAAGCTTCTCTTTATTACAAGAAATAGAATTACTAGACACAAGACGACGTAACACTTCACTCCCTGGATGTCCAAGTCGTTGATGCCACGTATACTGACTGGTAAGAAAAGCCTGAGGGATAGTGGAGTGCTTCGTAACAAGATAGACATCACCCGTGCTATCACATCGGAGGAGTACCCGTCGAGTTAGGAAGTCCTTCACAGAAAAACCAAAAGGGTCAAACTCAACAGTACAAGAACTATCACGGACAAACTGACGAACGGAAATTAAGTTTTTGACAATATTGGGAGTGATTAAGACATTATTTAAATGAAGTGGACGAAAAGGGGTAGACAGAACACTATGACCAGAGTTAGTAACGGGAATAAAACGCCGTCACTAACTGCAACAGACGGGTAAATGCACATATTAAGAATATCACTAAGACAATGTACAGAATCATTAAGATGGGATGTCGCACATGTATCCATATTCCAATTGCCGGAGGCCGGATCCTGAAGAGTATTGATATTAAATGCATGCGGCAAAATGGTTGCTTGACCTGAACCTTGTGAACCGGATGCCAAGAGTTGACTTGGATGGAAAGGAACCCCTGCTGTTGAACCGATAGCTGCGGCTAAACCCCTGTCACAAATTGCCCCAAGTGAACCGAACCTGGAAAAGACCCCCTGGTTGAACAGGTAGCTGCTGCTGTGGACCCCCTGACGGGTAGTGAATTAGAGGCGCGAATGGACCAGGCGTCTGTTGAACCGGTAGCTGCTGTTGAACCCCTGGTGGAAAGAACCCAGCCAAGCCATTATGTGACCCCCCCAATTGAACCGGGTAAATATGGCATTGGATCGACAGTTGTGGGCTGCGACAGTAAAGGGGCTGAACCAAAAGAAAGCCCATGAGATGGAGAAACAGTATATGCCACAGGAGTATTAGGGGTGAAACAATTGGTAGCATTTAACCCGAACTTAGCCAACAAGGTTTGCGACATATCCAAATCCGAGCGTGCTACACCCGGCACGCCGAAAGACGAACCCGAGGTACGCGGGGAGCATTGTAGACTTGCCATGAACACCATTGTGAAGATACTTACAAGCATCACCAAACCGACAAGAACCTTTAGCAAAACTCCAACATGGGTTGTTTACCTTTTCCAAAGAAGTACCACGCCGAGGCGTAGTGTTGGTCTTTATCACTAAAACCATTGGAGAAGCGGAGGTAGCATCGACAAGAGGGTCTTGAACCCTAGACTTTAGGCGCATCTCATGAGTAGTTAACAAGGATTGAACGGTTTGAAGATCGGGAAAGGGTTCCCGACTAACTATAACGGTAGAGATGGTTTCATAAGTGGAAGGTAAACCCTCAAGCGCAAAAGTAACAACATCATCATTGCTAAGAGGGGAACCAAGACCATTAAGAATCGAAAAAATAGATTATATCTTTTGAAAATACCCGTCAATAGATAAAGCCCCAAGCTTCAAATTTCGAAGTTCAGCTTTCAAAGCCATAGCACGTGGGCGCTTGTTGTCTTGAAAAATAGCCGCAAGATGTGTCCATGCAGCTTTGGCAGTTTCAGGGTTAAGGTCAACCAACCTTTTCCTTAATGATGGAGCAAGTGTGGAGAATATCCAAGACCGAATGATGAAGTCGATCTTGAGCCATTCCGCATAGCCATGACAGAGGTGGGAAAAATAATAAATCCACGAGGAATAGTTCATCGCATCGATATCCAGTTTGTCGGGAACAAAGGTGGTTAAATGATTCATGGCCATGAGTTTGTCCGAGAGGGTAAGAGCCGGTGTGGGGGGTGGGGTATCAATTGTCATTGACTTAGAGTTGAACAGTAGCAAGGGATAACAAAAAAACTTCAAACTAGTGGCTGAACGTCAAAGTAGTAAAAAAAATAAACAAACCTGAAGATATCCTTAATTGAAAACTTCAAAGTAGTAAAGTGACAAAGCTGAACTTAGTCGAACAGTAGCAAAGCAGCAAGCTGAACAATCCAATGGCTTAACTTAGCCTAAACCCCGACTAAACTTAGTCGAACACCAAGAAAAAATTATCGACTAAACTTAGTCGATAAACCACCAACAAAAAAGAAAACCGAAACAGTAATGTAAGTGTGATAATCACAGGCGAAAGCAAGTAGTTTTAGGATTCGAGAGAAGCTCGTGATACCATGTAGGTTGATATAATAATCTGTAGGTTGATATAATAATCGATATATTGATGATGAAAACTCTAACACTGGTTTTGATATATATACAAGGAATACACACATACAAGCCTAAACCCAACATGGGCCAAGCCTACACATAACCCAACATGAACCCAACATGGGTCGTATAAGCCTGCTAACAGTTATCTCTGCATTTGATAAATGAACATACAATCATAATCTGCTTCAACTTCCAATCAAAAAACAAAATTGAGGTTGTCACTATCATCACTGAAATGTGAGAGGTCTTAAATTCAATTCGTGCAAGGTGTAAACAATCTTGAAGTGGTCACATCAACCCTTCCAAAAAAAGGATAGTTTTACCTGGTTTGTGTCTATGTAATGGTGAGCTCAAACCCCGTGAATTATTCAGCCAACCATGGTTAGCAACAGAGACAATATTCAGAACTGACCAGAGTTGCACAATGTTTGAACACCCGTGATTCATCTTTACACTAGTTTCTTGCAAGATGAAGTTGATAAGACCAGCCTTCAAGCACATATAGATATAAGTTTTATACTATTACATAAAGTCTTTCAAAGGTTTCTACTCATTGGAGTGAAAAGTTTTTTATCTAGTTTATATCAATTTAATTACTTTATCCTTAATTTATATCATTTTATATCAATTTAATTAGTTTATCCTTAATTTATATCAAGTTTTTTATCTAGTTTATATCAACTAGTTATAATACCCGTGCACTCACGGGGTTTTGACAAAAAAAAATTATTTTGTTTTAATACTGAATATTGTGTTTTTAAAGGTAATTGCATATAATTATATATATAATTATAAGTTTTGTGCACGCACGAAATTTACACATAAATCAAAATTATTTTAACATTTTAGTTCAGTATATACACATATAAGAATTTGCCCATGAAAATTGTGATATAAGTACAACTAATACTTATGCACGAGTTTTTCATTATGCATTAATATCATTAGAATTTGGTAAAATATTTTTAAAAATTTCTATTAGGTAACTCAAAATTTAATTTTATTTAGCTGACAAAGATGATGATGTTCTTATTTAAATTTCATTACTGATATTATATTGTACAAATGATGCAAGTTTAATAGCACATAATGAGCGTTGATAAAGTTAAAGTATACTTCTTACAGTTTTTTAAAAATGTTTTTATAGATATCTTTATATAAATAAATAAGAATTACATGAGTCATTGTTATAAGTACAATCACGTATATATATTAAAGTAACCCGTACTTACAATTTGATAATTATATTCCCATTTTCAGTAATTTAGCCGTATTTAAAATGTAAACTCGTGTCCACATAGGTTAAACTTTTAAAAATGAAATAAATGAGTCCTTACTGAACGTATATAGTAAAAAAAGTTGATACTTATAATCTTATGCAAATTTATATCTTGTTATTTTAAAACAACATATATACATTGTATTTTTTAAGATATAAAGTATAAAGGGTATAAAGTATAAGGGGGTATTTGTTTATAATCTAAAGTTATTAAAAAACATATAGGTTTATAATATTACACCTAACTCTATATAATTTTTTAAAATCCAACCACTAAAGTTTTATTAATTACCTCATCTTTTTTTAAATTTTTTGTTTTTACAAATTTGACACCTATATTTTTGTGTGGTTTTTTTATCAACCAAATTTCTTCACAAAATTTATTAAAGTTTAACCAAAATCAATTTATTTTTGACTTTTATTAACCAATTACATCACACGATTTTGCTTACGTGACGAAATCAAGCTCTTCTATTGGCCATTATATTGATACATCATGCTGTCTCATAAGGATCTCTCATGTTCTAATACAATATAGTACGCATGAGCATACCTATGCTCTAGAGCCAATAACAGCCTTAACATGATTGAAGTAATCCTCCTACATATAAAACACCAAGCTAACCTTACTATATGGTACGTTGCTGAATTAATATTTTTAAATAATGATTTATAAGCTAATTCTTTATTGTCATGTAAGAGACTATATGATCTTTATGGCTAGCAAAATTAGTCCCTCTAATAGCAACAACTACATCAATATGCGAATGACCAACATACAACGAATACGTATTACACCATACATGGTAAATTACATTAAACTGCAGGATCCTAACTCCCAAGAAGCAGTCCTCGTTTTTTTAGAAGCTCTTTTTCTTCCTGAAAAGTAGGCATTTCTTCGCCATGCTTAAATGAACATAAGGTTAGAAGCAATAAGAAATATATGTAAATGGCAAATAAACTGTCAAAAAGAACAAAATCAAATCTTCGCATAGTTATTATAGGCAAAACCTTGGCCTTTACCAACCTAATCTTTGCATAGTTACTCGAAGCACGGATTTACATAAGTATGGTAAATTTCCTTCCGCAAACCTCGATTCTTAGCATCTTGCATAGAAGACCTAAACTCGCATTTTCAACAGTCGCATTTTCATGGCCTCTACACAGACATAAGTAATTATGCAAATATTAATGCCTTGTGGTACTTGGACACGAAAGTAACCATTGTTATTTAAGAGCCTTGCCATGTAAACTACAAACAAAACCCATTGAAAAAGTTGTATAAGTTTTTATCTAAGGTAAACCCGAAACACTACTTTCTACATTCTAAATAGCGTATTTATTCATTGCATAAAGTGCTAATATAAGCTTTCCCAGACACTAATACTATAGTAATAAATAGCGCGTAGAGAAGCTAAAACGGATCTATGTTGTATATATGTAGCAATACTAATACTACAGGAATAGACAAAAAAACATAATAAAACAAAATATAGATATAAAGTTTGTTGCTATCATTTTGGAGTAGGCTTCCGGAAATCATAGTTGTGTCATCATTTGGGTTACGCAGAGAGGCAATTTCAAACCATACAATTTTAATACTAAGCGGTTAAGTAGCAGCCCCAAGCTCCTTAGCAAACTCACGGGTCTAAAAATAAAAAATAACATATTATTTAAAAGCAATTAATTTGAATTTCCAGACCTTTTTTTCATTAGAGCTTTTGCCGCTCGCTATAAAAGCTAACTAATGGAACTACAATAAGATTTCCTCAAGGAGTTCAGATACTACAATAAAAAAACTAAAAGTACATGATAGGAAATATGATATTCAGATTCACTTATACATATGTTCGTTAAAAGTATTATTATTACTATTTGTGGAAGTTACCATTTACTTAACCTTCATGTGCTGCAACAGGTGAGTGTAAATCTTGCCTTTATTGTGCGGATCAACATGATCAGGCTTCTTTAGTTGCCAACGCTGCCAAATGCGAGATACCATTAACAAAATTCTCGTTTACCCTCCTGGAGTCTTCATAATGCAGGAATAAAAAATGTTGTAATACATTCAAACACGCATCTTTATTTATCTTGTCATCGTAGTCTTTTTGTGCGAGTCATTATTATATAGTTTAGCGCCACATTTAGGTCATTTGCTAGCCCATACTCATCATTTTTATATAAAGTTCAACATCATAAATCAATTAAAAAACTTGTGTACACACAGAATGACCCAAATAGGACAAAAGTTTATATTTTGATGACTTGATGTACAAAATGACCCAAATGCTGACATTTTTTTTGGCAAATAATCCAAATTAAAAAGCACCCCAAGAAACAAACAAACCTGGGAGAAGTTTCTTTTGTCATTTAACCTAGAGTCCACCAATTTCAACAAGTGGTCTCAAAAATTCACAAGCCAATAGTTACCCTGTGTTTTTCTCTCTTGCAATTTTTCCTAAATAGTTCCATACCATCTCATCAATTGGAGTTTGCAAAGTATTTGATGAAGGTACTCTCCACTCAGTCTAGAAATTGATGAACCTAAAGTGTAAAACATTATTAATTACCTTATAAGAGCTTACATGAAACCATACTATGTGCTGAAGGGAATGTTGAGTATCATCTTTCTTCACTCATGAATTAATAAAGCACCTTATCCAAAATTTTAGGTAGCTTGGTAATAAAAGGGAGTTGTTTGAAATGGTTTCTTAGCCTTGCCATAATACAATGTTTTACATCATGTTTCTGCTTCATGAAGCTCTGGTACTTGAAAGACATTAATACGTCTTCAACATTAATCTTTATGTCAATTGGTGAAACATGTTACATACTTCTCATTCTTTAATAGATTGTAGCAAGCTAATTAGAAAGTCATTAAAATTTAGTTTGATTGGATCTTCTAGCATTATAATATACTTTTTGACTAAAAAAGGTTCTTCTTTATGTCAATATACAAACCTGGACGTAATAACATATGTAGTACAACAATTGTCCTTGTTACTAATGTAAAAACTCAACCAATCAAACCTTTAATAATCTTTAATATTAGTTTGATATCTAAAGCGAATGTTACCTCAAAATTTAGGGTTATTTGAACTTAACACTTTAATGATGACTTTTGAAACCTTACACTTCTTATTCTTGAACGTGACACTTGATAAGCCTTATACTGCGATCTCAAAACAAATCATCAATAAGCACAAACACAGAGCTTAACTACATAAAATATAAATCAATACATTAAACAATAAGTAGATGAACAATATACCTTGAAATCATGTACTTTGATTAATCAGATTGAGGGATGTTAATTAGGTTTTCTTTTTCTTTGTTGTCGCAGGGATTTTTTTTTGTAGCGTATGGTTTTTTCTTGAGTAAATTACATAAATGGTCACTATGGTTTGTCCATTTTTTCACATTTAGTCACTGAACTTTTTTTTTTGACATATATGGTCACTGAAGTTTCAAATCGTTATAGATTCAGTCATTAAGGTTTCAATTTCGTTACATAAATGGTCACTGTGGTTTGAAACTTCAGTGACCATGTATGTAATGAAATGGACTGAATCTGTAATGATTTAAAACTTCAGTGACCATGTATATCAAAAAAAAAGTTCACTGACTAAATGTGAAAAAATGGACAAACCATAGTGACCATTTATGTAATTTACTCTTTTTTCTTTTTGTTTGTGTTGATGAAGGCTAAAAGATAGAAGTCCTTTTTTTCTTTCAGTTTTTCAATTTGACCCGATACTATAAGTAAATAACCCGCAGGTACATGCGTATTGTCATATTCTTTCTCCATCAATTTTATACACGAATTTTTTTTTAATGTTGACCAAACTAATTTAATTTTGACTTTTAATTAGCCAATCACGTCGCCCGATTTCGCTTACGTGGCAAAATCAAGCTTTCCTATTGGTCCAAATTTTTTTTCAATGAGAAGGGTTTTGCAAAAACACTCCGAAATGATGTAATTCTTTTATTATATAAAAGATTTAATTAGTTTAAGACCATCTCTTTTATCCTTAACTTATATCAATTTAATTAGTTTAGTACCTATAACAATTTTTTTTTTTTTTTTTAATTCATATAGAAAAATCTATTGCAACGGGATGCTCTTAAGTACAAAAAGAAGATTGATAGCTAATTGACTTCACGGCAAAAGTCCAATATATATCTTAAATTTATTACAGATCCAATGAACCAATCATAGCCACTCTGTTGTAAAAATCGGTCCAGGCGGCCGATTAATCCTCTCATAATCGCTAATCGCTCACTAAGCGCCTTGATTTATCCTAATCGGCCTATTTAATCGGTTTGGTCAAAGATCGCTTAAAAATTGGTTAACAAACCGATTACTCGGACAAAATCGGTCTAATCGGATTAATCGAACAAAATCGCTTAAAAATCAGTCAACAAAATTGCTTAAAAATTAGACAAAATCGCTTAAAAATGGGTCAACAAACCGATTAATCGGACAAAATCGGCCAAAGATTGCTTAAAAATGGTCAACAAACCGAATAACATCTATGTTTGACTTTAAATTTGAAGAATTATGTATTATGTTTATATTTGAACACTTGAAATATTTGAACTTTGATGCCCTATGCTTATCTCATACATATAATATAATATAGTATATAATATTACAATTTTATGTATAAAAATTCCAATCCGATTAATCCCCGCCTAACCGATTAATCGCTATGCCCTACCCGACCGCCTCACTAGCGCCTAGCGATATTTACAACCAAGTATTCATTTTTCTAATCAAAACAAAATAAATAAACTTTCACAATTTTTTTAAAAATTAAATATTTCGCAAACTGTTAATCGTTAAGTCAAAAAAATCATACCATCGCGACGAGAATTAAATTATCTTTATATAGATATGCACTTTTATATATTTTTAACGATTTTTTTTTTCAAAATTCCGGCCTAGAAAAATCATATGTGATTTGTGAAAATCACATGTGATTCGATTTTTACAAATCACATACGATTTTTGCAAATCATATGTGATTTGTAAAAATCAAATATGATTTGATTTTAACAAATCACATGTGATTTTTGAAAATCATATATTATTTTACAAATCATATGTGATTTTTTTGGTTGGAATTTTTGAAAAAAAAGTTTGTCGAAAATATAGAGAAGTGCATATCTATAGAAAGATAATTTAATTCTCGGCACGATGGTGTATTTTTTGTAGTTTGAAGATTTACCGTTTGCAAGATATATTATTTAAAAAAAATGAAAAATAACTTTTTTATTAATTTTAATGAAAAATGAATAGCTAAGACTGATTTATTGAATCCATAGTAAATATGAGATTTATAATGATCTCAGCTCCTGACTTCACAAGTCATAACCAACATCCACACTCGATATTATCAAAGGTGGAAATGTTATTTCTTCCATATATAGATAGATTATGGACCTATCCATATATAGAATATGGACCTATCTTATGAGACTCGTAATTAAATGCGTATGACGGTTTTGACTTATAAAAGGTAAATTGCAAATTTTGTCCCTAATGTTTTTGAAAATTGCAAGAAAACCATCGAAAAGAAAATCTAATTTAGTCACTGAAGCTGATGTGGCGTTCCAAATATGCCACCGAGAGCTAACTATTATTAGTACTCTCGTTAAGTGGCCTCACCCCATTAACGACCTGAGAATATTATCGTCATTTCACTGTTCCCGCCAGTTTACTCACCTGGCAAACTTCGATTCCTAAAACTAGACTTTCTTTCAAGGACTACATTTGCAATCTACAACTTCACTTCCCAAATGCTCATCAAATTCCCAAATATTCAGTCAATATTACTATTCCGCTATGATCATCCTTAGCCACTGGGTTAAATAGGTCAGATCGGATAGCTTCAACTAAATAAAATATAGGTAAGAAAGAGAAATATGATTGAAATAAAACGTTGTAGAAGATGCATCCTGCATTGCCAAGTGCGTGTTTATATGAGTAGTGGCTTGTACAAATGTTTGTATGGCGGCAATTAACTGCAATGTCGAGTCGCCAGGTAAATTTTTTTTTATAACATAAACCGAACAAAACATCCCCAAAAGCAGGGGTGAGCAGCATAACCAAAAAGACGCAAAAATTCCGTTTTCCTTTTAGGAAATAACTGAATAATCAGTTTGGTTTCTCGTTTTAGCTAAAAAAAATCACCAAACCATCACATGCTGACCCCTAACATAAAAAGATGTTTGCATTGATGATGCTCTTTGGGACCTAATAATTAATGTAGGCTAAGTTATAGTTGCAATGCTATGACTGTTGTTATGCAGTGTTGGCTTTGATATAACTACAATGCTAGAGGATTAAAAGTTCAAAACATATCAGCACAAAAATGGAGATATAAACCAATGCCTCTAAGCTCGTAAAACCCTCAACACCAACTCCATCCACCCTTCGTAACTATAACATCTCTTTCTTTGATGAGCAACAACCGGACATCAATGTACCTCTCATTCTCTACTACTCTGCATCACAAAAGGCGCAAAATGATGATGATGCTAACATCTTCAATCATTTTGAGACATCGCTATCAAAAACATTATCTGATTTTTACCCATTGGTGGGGAGATATATGTGCCATGATTCCCTAATCGATTGTAGTGATCAAGGTGCCCTATATGTTCAAGCCAAAGCAAGAATTTAAACTCACTGAGTTTCTCGGTCTGGCATGGGAGTTGAAACTTAATATGCTGAATGATTTTCTCCGGTGGGGGATTGTTACTGCTAGTGAAATTAACGATCCGTTGTTATCAGTTTTTGAGTGTGGTGGTATTGCAATGGGTAAGTGTGTATCACATAAAGTTGGAGACATGAATACTATGTCCACATTCATTGATAATTGGGCTACTAAGAAGCAAGAATTAGACGATGCATTAGAATTAAGAAAACAGTCACGAAACTTTGCATCACCCATTCTCTACCCAAAAGAGGTCTACAGCGCAGCACAATAACTCCAAGGTCAAGTAAGGGGTGAATATACCGGTGCAAAGTTTCTTATTTAAAGGCGATGCAATATGAAAAATGAGAGAGAAACTCACATTCAAGGACAGTATGAGTCATAGGCCCTCAAAGGTGCTACTTGTCGAGTCCCCGCCAATGGGTAAAAATCATGGCACCTTGATCACTACAATCGATTAAGGATTCAGGGCGCATATATCTCCCCGGGAATGGGTAACAATCAGGTAATGTTTTTGATTGCAATGTCTCAAAATGATTGAAGATGTTAGCATCATAATCATTTTGTGCCTTTTGTGATGCAATAGTAGTAGAGAATGAGATGTACATTGATGTCCGGCTGTTGCTCATCAAAGAAAGATATGTTATAGTTACGAAGGGTGGATGGAGTTGGTATTGAGGGTTTTATGAGCTTAGAGGCATTGGTTCATATCTCCATTTTCGTTCTGATTTGTTTTAAACTTTCGATTCTCTAACATTGTATTTATATCAAAGCCATCCCTTCATAACAACAGTCGCAGTATTGCAACTATAACTTAAATTGTTTTATTAGGTCCAAAAGAGAATCATCAATGCAAACATCTCTTTGTTATGGAAAGCCTTTGTGGGAATAGATAAAGCAAATAATGTACAATTGAGTATTCTTCCCAACCGGTTAACTTCATATATAAAGTAGTCCGTATGTTACGTGAAAACTTGTGTGGGAATTTCACTAGTTTAGCAACCGCGCGAATTGAGCCTCGTGAATGAGACAACACTGATTTCCAAGGTTTTTATAAGCTCTTGCATGACTCGGTACAAAAAATGTATAGCAAATATGCTAAACCAGCATATAGTCAGAACGAATATGATGTTTTGGTTGATCCTTTTGTGCAGTTTTATAAACATAACACAAATGATGATGTAAACACCTACTTTTTTACTTCTTGGTGCAAATTCTCAACCTATGTGTTGAACCTAAGACCTTGATAGATTTTTGAGCGCTCGTGAATCATTAGTAATGTTTATGTAATCACAAACACACTAATAGAAAGTCTCTATTACTTGTATTCTAAAGCGGAAATCAAACACAAGTAAGAACACAGATTACTAAGAATACTTTGATCCTCTATGGATATTTGAATAAAACTAAAACTTGTTTTTTCAACTCGTACATCATACATACTAATGTGTTCCTTTTATAGACAAGGAACCCTAAACCGTTTCACAAGAAACGTATGTTCATAAAACTAAAAGAGATATGCATTATCACTTCCTAATAAAACTCATGCATATCCTAACTAACTATAAAATACGCGGAATATCTATATCCGCAGAAACAAGCTACACGGTTTTACTACTTCTGCAGAAACACTTCTTCAGCAGAATCCAGCACTTCAGCAGAATCCGTGAGCAGTATTATTCAACAGAATTCTTATTCGATAGAATTCCCAACAATCCTCCCCTAATCTTGAATTTGACATGGTTAAGTTCAAGATTCTTGATAGATCTTTAACACTTTAGAACAAGAGGATTGAATTCGAACAGCAGCAGCAAAGAAGCAAAACAACCACATCTCTATGATGGCAAAACTTTGAAACTTCAGATCTTTGCAGCAACAAATGACAAAGTGTACATCAAAACAGATTAGTTTCATACTATTCTCATCACATCCAGGTGTGTTAACTCATGTGAGAGGTGAATCATTGAAAATAATGGATTTGATGTCTCTTTACCAATAGCCATTACTACTGGAGTAGCCAAATGTTTAAGTTTGAAAACTATGGTACACTGATAACCATCTGATTTTTAGCAAATCAGCAGCTATAAACGGATTTGAAATGTCTTTACCTGTAGCCGTTTGCTCAGGACTAGCCAATTCTTAGGTGAAAAGAATCACCTTTGGTGAATTGATTACCAAATATGGTATTCCACTGCCTTTACCACAAGCCATATACTTATGGGCTAGCCAATTCTTGGATTCCAAAAAGGAATAAGCCATGGTGAATTAATGACCATACAACCCTCAGCAATTAAGCATGGGTGAGTTGCATACCCTATGATTTTTAGCAAACCATTACAGCTATCAACAAATTTGATGTGTCTTTACCAAAGCTGTACCCTTTGGACTAGCCAACTCTTTGATGGACACAAGGCACATCTGGTGAGTTGATAACCATCAATAGAGTTACATACAACAAACCTGGATATACAAAGATTTTTTTTTTTTTTTTTTTTTTTTTTTTTTTTAACTAATAATATAAACAATGAAAGAAATAATACAAGATAATATGGTAATCCCCTGAGGCATATGCCTCCCCTCAAACCTTGCAGTTGAGGGTTAAGCATCCCAATATGGACAACTAGGTGTTGAAACCTGGGTCCATCAAAAGCTTTAGTCAATAAATCTGCCACATTATCATCTGTGTGAATCTTAAGCACCTTTATCAAATGTTTTTCATATGCATCTCTTATAAAATGGTGCCTGATCTCAATATGCTTAGTTCTATTATGAAAAACAGGATTTTTAACTATGCATACGGTACTTTGATTATCAATAAAGATTGTGGTGTTCATGAAATTAAACCCATAATCCAGCAATTGATTTTGTATCCATAGTACCTGACCACAACAATTTGCAGTAGCAACATACTCTGCTTTAGTAGATGAGGTAGCAACAATAGTTTGTTTCTTGCATTGCCAAGAAATCAATCTTCTTCCAAAAAATTGGCAACCTCCAGTTGTGGATCTCTTATCCAGATTCGCACCAGCATAATCACTATCACTATATGCTTCCAACATAAAAGGAGACTCTTTTGGGTACCAAAGACCTAAATTGGGTTGGCCTTTTAGGTACTTGAAGATCTTTTTGACTGCATTCAAGTGGGAAGTAAGGGGAGTGACCTAATGTCTTGAACAAGCACTCACAGCAAATGTAATGTCAGGCCTAGAAGCTGTCAAATACATCAAGGAACCAATCATGGATCTGTATAAGTGAACATTCACAGCAGGATCTGGTTCAAGATTATTCTTAGGTTTGGGAGCTTCATAAGGTGTAGTGGCAGTTCTGACATTTTCCATATCAAATTTCTTCAAAATGTCTCTCACATATTTATCCTGACTGATAAAAATACCATCAGATTTCTGCTTAACTTGTAGACCCAAAAAGAAAGTAAGCTCCCCCATAGCACTCATCTGAAACTCTCCCTTCATCAACTCCTCAAACTCCCTGCACCAAGCTTCTTTAGTGGAGCCAAAGATATTGTCATCCACATAAACTTGCACAAGAATGATGTCTCTGAAATTCTTCTTAAGGAAGAGTTTTGTCAATGGCACCTCTTCTGTAACCATGCGTCAGCAGAAATGCAGATAGCCTAGCATACCATGCTCTTGGTGCCTGATGTAGTCCATAGAGAGATTTTACAACCTTGTATACATGCTTTGGATTATCTGGGTCTTTAAAGCCTTTTGGTTGAGTGACATAGACTTCTTCTTCAATTTCACCATACAGAAAAGCACCTTTCACATCCATCTGATATACCATGAACCCCATATAAGATGCATAGGCCAAGAACATTCTAATGGCATCAACTCTAGCTACAGGTGCAAATACTTCATCATAATCAATTCCTTCCTCTTGCCTGAACCCCTGAGCCACTAATCTTGCTTTGTTTTTGACCACAATACCCCTTGCATCTCTTTTATTCTTCAAAATCCATTTTGTCCCAATTGCAATTTTCCCATCAGGTAGTGGTACTAGTATCCAAACCTGCTGATTCTTGAATTGTTGCATCTCATCTTGCATTGCTTCAGGCCAACTTGAATCTTCAAGAGCTTGAGAAACACTGGTTGGTTCCACTTGAGAAAGAAAGCAAGCAAGCAGACAATGCTTAAAGTTTGTGTGATTGTCCCTCTGCTGTTGTGAGACATAGGAAAGAAAAGCAACCTGACTATACTTAGAACTTGTCACAGTACTTCGAGTTCGAACAGGTGCTTGAGGATCACCAATAACATTTGATTGAGGATGAGCAATGTTGATCCTTTTTGTAGCAGTGGGGTTGACATCAATTGTGGTGTCAAGATTGTTCACAGTTGGTTCAAAATCACTGTCATAGGAAGTGGAGGTGAAGATTCCAGCTTTGTGTTGGTGATTACCAAGATCTGAAGGACTTGGAAATCGTGTATATGGTTCTTCAAAGTCTGTGGACACACTAGTAGAAATGGGAGTAGATGGAGCAGGACTGTCAGCAGATTTGGTGATGTCAGGAGAACTGTCAGGAGAATCATGGTATCCACTGACTGCTTGTGCTGATTGTCTGATTAGTGCCTCAGCATCTCTTGCAACCTCCACACCAAGCCTCTCAGCTTCTATATTGGCTGCATGCTCTTGCTTCTTGAGTCTAGCAAGGTCCTCTGCATAGTGTATCTCATCTTCATTCTCATCAGAAGTTACTTTAGAACTATCACCCGCAAAATGGTTAGGGGAAAAGGAGGGTACAACAATGGGTTGTTCATCATACTCAAACTCACTATCTGATGCATCATCCAAGGTACCTGCATTGTCAGTGGGAGACTCTTGTGTACCTGCAGATTGGTTAGCAACATATCTGGTATAACCCAAGTAATCAGTTAAGTAATCCAGGTCAAAGGACCAAACATGACCTTGACCGTGAACATTAGGCTTATCTTCTAGGTATATCAGGTTAAGAGTCTCCTCAATCTTTCTAGCATTTAAATTATATACCCTATAAGCCTTACTATGAGCTGAATAACCCACAATATACCCCTCATCAGCTTTCTCATCAAATTTTCCCAGTGGATCACTAGTGTTCAAAATGATCACTTGACATCCAAAAGGTTTGAGGTAATGAATATCAGGAACTTTCCCAGTGAGAAGTTCATAAGGTGTCTTGAAATGAGGTCTAGTAATAGATACTCTGTTCAGAACATAACAAGCAGTGCTTACTGCTTCAGTCCAGAACATAGTGGGTAATTTAGAGTCTGCAAGCATGGATCTTGCTGCCTCTATTAAGGTCCTATTTTACTCTTCAACCCATTTTGTTGTGGGTAATTTAGAGTCTGCAACCCATTTTGTTGTGGAGTTCTTGGATTGCTATAGTCCCTTTTTATCCCTTTAGACTTACAGAGTTCTATTAATACAACATTTTTGAACTCTGTCCCATTATCACACCTAATACCTTTAACCTTTGAACTCTTTTAAAATTTGAGATGTTTCATCTTTAGTTCTCAAAAAGAATACCCAACAAAACCTGCTATAGTCATCAGTGATTACCAGGCAGAAGTACTTGTGATCAATACTTCTGATTTGGGTTGGACCAAAGAGATCCATATGCAGCAGCTGAAGAGGTTCTGAGATAGTGCTCACAGCTGTAATGGCTTTGTATGAGGCTCTGTGTTGCTTTCCTTAGTTGCAGGCAACACAATTGTGTTCATTGGTGAAGACTTTGGAAGGAAGTCCTTCAACTAGACCAAGTTTAGAAAGCTTGTTAATGGTCTTGAAGTTCACATGAGCCATCCTTCTATGCCATTTGGTAGACTCATCCAGGGATGCTTTAGCCACCAAACATGTTAGGTCACCTTCTGGTTGAACATCATTCAAATTGAATGTGTATAAATTGTGGCTCCTGGGAACTCTCAGCAGAATGGATGTATCTTCTGGAAGTGTGAAGTCTTTAGAGAGCATAAGACATTCATCCTCAAAGAATAATACTTTGTTCTTGGTGTCACAAATTTGTGATACTGAGAACAAGTTGAAATGTTGCAGCTCCTTTACATAGTACACATTCTCAAAATCCAAATGAGGTGTTCTGATGGTGCCTTTCCTAGTGATTCTACCATCTCCTCCACCAAAAGTCACATTGCCTCCTCCTTCTATGGGTACAAAATCATGCATCTTCTCTTTGTTTCCTGACATGCTTCTAGAACAACCATTATCTACAATGCCTACATCTTTACTCTTCAGAGGATGATCCTACAACAACAACAACAAGAAAAATACAAAATATTAGAACACTTTAGAGACTCAAGTCATCACTGACTTGAGCCTGCCTTGTGGATCATAAGATTTAGGCCATGTAGATGTATAAGATCCACCATTGTTCTTGGGCCTCCTTTGAAAATTAGGTCCCTTTTGAGTCCAAGAACAACCTGCTGAGGGCTTCACAGCAGTATCCCAATTTCCCTTGCCAACATACATTGAGTCAAAACATCCAGGCCAATAACCGTTTTGAAAATATGAACTAGTTGGTCTCTCATATGGTCTAGCAACAGATCTGCTCCATTTTGAAAATTTGTGATACTTCTTTATAGGAGAAGGTTTATCAGCAGAATTGTGTTTGCTGGTTTTATGAGTAGCTTGTGGAACAAAAGATGGTATATCATTAACATTTTTCCACATTGGTCTAGGTTTCTTTTGACTAGCACATACACCCATTCTTTGCTCATGAAAATTACAATCCTTAATCAAATGAAATTTACTTCCACAAACAAAACATTTCTTCTTTTTAGAAGATTTATTCAAAGTGAAAGATGTTTCATTACATGCAAAAGCATTCAAACCACAAACATTAACAGAATTATTTTTAACAGCATTAAAGACATTGTTTTGCAAAGAATTAAATGACAAGTCTTCAGAGGAAACTGTCTTGGAATTTGATTCCTCATCAGCAACTCTAACAGGCTTGTAGGGAGTCTTGGGTGTAGGCTTGGGTGAGGTCTTGGGAAGGTCTGACTTTTCACTTGAATCACAACTGGTATATGTAGTAGACCCTTGGTCAGAGGACTTGTCACTGTCAGAACAAGAGACAAAGTCACTAGACTTAGAATCAAGGTCTGGCAAGTCTCTTGACTTTTTGCCATAAAGATGGTGTGATCCATCAAAGTCTATTATGATGGAAAGGTCAGTGGGCATATGTTCTCCTCTAATAGGTCCAGGTACAACATGTAATTCTCCTTCTTTTACATAATTAGCTAATCCTGCTGGTGTAGATTTACGCAGATCATTTCTAGCTTCTAAGCCAACATACTTCTTAAAACCTAAACCTATCCCAGAGTTTACAGATTGACTACCATAGATGAAGATAGCTAAATTGTCATCAGACATTAACCATTCTTTATGTCTAGCTACTTCCTCATCTAGTTTCTTTTTCAGCACTTGGTTTTCTGAAACTATATCAGCTTTTTCTTTCTCAGTACGTTTTAAATCAATTCTAGTACATTCCAAATCACTTTCTAACACCATTATCGTTTCATCATAAGTAAGTTGATTCTTTTGAAACCAAATTTTTTGTCTTTCTAAAGTTTTTAAAGCCTTTTTGTAAGCCTCAACTTTAACATAACATTCATTATATTTAGGTTTCAATTCATCATAAGCTTCCTTAAGTTCATTATATCTTTCACTACAACCAAAAACACAATTATGTACCTGAGAGATGCCCATTAAGGCAACTTGATTATGCTGATCCTCTGTAGTACAGCTTGCCAGTAATCCACTCTGCTCAGAACCAGAAGCTTCATCATTATCAGGCTCATGCACCTTCCAATTAACATGGTCATCCATAGTGACCAAAGCTTTGAAGGATCCAGCTTCCATTTGATTCTGCTGATAGGTAGAATACCTAACCTCATCACCAGCCTTCCTATCCTTGCATTCTCTTGAGAAGTGACCCATCTGACCACAAGTATAGCACTTGACTTTCCTTCTGTCAAATCTTGCTGGATCTCTTCCCTGAAAACCAAACTTTCTACCAGCCTTACTCTCAAACTTCTTGATGTTCATTGAGAACATGGCCAGTTGCCACTTCAAGTTCATCTCTTCCATATCAAGTGGATCCACCTGTTCAAAATCCTCAAATGCTAGTTGCTGCTGATTTTCATAATCAGCAACAAAAGAGTGAAGTACATCTTCCAGTACACCACTGGATTTAGGTTGAGAATTTGATGTGGTGGTGATGTAGGATGATGATGCTGAGGAAATTGGGCTTGGAGCATAGTTCATCTTATGTGAGGAGGTGCTAACAAAAGCTGAGTGAGTGGGAGTAGATGAACGAAAGGGACTTCTGACATCAGGCTCAAGAGTTTTAAGTCTGTTGTAGAGATCATCAAAATTGACCATATCTAGCCCACCTTTTGCTTTGAGTGCAATGCTTACTTGCAACCAAGATGGAGGTAAAGATCGTAAGAACTTTGAATTGCAATCCTCATTGTTTGGCCTGGCCTTCATCTGATTCAATTGACTCAAAATCCTATGGAACCTGTCATATCCCTTGTGGATACCTTCTTCCTCAGAGATTTGGAATTCTTGAAACTGCTGTTTTAGCAATGATTTCCTCATCCTCTTTGACTCATCGTTCCCACCAAACCTAGCCTTGATTGCCATCCAGATGTCCTTAGCATCCTCCATGTAGTGAAAGTCACCCATGTGATCATCTGGTATAGCCTAAAGGAGAATAGTTCTAACTTTATTCTCTCTCTGAACAGCTAGTATCTCTTCAGCAGTTTTGGGACCAACGATGGTAACAACACCACCAACATCTTTGACGCACTTCTTCAAACTGTTACCCTTACGGACAACGTCCCAAAGATTCCAATCAATATTGCTGATCCAATTCTGCATCTTCATAGCTCATAATTCATACTCCTCCTTCTTGAGGTATGGGAACTTTGCATTGCTGTTTGTGAGATTGAGTTGTTGCAAAGATGTGGTGTTTTGATTGTGAGTAACTTCTGTTCCATCGTCTGACCCATGCATTGTTATGGTTGTTTTGGTTGTGAGGGTGTAAAGAAAAGGATTTTCTTAGTATCACAGAGACTCTCCCGAGGCTCTGATACCACTTGTTGAACCTAAGACCTTGATAGATCTTTGAGTGCTCGTGAATCGTTAGTAATGTTTATGTAATCACAAACACACTAATAGAAAGTCTCTATTACTTGTATTCTAAAGCGGAAATCAAACACAAGTAAGAACACAGATTACTAAGAATACTTTGATCCTCTATGGATCTTTGAATAAAACTAAAACTTGTTTTTTCAACTCGTACATCATACATACTAATGTGTTCCTTTTATAGACAAGGAACCCTAAACCGTTTCACAAGAAACGTATATTCATAAAACTAAAAGAGATATGCATTATCACTTCCTAATAAAACTCATGCATATCCTAACTAACTATAAAATATGCGGAATATCTATATCCGCAGAAACAAGCTACACGGTTTTACTACTTCTGCAGAAACACTTCTTCAGAAGAATCCAACACTTCAGCAGAATCTGTCAGCGGTATTATTCAGCAGAATTCTTATTCGGTAGAATTCCCAACACTATGCACTGATTTTGGCTGGGTAAGCCGGTTTGGACGAGCATTGGAACAAAGCAAGTCCAGAATTTTGTGACCATGATGGATGATAAAGAAGGTGATGGGTTAGAAGCATGGGTTCATTTAGATGAGAAACGCATGTGTGAGCTAGAACAAGATCATGACATCAAGACCTATGCACTTTAGGCTCTCACTAAAATGCTCATATAAAATATTTGTTTCGTGTTTCCAAGGTTTTTATAAGCTCTTGCATGTTCGGAGTGTTTGGATTACACAAGCAGCTTCTGCTGTTTTGGGGCAAAATAAGGAGGGACTTGCTTGCTTGAACCATTGTTGTGAAATCATAATGTACATAAACTACATACCTAACCATCAACAAAAGATATTGTTCATATTATCATATACACCTAACATATACACCATCAACTACCAGAAACTCAAAAAACCAACCCACACTGACCAAACTCAACCGGTTAACTTTTCAAATAAACATAAGAAACGAAGAACACCCAACTAACTTTTCAAGTAAACATAAGAAACGAAGAACACCCAACTGCTGATAAGGTATTTTCTCAACTTGTTTGCCCGCTGCTCCTCCATGTTTGCCCAAAGCTCCTCTTAGTTTGCTCGCGTCTCCTCCTCGTTTGCTCTGTGCTCCTTATAGTAAGCCCTCTCTTGCTCTAATGCAAGCACATCTTTCAAAGCATCCCAAGTCCAAAGCAAACCAGGGATGATGTCAAGAGATATGTCGCACATCGACGGATCTACCCAACCGATGAACGAACAACTCGAGTTTTGTAAAATGAAATAAATATAAATAAAATGAAGAAAACATAGGCAACTTGTAAAATGTAACATTCCTTTGTTTTGATCAAGAGTAAAACTTACGTAGGTCGGGCATACATAGAATCGACGCCCCGAATTCCTGTTGGTCCATGATGTTCGTACCACAACTTGAAGACCACAAGCACAAAGAACCATTTTTCTGATGAATAAGATGATGAACAATGACAGTATCTTGTGAGAGAGAAAGGTAGGTGATGCTGTCGATGGGAAAGAAGGAGTGAGGGAACTAGTTGAGGAAACTAGTTGGGGGTTTACTGAGTTATATCTTAACCCAATTTTGATCAATATTGGTCGTTGAATGAGTAATATCAAACCAGTTGATAGATTATACGATGAACTTTATGTTGCAAATTATGTCCCTGATACTATAGGGTTTCTTGGGACAAGTGCGGACAAATAATTAAATAATCAATAAGTAGCGAGAACAGTGAAATGACTAAATTACCCCTACTTGGAACAATAACTAACGAGTTTTTTTAACGCTCGTTGGGCCGGGGGACACAAATTGCATGAAAACATCCACAGTAAGGACATTTTTTTTTATAGTTTTATCTTTTCGGTAGCTAAATTATTTGGACTATGTTTAGAGATTCTTTTGTAGTTTACCATTTTTTTAACACTCGACGAGTACCCGTGCGTAGTAACGAAATTTTATAGCGGCAAATAATTGTAGTGATAAAAAAAAGTTTATGGGTTGTAAATGAAAAACAATAAAAGTTTAAGAATTTGATGATTAAACATGATTTAAACTGAATGAAAATAATATTCGTTATATGCTATAAACAAAAATAATAATAAAAGTTTATTGTTTTTATATATAGTTTTCTTAATTTTTCACTTTCAAGAATATAGGTTTTTCTTTTGTATACAGTATAGAAATATAGATATAGATGTAGGAAACAGTGTACACTTTATTTATGAAAATCAGATTATAATTACAATAAATAAATTAACAGAAATTAAAGACAGTAAATAAAAGAACAGACATAATGGGGTAGAAGCAGAAGACAGACTCTATAGCGAGATATAAAAGAAAGCAGTAAAAGGTCGTGAACGAGGCTCGTGTTTAACACGATTTCCTTAAAACAGATTCGCCGTCTGTTTCCCAGGGTACAACGTCCAAAGCTGTTGTACAGCCGGACCTGACAAACTTGCCTGAAAATTCACGAAAAAGCTGTGCGTTTCTGATCGAGAAGACTGCTGGAATTCTTCTGGAAAGGAGCTACGTTTTCTGTGTCTAAAACTGAATGACCAAACATTTATTATATAGCCAATACCTAACTTGGTCTCCAAGTTAAATATCAGCTTAAAATAAAAGGATTCTTCAAATCTGTTATTGCTGTAAACACGATTTGATATCTTTTATTTATATAAACTGATTCTGCACAACTTGTTCTGAAAGTTTAAATCAGTTCTAAAAATAAACGAATTACAAAATCTGGAAACTTATTAAAAAGATTCGCACGCATGCGAGGTTTCGGAGCTGCATTCGTGTCAGCAGGTCGCGCGGGCTCGCATGAGTTCAAAAGCTTCGAACCCATTTTGGCCCAGAAATCCTGAAATCTGCACCCCCTGCGCGCGTGCACGTAGGTGTTGGAGTAAAACCAACAAATTATTTTGAAGGTCCATATCATGATTTCTATATAAACACACTCCCACTTCCTTTTCTAGGCGATGTGGGATGTGTTTATTTTTCAAATTTTGTGTTTCACGTGCCCCACTTTGAGACACAATATCTCATTCATATTAACTCCATTTTGGACATACTTTAGCTCGTTGCGAAGCTCTCGTCGAGGAGAACGCAAAGCTACCAAGAAATATATATATATATATATATATATAACATATACATATATTAAATAGTGTCCAAAATTTGCAAAAACTCATTTTGTAAAATGAATTTTTTTTGCATCTACTTGTTGGGTGCTTTGGCGTTTTAGGAACAATGTCGCTTTTCGTTCTCAAGTCATGAGGAAATGCGACATCTTTGATAACATTCGTTTTTTTTTCTTTTTCATGGTTAAAGTCTAGAGATAAAATGGCTATTAGTTAGACTGATTGGCTAAAATCGCCTATATAATTCAAGCGTCTTGCTAGTGTTTCTTTTTATTATATGCCGGCGTTCAAAAAAAAGAAGATAGAAAAAGCTATTAAGAAGATTCAAAAAAAATATTCATAGCTAACATAGGACTTCACAAGTCAAAACCAGCACACACATTGAATTACGAGTAATCTAGATATTATCGAAGGAAGAAATGTTATCTATTTAAGATGAGTTAATTGCATTTTTGTTCCTTGTGGTTTGTCCAAATTACAGGTTTGGTCTCCAAAACTTTGAAAGTGCAACGATAGTTCCTATTTTGAACTTTGAGTTGCATTTTTGGTCCTTATCGGTGTGAAATGACCAAATTACCCCTGTCTTTTTCTGAAGAAGACAAAGGGTATTTTAGTCATTTCACTTTAACCAGGGACCGAAAATGCAATCCAAACTTCAAAATGAGGACTATCGCTGCACTTTCAAAGTTTTGGGGACCAAACTTGCAATTTGGCCAAACCACAAGGACCAAAAATGCAATTAACTCATTTAAGATTATGGACCTATCTTATGAGACTCGTAATTAAATGTGTATGATGGTTTTGACTTCTAAAATACTATGTAATTATTTACGAATCTTCTTTTTGTACATACAAGAATGGTTTATAGATAGGCTTTAGAATATAATGAAAATAGTTATAGTAAAGATCATTTACATATCAAATATTTTTTTACAAGAATTAATCTTCATATTTTTTTTTAATTTTTATTTGATATAATTAATGAGATTAATTCAAATAATTTAAAAAAAGCACTTTCATCTTTTTTTTCCTTCAAATATAAATATCTTTCAAACCGTTAATCGTTAAACGAAAAAATATATACAATTACGAAGTGCATTTAATTATTTTTCTATAGATAAGCATTTTGATATACTTTTGAAAAAAATCGTGTTTTTCATGTTTTTTTACGTTACTGAAATTTGCGTGAAAATTCACATGTGAAACACTAATTTGAATATCACATGTAATATTAGTGTTAAATCACATGATATATCATATGTGATTTAACACTAATATCACATGTGATATTCAAATTAGTGTTTAATTACATGTGATCTTTTCATGCAAATTTCAGTTTCGAAAAAAAAAGACGAAAAAATGTTAAAAAAATGATTATTTTTTCTTTTTTCAAAAGTATATCAAAATGTCCGTTTATATAAAGATAATTAAATGCTCGTCGCGATGGTGTAATTATTTTCGCTTAACGATTAACGGTTTAAGAGATATTTAAATTAAAAAAATAGATGAAATATTAAAATACTTTTAATCTCAACCATTGATTTCTTTTTAGATTAATGGTGGGGATGAGTCCTGTGAGAAAAGTTTGGTATGTACGAAACTAAGACTGTTATTTCAATAAATAATTTAGTACCTTTTGTGTTTAGATCGATAAAAGAATTTTGATATATAGGCCTAAACGCAAAACTACAAATCAACCTAACCTCTAAGTGCCAAAAAAGATAAATCATCATCAACTTCATTCTAGTCTTCTCGATATCCATTTGTTGCTTACCTTAATTTGCTATCCCGCTATGATCATCCTTAGCCACTTAATTTGATATCCATTTGTTACATTTGTTGTTAAATAAGTCAATTTTGCAATGAAAGCGAATAATAGTTTTTTGGGCAAATGACAAAAAAATGCATCGAACTTGACATTTTTTATGATTGTGTGTAGCCAACTATTTTTTTTCTTAATTTGTGTACTGAATTTTCAAAGGGTAAAATGGTCATTTTACATGGCAGAATAGTCACAAAATATACATAATGATCGAAATTTGAAATTCAGTACATATAATAAGAAAAAAAATAGTTGGCTACACACAATCACATAAAGTGTCAAGTTCGATACATTTTTTTGTCATTTGCCCTAGTTTTTTTATATACTTTTAAAAAAATTTGTTGCAAATCCGTTACAAATTTTGAATAAACTTTACGAATTTGGGGAATATTTAATAGTAATAAGTATAAAACTTAATTTTTGCAATGGATTTGCAACGGTCTTGTGTCTTTGCTAATCCGTTGCAAATATGTTGCAAACCAGTTGCATATTTGCTACAGAAATTTTTCGTTGCAAATAGTTACAATTTATTTGAATTTTTGCAACAATTTTGCAATGGAAGCAAATAATAGTTATTTTTATATAATTTTTAATAATTCTGTTGCAAATCCATTACAAATTTCGAATACACTTAACGAATTTGTGATGGAATATTTAATAATAAGTATAAAGGAAATTAGTTTATTTTTTTTGCAATGGATTTGCAACGGGTTCCTGTGTCGTTGCTAATTCATTGCAAATATGTTGCAAACCCGTTGCATATTTGCTACGGAAATTTCCCGTTGCAAATGTCCGTAGCATTTGCCCAAATACCGCTTCCCTTTCAGGAAACTCTAGAACTGAATTATCAGTTTGGTTTCCCGGTTTAGCTAAAAAGATCACCAAAGTCAGGGGCGGAGCCAGAAAGTTTTTCTCAAGGGGGCATATTTTGATAATTTTTAGAGACTACACGGGAGTTTGTAGGAGGGTCACATGACCCTTGTGACCCTCCCTTATCTCTCCCATGACCAAAGTGTCACACCGTAAAGATATGTTTGTGTTGATGATGATCCTGGGGACCTAATTATTAATGCAGGCTAAGTTATAGCTGCAATACTGCGACTGTTGTTATGCAGTGTTGGCTTTAATGTTAGAGGATCAAAAGTTCAAAACATATCAGCACAAATGGAGATAAAAACCAATGCGTCTAAGCTCGTAAAACCCTCAACACCAGCTCCATCCACCCTTCGTAACTATAACATCTCATTCTTTGATGAGCAACAACCGGACATCAATGTACCTCTCATTGTCTACTGCTCTGCATCACAAAAGGCACAAAATGATAATGATGATAACATCTTCAATCATTTTGAGACATCGCTATCAAAAACATTATCTGATTTTTACCCATTGGCGGGGAGATATATGTGCCATGATTCCCTAATCGATTGAAGTGATCAAGCTGCCCTATATGTCCAAGCCAAAGCAAATTTTCAACTCACTGAGTTTCTCGGTCTGGCAGGGGAGTTGAAACTTAATATGTGGAATGATTTTCTCCGGTGGGGGATTGTTACTGCTAGTGAAATTAACGATCTGTTGTTATCAGTTAAAGTCACAGTTTTTGAGTGTGGCGGTATTGCATTGGGTATGTGGGTGTACCACATAAAGCTGGAGACATGATACTATGTCAACATTTATTGGTAATTGGGCTACTAAGAAGCAAGAATTAGACAATGCATTAGAATTAAGAAAATAGTCGCCTAATTTTGCACATCAGCCATTCTCTACCCAAAAAGAGGTCTACATCGCAGCACAATAACTCGAAGGTCAAGCAAGAGGGTGAATATACAAGTGCAAACTTTCTTATTTAAAGGCGACACAATATCAAAAATGAGAGAGAAACTCGTATTCAAGGACAGTATGAGTCATAGCCCCCCAAAGGTGCTACTTGCCGAGTCCCCGCCAAATGGGTAAAAATCATGGCACCTGGATCACTACAATCGATTAACGAATCATGGCACATATATCGCCCCGCGAATGGGTAAAAATCAGATAAATTTTTGATTGCAATGTCTCAAAATGATTGAAGATGGAGTGTGTAACACCCTAGGCAAATCCCACATCGGCTGTGGCCTGGAGAGATGCTGGGCTCATAAGATAACATTCGCCTTACAATGACACAACGCGTTTTGTGGTCTACTGCGGGTGGAGTTCTTAGGAACTGGCAGTTAAGCGTGCTCATGTGAGAGTAGTACTGGCTTGGGTGACCTGCCGGGAAGTCTTCAAATGAGGCCACAAAAACAAAGCCGTGAGCCTACGGGCAAAGCGGACAATATTGTGGTCTGATAAGGCGGGGTGTTACAGATGGTATCAGAGCCACTCCTGAGCCGTTCGGGATGGTGGGGCAAACCTCATCGAGGACGATGAGTCCCTTAGGGGGGTGATTGTAACACCCTAGGTAAATCCCACATCGGCTGTGGCCTGGAGAGATGCTGGGCTCATAAGATAACATTCGCCTTACAATGACACAACGCGTTTTGTGGTCTACTGCGGGTGGAGTTCTTAGGAACTGGCAGTTAAGCGTGCTCATGTGAGAGTATTACTGGCTTGGGTGACCTGCCAGGAAGTCTTCAAATGAGGCCACAAAAACAAAACCGTGAGCCTACGGGCAAAGCGGACAATATTGTGGTCTGATAAGGCGGGGTGTTACAGAGTGTCATAATCATTTTGTGCCTTTTGTGATGCAGAGCAGTAGAGAATGAGAGGTACATTGATGTTCAGTTGTTGCTCATCAAAGAAAGAGATGTTATAGTTACGAAGGGTGGACGGAGTTGGTATTGAGGGTTTTACGAGCTTAGAGGCATTGGTTCATATCTCCATTTTCATGCTAATATGTTTTTAACTTTTGATCTTCTAACATTGTATTTATATCAAAGCCATTAGTGCATAACAGCAGTCACAGTATTGCAGCTATAACTTAAATTGCAAATAATGAACAATTGAGGTACTCTTTCCCAACCGGTTAACTTGATATATAAATTAGTCCGTATGTTACCTGAAAACTTATGTGGGAATTTCACTAGTTTAGCAACTGCGCGAATTGATCCTCGTGTAGGAGACAACACTGATTTCCAAGGTTTTTATAAGCTCTTGCATGACTCGGTACAAAAAAATTGAAAATATGCATGGGACCAGGGTGATCCCACCGATCTTCACCTTTTGAAGAGATAGCAAATATGCTAAACCAGTAACAGTATATAGTATGTTCAAAAAAAAAAAAGTAACAGTATATAGTGAGAAAAAATATGATGTTTTAGTTGATCCTTTTGTGCAGTTTTATAACACAAATGATGATGTAAACACCTATTTTTTTACTTCTTGGTGCAAATTCTCATTCTATACACTCATTTTGGCTGGGTAAGCCAGTTTGGACGAGCATTGGAACGATGCAAGTCCAAAATTTTGTGACCAGTATTGTTTGAAGGTTATGGCCTACTATCAGATTTTAGACATTACCCTGGGAATTGGTTGATTTCGTTATGGCCTACTATCAGGTTTTAGACTTAAGTATTAGAATGTGGGTATTATACTTTACCTATGTGGTTTGAAGTTATTCCTTTGTTTATTTATCGAGGCTATGATGATAATTTTCTTCTTTTACATGCTTTTTTAAATCATGGCGAGGCAACCAGACTCGGTATGTGGTTGCAGGCTTGCAACCATTGCGGGTATTCGGTGCCGCCTTTATAATTGCATATTTGAACCTCATGTCTCATTATTTGATATCAGAGTGATTCTTTCATGGTTTTTTATAAATGAAGCCGTTACAACAGGTTGAGTACGTCCCATGTATGCGTTTTATTCAGACCATGTGTATAAAAGCTATCAGCATACCATTAATTTTAATAAGCTAATTTCCATTATGTTTAACGCGCCCCCTTTTGCAGGTTATGGTCAGAACGTCGACAGATTCCTGTAACTTTTGGTTTACCTGAAGACGGTCCTTTGCCTCAACTATTTCATAACAAATATGCAGGTCCCTCTGGTACGTGTCGGTAGTCACACAAAATTTTACAATCTAATTGTTTAGTACCTATTTAAAGTACTTTTAACTTAATAAAACTTTTCGTCATTACAGGTGGAGAAAAAGACAAAACAGTGCAGAAACTGTTCTCGCCAATAATGAATCGAACTACTTTGTAAACTAAGGTGTGTTCTTTTTTATGGTCCTCTAACTTAGTTATCATAAAATGGCTATTTAAAATACACTAACGGGTGATGCACGGCTTTTGTAGCATATGTAGCTGATGTCTTACAAAAGGAAAATTCAAGGCCAGTTAGGAGCAAATAAGAAATAACAGCCACACTGATCGTCTCAAGGTACTTTTCATTAGACCTTCTATGTGTATGGATATAGTGAGTACTGTTAGATAAGATATGACAGATGTTAGTACTGTTATTGGCTGAAATGGATGTGGGATTGAAGGATGAAATGGAGGGCGAGATGGGTGTGTTTTGGTACTGAAATGAGATGTGCAAACTTCTGAAAACATGTAGTCATAATATAAAGAAACTCACATTCTGATATAGTTTTGTTATTTCTTTACCAATATAATTTCATTTTGGAGATATACAAACCTTTTTACCTATCCATCTTTTCAACCATATATATTGCAACTACACTTATGCTGTGTAGTCAATTTCGGTAGTGGTATTTCGGATTTCGGAGGTTCAAAAAAATTTCGCTCAAAACTTTGTTTCAAATTTCGTTCCTGAAATATTCGGCGAAATTGACCGAAAAATGACCGAAAATTGACTTGCAAATTTCGTTGGGATTAGTGGTTTTACCAGTCCATTTTTTTTTGGGGCCCAAACTTAAAAAACCCCAACCCAATAAAACCCACTTATTATGCAATAAACCCACAGTTATTATACATAAACCTAATTATCTTTTCAAGAAATCAAGGAGCCGTATCTTTTCTTCTCATCTTCTGTAAAGAAACCAAGAAACCTAATTATCTTTTCAAGAAACCTAATGATGTGGATTGGGAGGATGATTTTCAAGAATTGTGATTTTATTATTTATGTTGTATCTTGCACTCTTAATAGCTATATAAGACTTATGTTTGAATAATAAAATTACCGAAATACCATCGAAATCCCACCGAAATACCAAAAATTTCATATCTCGGTCCTTGACCAAAACACATAAATTTCGGTCATTAACTACACAACACTTATGTACTGCTAATCATTTCACAGCATCCCGCAACAACGCGCGGGTTAACCCACTCCTATGCAACTATACAGAAAGTTAATAGAACAAAATTTAGAAGCTTTTACCAATAAAGTTGTGGTTTTAGTTTTTATTGTTTAATTAAGTTGTGGTTTTAGTAGGATATTTGCGAATTCAAGCTGAGTTTGAATGCAATCTTGTTAAGCCAGATAACTTTTGTTATAGCTAAATTGGTAGACTACTTGTGATTTGAATTTGATTTTGAATGCAAGTTGTTTATGTTTGGCCTTTACAGGAGGTGTAACTCTCAAACATTATGAGCTCGTTTTAGGTAATTCAGTAGAATATTTGCAAATTGAATGTAAATACAGAATCTAAATACAGAGAAGCGGAATATACAAATAGAGGTTTGTGTGCTAATGGTTGAACATTTAATCTTCTTGTAAACTTGTAGTGTCGACTAATAAGCTAAGCGGACTTAATGATTCAATCGGATAACTAGAGGTGGTAGAAGAGAGAATGTTTCCATATATGAAGTAGTTGTCGGTGATGTAATACCTCTTAATATAGGTGATCAGGTAGGTTACAATCTTTTGTTCACACTTTATGGTGACTTACCATCTCGATCTCTTGTTGGTATGCCACGCACAGGTCCCTGCTGGTGGTCTTCTAATTAAGGGTCACTCTTTATGTATTGAAGAATCTAGCATGATCGGCGAAAGCAAGATTGTAAGCCAGATTATACTTTTTGCAGTTAGTAAATTTATTTGATGCGTAATGTTTTGATGAGTGTTGAGACATGCGTGTATGGATATATATTGATATGTGAAATAGTGAATTCAAGGTGCTGTCGGATGTTGTTAGTCTAGTGATATGTCAAGTATTATCTTTATTGGTATTATTATCACAGGTCTATAGTTATTAAGGTGTAATAATCATATCGATGCAGTTAAGGGGTGTTTGGCATTGTGTATTACAGGTGCTTATGTGATTCAGTTTTCATAATCTACTACACGAAAATGGGCAGTGAGTTCTACAATATGAAACCGACCCTTATGTTTCTCTATATTCTGGTTTATGTTTTGGTTTGGTTTGTGAAGATGGGTTGCTTGAATTTTGTAGGTGGAGATCAATGAAGCATGGAAGGTTAAGGCGAAACGACATCCTACTGTAGTTCCTAAGGGCAAGACTCAAGCGAAGTAAGTCTGTGTTTTCATTAAGTATGTAGCAAATTTATTAGTAGTGACTAGGGATAAGATCGACGGGTTGGTTTGGTTTGGGTAACGGGTCAAAATGGGTTTGAAATGAAATGGGCCAGTCTCCAGTGCATACAATTAAAATTAATGCATACTGACAAAAATTCTTTAGTAATCCATGGGCTTGGATATCCTGATTTATTTAAGCTATCGCTTTTTATGATTGATAGATTTGAAGCTGTTACACTCCAAGATGACCAAATGTCGGACTTAAACGAGTTTAAGAGAACTCTTCTATTTTCCAACTCAGCCACGCTAATGGTGATACACAAAAGTGCTTATACTGAAATGGTAAACTAGTGCAACAAAGGGATAAGAATTACTGTCTCCTTTAATGTTCTTTGCTACGTTACAGTTCAAATATTTCAGAGATATGCCCTTTTTATGCAGATTCTTGACAACATAGATGATTCCGACCACATGATCATCATCAAGGTTTTTCTAACTTCATCTAACATCATTTGTACATATATCTATAAGCAGAAAAGATATTCAGATTTCTCAAACATACGCTGATGAGTGTTCTGTTCTTGTCAGCTGATATCGACAATATCACGAGTGATGAATTTGACTCATACCATGCTGATTCAAGTCTCTTCAATCAATTTTAGAGGTAAACATCTTGGTTTAATAATCACTTTGTTAATGAGAGTAAACTTGCTCGTGAAGAGGCTCGAGAGAGGGAGTGGCAATGAAAGATAAATGACATTAACTCGATGTTAAGGAAATTTAACGATCCACATCCCCCTCAGTAGTTGAATCGGATATTGTGATATCAATATGAATATTTGGATTTGATACTCTAATTTGTCTAGTATGTTTTAAACGGTTCTATTGGGATTTTGAGTTGAATGCAAATTTTCTTATGTGTGCATGTTAACATTTGGTAATGGATGCCTTATCTTTTTTATTAATGAGTTTCATTTGAGCTATTTTGAATACAAGATTACATTAATCAGTCCAATTATTTACCTTATTCTGATGATATTTCGACAACAATTTCCAACAGAAATGTGACTCTGTATCGACTACATTTACCAACAGATTTCTGACAGAATATTTACCGACGGATTTCTGATGGAATTTTTACCAACTACTTTCCGACGGAATAATTACCAACAGAATTGTGACATATTTTCTTTGTCGGTATTTCCGACAAAATTCCAGCTGATAAGAATTACCGACCATAGATTCTCAGACAGACCATTTCCGTCGCAAATGCGTCGGAAACTGCTTTTACTGACGGATTCCCGACAGAAATGTCCGTCGCTAAAGCCCTGTCATGTAGTAGTGTTAGAAGCACGGGTTCATTTAGATGAGAAACACATGCGTCAGCTAGAACAAGATCATGACATCAAGACCTATGCACTTTAGGCTGACTAAAATGCTCATATAAAATATTTGTTTCGTGTATCAATATTATGCTATGTCAAAGTGTAATTAAGTTGTATTGTGTCAAAGTGTAATAAAGTTGTGATCGTCAAAGTTGTGGTTAAAACTATAAAAAAAAATTAGAAAATTTTACACTGAGAAAAAAGCAAAGAACCCCCTCACATCCCCCATTAATCAGTTATCTTACTCGGCATAGATGATCATACGTATATTTAACATACCAATTCATGAACATAGTGGGGGATCTAAATGGTAAATAACGATGATGAAATTGAATAAAAGAAGCAGCCATATAATATTAATGAAAGCTTAACAGCTGAAAATTGATGATCTATGTATTGAAGGAAAATGAGGATATATATTTGGAACACAAGGTGTTCCTGCAGAGTATAATCAAAAGGAGAGAAGGAAACACAGATACTGTATTTCATTTTTACGCTTGATAATCATTACATAACCTTACTATTACGTAATCTTTCATATACTTCATATCAGGCACTCTAAAACTTTTTGATATGGTGTTGGTGTGTGCCGAAGGAGCCAAGATTTGGGTGGTGGTAGGTTGATAGGTTGCTTTGATTTGTTAATGGTGAAAAAGCCAAGTACAGAAGATAGAAGCATTTAAACTCAATATTAATTACTGTGTGCGGACATCAGAATGATGAGTAAATCTTCTTTCTTTTCTTTTCGCAAACACAACTATACAAATTCAAACATTTCCATACGTTTAAAGAGAGCAGAAACGACCACTTGTTAGGTGATACAAGTGATCTTATTGATGAAATGCAAATAGGAATCCTTGTTAGTAACAACATTAAGGATACACCAAATTTTTCATTATAAATACATTAACAAAAAATTTAATAAGAAATTCAACAAATTTGAGAAGCTTCCAAATATATTCAATCACAAATTAGTTTTGTATTAAATACAAAATTTTGTGCAATCATATTTCATACATTAAATGCTTACAGATAAGTGGCCTAAACGAATCCATACAAAGATGAACCATTTTGACATGTTAGTATGTTACCCAACTCCCCCTGTTGTTATCTCTACTTCAGACAAGTGATCCTACTATCACAATCTTCTTCCGTTTCCACTCCAAGAACGCAACTAGGGGTGGTTCCAAAAAAATGTATGTTTAGAACTTACCAGAGCTGCACAACCATTTAAACATCCCTGATTCATCTTAAAATTAGTTGCTCGCAATATTAAGTTGATCACACCACTTATTCAATCACCACTCTTTCTCCCTTTGCAAAAACCTCATTTGGATCTTCTTCATCAGAATCAAATTCAACCTGAATCAAAGTTGAAAATTACAATCACGATAACATTTTGCGAATCTCGCTAAAATCACAAATAATATATGGGGGATAAAATAAGACAATTGCCAAGAAGTTTACACAAAATACAGAATATGCCAATGTGAGATATCTACTAATTTCACATTAATCAAATGGTAAACTTAAGTCAAATTAAAAAAGGTTTTTTTTTTTTTTTTTGTCAAACTTAAACAACATTGATTAAAATTGGATCCATAGATTTATCAACAGTGTAACCCACTCCTTTATTTGTCAAAAATCATATGTTATGTATTTTTTTGATGAGGGAGAAAGTAGCGGATATCTCATTATACAAATTTGATATTTATGTAATCTTTCTTGGCAATATTCCCTAAAAAAAAGATTTACATTTTCATCTCTAAACCAGCCTCCATTGCAGTCACGCTTCCAACCAGCTGACGTAAACTTAAGTTCTCTCTCCCTGCGTTCCCGATAATCTAATGGGAGTTGCACAATACCAGATGTCTCAATTTGAACAGAAACTGATTCATATGGAGCACTCTCAGATATTGGGCGTCTAGATGGGCTGTCATTTGCAGCAGTTTGTGCAGGATAAGTATGGCGTTTGGCTTTCATGTGCATCTGTAAATTGATTTCCAAAGAGAATTAGGTGTCATTCGGGGCTGACCCGACCCGAACCCGACCCGACCCGAGTCAATTCGGGTCGGGTAAATCGGGTTCAAAAATATATTCGGGTCAATCGGGTCAACCCGAATTGACCCGAGTTCTAAACAAGGTCGGGTTCGGGTATTTTTTTTAGCCTTGACCCGACCCGAACCCGACTAACCCGGTTCAACTACACTTTTACAATGTAAAATACTCGGGTTGACCCCGAACCCGAATTCACCCGACCCGATTGACCCGACCCGAGTTGACCCGAACCCGGCCGGGTCAACCCAAATAACACCCCTAGTTACTGATATACATATAGATGGGTCCATTCAGTTTACTTTTCTTTTCATTTCTGACGGGTCAAACAGGTTGAAAAAAAATGGAAAAAATGTCAAATGAGTGAAAACAGGTTGAAAGCCGCTTAAAGCAAGGTTTTCAAGATCGGGATTTTATCTAGGATCGTTTTTATCTTTGCAAGATCGTGATCGTAAGATCGGATCGGGATCTTAAGATCCTACTCTAATGTTATTTCTCAATAGTTTTTGTAATATTATACAAATTCACAAATTATTATATACTAGACGAGTACCCGTGCATAGCAACGGAGGTTCCTAGCGGCAAATAATTAACGATATGCGATTGATTCGCCTCCAAACGGTCAAGTTTAATCACACAAGCTGACCAACTGAGCTATCCAAAAAGCTAATTTTCAAGATTTGGATTACACTAGTGAGCTTGTGAGAAGCTTTTGAAAAACTTGTGAACACTGACTTATTGGTATACTTAAACAAAATGGACAGAATTAAAAGCTACTAGCAGGCTAGGTAAATAAGCTAAAAATGGAAAATAAGCACTTGTAACCTTGAGTTAGCTAGGTGGGCTTTTAAGAAAAACAAAATTCACAAGCTGAAACTCATTAATAAGCTCTATGAGAGCTTAAGAAATAAGCTATCTCAACTGTGAACAGGGGAGATTTTTGAAAAAGGGTCTAAAGTAAGACTGAAAATAAGCAGTTAATAAGCTAGTTAAAAGTAAACTTATATTTTTCTAATTTATTTTAGTAGCTAAATTTTAATATCCCAAAAGGATTTAAGCTAAAACTTTGTAATAAATACACACTAAAATTATTTATTTTATTCAAAATCGACCAAATTGAAATTTCGACCTATTAATTTACACTAAGACTTTGACTTAAATGAACTTTGGATTGATTCTAATCACTGATTGTGATGTATTAAGGTGAACTAAGACTGATTTGAGCAATATTAACAACTTATGAACACAAAATCATGATCAAGGATCATGAAAATCCAACAGTTAAAGAACTAGATGTGCTCAAATGTTATTTTGACTTTTTCTAAAACAAGGACTATGTTTTATGGTTGTTTTGAGTTCTTAGGTACTAGTATAGCAGTTAACAACAACAAACAACAACATAAACAACCTTTGACACCCTTAACACAGTGAATCCAAACACCTCTTTAGTAGACTGTTTTGAAGCTTTTCAAAGTTTTCCAATGATTAAGATCATGCAACCAATTAAAAACCTTATACTAACTGTATTTAGACATGATTAAACTAGAATTAACAAGTTTATAACACTTATGCTCAAAATTGCAAATTTTGAAGAAAGGACTTACAAGTTGTGTTAATGCACAAAATAAAGAACTGAGGATCAGTACTTCTTCCTATAGCTTTCCATAAAGCTCTAAACCCAAAAGCAATCCAAAATCAGCTCTGCTTCAGTCTTTAATCTTCATTACCATTGATTTTTGAATTTCAAGCTATTTTTGAGTATTTTTGTTATTTTTCTGTTTTTGATTCTAAACTGATTTTTAAAGTCTCTAAAAGCTTTAATAAGCTTTCTAGGAGCTTAAGTGATCTTACTCAGTCCATATTAACAACTGCTTAACAACATTCAACCATTCATGAAATTTTTGAATAAGGAAAATTTGCATAAACTGAATTAGAACTTGAACACTGAAATTTATTACTGAAAAGGATTTGAAATACACTGAGAATACTTAAGATAGTACTTGAAAGCTAAGAAATACACTGGAAATGGAAAATTAACTAAAACGACATATATTAAGCTAAATTACTCTAGATAGATATCACATTGCTTCCCATCTCTTCTTTATAGACTTTTGAGACTCTGTTTATGTCTCTGAATCTTTCCCACCTCAATCCAACCATTGGATTGGTCAAAGTCATCATATACGTCCATTTGGATTTTTGGCGCCAAAATAGTCAAGAGCAGGTTTAAGCAATTAAAGAAACTTGGGAGGTTGTGGAGGTGGAGGGGGGACGTATTCAAGTGGAAAAACAGGTGGAATTGCTGAAAATGAGGAAAAACCAGCTCTGGTATTGGATTTACAGGCTATGTGAAGACGATGAACAGTACTGGTGGTTTGAGCGCGCTTTGACTAGTTTTGACCGTGGGATATTATAAAGGGGGTCCAAAATGGGGGGTCACAGGGCATGGCAGGGGGTTCTTTTTGGGTTTGGCTGGGTTCTAAATACAAAAGGGGGTCCAATTGGTTTATTTAATATCATAAGGACCATTTGTGTAATTCGGCCAATCTTGAGGGACCAAACCTGCAATTCTCCAAAAGTTATCACAAGGACCAAAACTGCCAATCTTTAATAGTACAAGGACCATAGTTGATTATTTTCTATTTTTAATAAATCCAAGGACTATTTTTGACATTTTCAAAACTTGAGGGACTAAAGTTGTAATTTTACAATTTTAAATTTTAAGGACCAATTTTGACAACTCATGAATCCCTGAGGACTTAAAATGATATTTTTCTTTATTTTGATATACCAGGGACTGTTTTTGACAACTTTTTAAACTTGGGGGACTAAAACTGCCAATTATGCAAACTTGATACGTTTTTCACCAGATTTTGATATTTTTGCATTTAAAACACATAAAACACTTGTTTGTGATATTTTCATCATTTTGATGCATTTCTGAGTGTTTTCAGATGTTTTTGGCATTCTAAACAGTATAAAAATGATGAGTATTTAGACACTCATCAATCCCCCATACTAAGATATTGCTAGTCCCTAGCAATGTTTTGAGAAAAATTAATGGATTTCATCTCTTTACCAAAAGCCATTACTTCTGGAGTAGCCAATTGTTTTAGTTCAAGTAAGAACTTTGGCACAATGATAACCAAATGATTTTGAGCAAATCACCAGCTGTAAACGGATTTGATTTGTCTTTACCAGAAGCCGTTTGCTTCTAGACTAGCCAACTCTTAGATAAATTATCAATATTATCTTTGGTGAGTCGATTACCAATTATGGATTTCCAACTGCCTTTACCACAAGCCATAAACTTGCGGGCTAGCCAACTTTTCACTAGTTTAAAGATATGGTGAGTTGAACACCATACAATTTTGGGCAAATTGCAAGCCATAAACGGATTTGAGATATCTTTAACAAGAGCCGTTTGCTCCTGGATTAGCCAATCCTTATGTGGGTTAGACATGGCGGACTGATTACCATTTGCTGAGTAAGTGAAAAACACTTACTCCAAAAAACAATTTTGGCCAAAAATGGGGGAATTGGGTAGAATAATTACATGATAAAATTCGTGAGAATTCCCCCCCACACTTAGAAATGAATATTGCCCTCAATATTCAAAGTACCGGCGGTTATGCCGAAACATAGAACATAAAAGGGAAATACTACGGCCATTATTTTATTTTTGATATATAGACATTTTTTTTAGAGAAACTTATATACAACAGCGGGGGGCAACTCCCCCACACTAGGGTGGTAGAAAAGGGTAAGAAATCAGAAATATGAGTGAAAACCCATATGGTGTGTGCTACTGTTTTTGATTCCCGAGTCACTAGCTTGACTCGATCCCCGCATTCATTGGTTCATGGGGAAAGTTTGTAGATCCGGGACAATCACAGGTGGAATGTCCTCTCCAAAGTAATGCTTTAATCGATGACCATTCACTTTAAAATTTGGACCATCGGGTTGAGATAACTCAATGGTACCATAAGGATAAACCTTAGTGATAGTAAATGGACCAGACCAACGGGACTTGAGTTTTCCCGAGAAAATCTTCAATCTTGAATTGAAAAGAAGGACTCGATCACCAACGTTGAAAACGCGGTTCTTGATTTTAGAGTCATGAATCTTCTTTGTCTTTTGTTTGTAGACCAAAGAGTTCTCGTATGCTTGATCACGGAGTTCATTTAGTTCATTCATTTGAACTTTTCTGTGATCACCAGCTGTCTGAATATCGAAATTTGCATGTTTCAAGGCCCAGTATGCCTTGTGCTCTAGCTCAATCGGAAGATGACATGCCTTTCCGTACACTAGCTTGTATGGAGTACACCCGATGGGTGTTTTATAAGCTGTACGGAAGGCCCAGAGTGCGTCATCCAGTTTATCCGACCAGGATGCACGATTTTCGCCTACTGTCCTTTCTAAAATTCTTTTAATACCACGGTTGGAGACTTCCACTTGCCCACTTGTTTGGGGGTGGTATGCAGTAGATAGACGGTGGGTAACACCATACTTTTGCATGACACGATCAAATTGGTCATTGCAGAAATGTGTACCACGATCACTAATTATAGCTCGCGGAGTTCCAAACCTGGCAAAAAGAGATTTCAAAAATTTCACAACTACTCGGGCATCATTTGTAGGTAAAGCTTTCGCTTCAACCCATTTTGACAAATAGTCAACAGCCACAAGTATGTATTTGTTTCCTCGAGATGATGGAAATGGCCCCATAAAATCAATACCCCAGATGTCAAATATCTCACAAACTTGAATGGCGTTTTGCGGCATTTCATTTCTTTGAGAGATATTTCCGTGACGTTGACAAGCGTCACATGCTTTGACAAATTCGTGGGCATCCTTATAGATGGTGGGCCAATAAAACCCGGAATCAAACACCTTTTTGGCGGTGTAATTTGGACTATGATGGCCCCCGGTAGGTCCAGCATGGCAAGCTTTGAGAATGTCAAGAGCTTCTTGTCCATAAACACACCGTCGGATGACTTGATCCGCACAGATTTTGAATAAGTAGGGGTCGTCCCAGAAGTAATGTTTAACATCCTTAAAGAATTTGTTCTTCTGCTGGGTCGACATCCCTTTCACTATGAAGTTACCCGCATGGTAATTTGCGAAGTCAGCAAACCATGGGGTAGTAGAATTTCCACGAAAAGAAACCGCATTGAGTGTCTCGAGAGGAAATGTTTCATTTATTTCCTTTTTCTCGAAAACATCTTGGTGAGGGTTCTCTAATCGGGACAGATGATCAGCAGCCAGATTCTCAGCTCCTTTTTTATCACGGATGATGATATCAAATTCCTGGAGGAGGAGAACCCATCGGAGCAATCTCGGCTTTGCATCTTGTTTTGCAAAGAGATATTTGAGAGCCAAGTGATCCGTATACACCACGCATTTGGTCAAGATTAAGTATGGCCGAAACTTCTCAAATGCATACACCACAGCTAATAATTCTTTTTCTGTGGTAGTGTAATGAGTTTGAGCTTCAGTCATAGTCTTACTTGCGTAGTGGATAGGTTGAAAATGCTTAGCTCTACGTTGCCCTAAGACTGCACCGATAACAAAATCACTTGCATCGCACATGAGCTCAAAAGGCAAGTCCCAGTCGGGAGCAACGAGAATGGGTGCTTCAGTAAGCTTTTTCTTTAATGTTTCAAAAGCTTTGATTGTAAAACCTGAAAATCTAAAATCTGATTAAAGACTAAAATACCCTTGGAACTAAAATTTATAAAATACGTAAAATATATTTATAACATTTAATGAAATTAAAAGTTAACTTGTGAATAATTAAAACTTAACTAAAATATATTACGTGATCAATTTTGGTACGACGGAGATTTAACGTTTCGTAAATGATTTGGGTCGTGTTTCTTTTGTTTCGAATGGATCAAGGCTGAAGCCCATGGTGTGCGTGTGGGTGGTGTACTCGGTTGGGCCAAACCGAAACCCAATCCTTTTCCAAGTCTAAATCAAATACAACTACTATATATGCAATACATAAATTACAAAAGTGAAACCCTAGTTTTATTGTTGCTCTCTTTTTCTTTTCTTCTTTGCTCGGCCGAATAAACAAACACCCTTGGTGTCGAGATTTTTGCTCAACCAAGTCAAGGTATAACCTATTCTAGTCTTTGTTTGATGTACCTTGCGTTTGTATATTGTTATATGTTGTGTTTTGGTCGATGGTGGTTCTTTTCTTTTTGTGTCGAGCCGAATAGGAACCAAAACAAGGAAACCCTAATGATTTAAACCTTACAAGTATTAAAGAGTTGCGTATGTAATATGTATCATTGAATCGGGTCATGGTTGTGTCGAATTAATAAGGACCGAACCTATGTAAATTGAACCGAACCATGCATGACTTTCGAATAAAGTGTAAAACATGATAACTTGAATGAGTTAAGTACGTAGATGAGTTAAGACTTGCGTTATAACTTGTTAATTGAAACCCTAAGTTGAACCTAGTCACATATGAGTTTTTAAAAGTATATTAATTAAGTAAAGGTCATGTTAACGTAAACCCTAGTTTTGACATGTTAATCGAATAAGGTATGCTAAACCCTAATGGTTGTGAATCGTGTCTCATATGCGTGTGTAATTAATACGAGTAATATGTAACAAGTATGTCACATAAAATCATAAAACGTATATGGTGGAACATAAAAGGAAAGGTTGTTTTTATGATGTGTTAGGTTAAGTAACGAGTCATTAAAAGACGTAACAAGTAAGTACATGCATATTAATGAGATATTAAAGAATAGAAACCCTAGAATATAAATGAGAGTCGATTAAGGTTTTGAAGCTAAATATACTAAATCGTTATTTTATGTGTGAGTTAAGACGTTAAACTATTTTCACATTTAACCCTAAACTTTAATAAATGACATATGAATCTTAATCTACGATATTAATTATAAAACATTTAAGTCTCATTTAATTATAAAACCCTAAAATACTAAAGGATCATTTTGACGATTATGGAATCATTAATAATATATACGACCGTCAATGTATATAGGTTCTGTGAAGAAGGAGTAATTCTTTGCTTTCCCTGTGTCTTCTTTTCGATCGTTTGCTTTGGAATAAGGTACAGATATTCTGACCTTTTCAGTAAAGGTTTCGTATAATGTTTTCTTTTCCCTTTCATATTAGGATTTCCTAAGCCTTTGCTATGAACCCTAATGTGTCTATTTGAGCTATTGCTTATCTGAACTTTGATTTTTGAATCATAAAACATTTGATTTTGAACTATATGATATGAGACTTTGATTTTGAAAACATGATTTAACGTTTGATAAAATATGATCTATGTCAGTTATGACATTCTTATTTGACCTAAGATAGTTTGACACCTGAGCCAATTATTAACTAGTCATGGGGGTTCCATGTCTGTGTCAGCAAATGCACTTCTGACATGACTCTAGGGCAGTAGAGTGAAGTTCTGCCACGTCCCTTATCTGATATTTGCTATGAGCTCAATTTATATTATATTATCAATGTATGTTTGTGGGGCGTATGGGTGCATCCTAGATCTGTTATATGTTATATATTATATGTTATATGCTATATGTTATCTGATGATTGATGCTGCGTGCATGCACGTCCTTCATAACTCTGGTAGGTCTCCCCTACAATTGTTGCCTTGTGTGTTCATGATATGTTTATGATATGGCATATGTGTATGGGCTCGAGGTAGTTAGCTATAAAACTTATTCGTATATCCTAAATTATCTTTTGAATGATTATGATTTCACTATCTTTCTTTCACTTTATTTCGTATTCATTCTTGTTTAGTATTCGTTTTGCTTGTATATCTGTTCACTGGGCTTTGTAAGCTCAGCCGCATTTCTTTTCTTCCGCGGCAGGTATCTAAGCATTGGAGCTGGGTATTGCTTTGGGATGAGTGCTGTGTGGACTTACCTTAGAGATTTTAGCTTTGATCTTATGATTCCATTTAGACTTTATATTTTAGACATTTCATTTGGAGTTTATTTTTCCGCTGGGACCTATGTATTGAAGTCGTTTTGACTTGGATTATTTCAATATTTATGTTGAGATTTCTTTTGGATATTTATGTTTGCTTTGATATGACACCATTACTTGTGATTCCTTTACCCTTGTCGGGTTGGGGCGTTACATTGATGCACTCAGGTGAGAAGATAAAAGGAGCATCTTTTTCAAGAAGATGGGTCATAGGCCGGGCGATTTTAGAAAAATCTTGTATAATCTGCGATAGAAACCGGCATGACCTAAAAAACTCCTAATACCTTTGACGGTAGTAGGATGAGGTAATTTAGCAATAACATCGACTTTTGCTCTATCGACCTCAATCCCATTTTTTGAAATCTTATAGCCAAGGACTATGCCTTCTTTGACCATAAAGTGGCTCTTCTCCCAATTTAGACAAAGATTGGTGTCTTCACACCTTTGAAGCATTTTTTCTAAATGGGAGATACATGCTTGAAACGAATCCCCAATGACCGAGAAGTCATCCATAAACACCTCCATTGTTTCCCCGATCATGTCGTGGAAAATGGCCATCATACATCGTTGGAACGTGCCAAGAGCGTTACATAGGCCAAAAGGCATACGTCTGTAGGCAAAAGTTCCGTATGGGTAGGTGAATGTAGTCTTTTCTTGATCCTTTGGATCAATGGGAATCTGAAAATAACCCGAGAAACCATCAAGAAAACAATAGTATTCGTTCCTTGCTAATCTCTCAAGCATTTGGTCCATGAAGGGTAGAGGAAAATGGTCTTTACGGGTGGCGTCATTCAACTTACGATAGTCAATGCACACACGCCATCCCGTAACCAGCCGAGTTGGAATTAACTCGTTATCTTCATTTGTGACAACAGTTATGCCACCCTTTTTAGGAACACAATGAATTGGGCTAACCCAAGGACTATCTGAGATTGGGTAAATCAATCCTGCATCAAGAAGTTTGATAACCCCCTGTTTGATAACATCATGGATTTTTGGATTTACTCTTCTCTGATGTTGAACTGCTGGTTTGAAGTCATCCTCCATCAAGATTTTGTGAGTACAAAATTCAGGGTTAATACCCTTAATGTCGGAGAGTTTCCAAGCAATTGCTTGCTTGTGTGACTTTAAGACCTTTATGAGAGCAGCTTTTTCATCTTTACTCAAACCTCGAGCAATAATGACTGGTAATTTATCATCACCTTCAAGAAATGCATACTCGAGATGAGGTGGTAAGTCCTTAAGTTCGACTTCAGGAAATTCTTCAGTTTTCTCAACTGACTTGACTTCCTTGTTATGAAGTTCGACGGGAGGGAGTGATGATGGATCATCATTAAGCAACTTCTCAATGAGAAGTATGTCCCCCTCAATGTCGATGGGAGCGTGATCAATTTCCCATGGAACAGAATCACTAGACAAGTAGGCTTCAATCTCTTCTAAGATGAAGTCACTTTCCTCAAATGGGGTAAGAGAAGGAGTAGAATTGGCGATGATGGGTTGAGATGAATGAGTGAGATTATCACTCGAAGAATTATGATCATAACCAAGAACTTCTTGAGAGTAATTTTCAGAAGCAACATCAATGATATCTATTTGGTTAACCGATTCAGAATCATAATTTGCGGAGTACCTCGAAGTTTGATCAATGTTAAAGGTGACAGCTTCATTACCAACACGTAATGTGATTTCTTGCTCAAATACATCAATGAGAGCACGACCCGTTCTCAGGAATCCTCGTCCAACAATGAGAGGAACCCGATGATCGGCATCAAAATCAACAACTACAAAGTCAGCTGGGAAATGGAACTTTCCTACTTTCACAAATACGTCCTCAGCAATGCCAAGAGGACGGGATATTGTACGATCTGCAAGCTCTAGAGTCATGCATGTAGGAGTAAGTTCCGGAAGAGAAAGTTTCTTCCATACTGAATAAGGCATCAGATTGATGCTTGCACCAAGATCGGCTAAGGCAAAGCATTCAACCATTCCTAGAAATACACAAGGTAAGAGAAATTTTCCAGGATCTCCAAGCTTTTCTGGAAGCTTCTTCAGGATAACTGCAGAGCAGTTCTCATTAAGAGGAGTTTTAGCCATTTCAAACAGCTTTTCCTTGTTGCTTAACATGTGTTTGAGAGTTGATGCAAACTTGGGCATCAGCATGATAGCATCCGCAAAGCTTATGTCAAAATGTAGTTCTTGGAAAATTTGAAAAAATTTGTCCATCTGATGACTGGCTTTTTCGCGGAGCTTTTGCTCATTCAAACGTGATGGGTAAGGAATAGAAGATTTGGATTTGGTATTTTCAACGGGAGCTACTGGTGGTTCAAAAACAACTCCTGGATTAGATTTGGGTTTCTGGACAACTTGAGGTTGGACATTGTTGGTACCTCCGTTATTAATAGGAAGTTCCTTATCCTTTGTAGCCTCAGATTCACTTTCCACTACCTTCGGGAGAGAAGAAGAAGAGGTAGTAGGAATAGCGGGTCCATTGTATGAAACACCACTTCTGGTTATGATCGCCTTTGCATCTTCCCTCGGGTTAGCGATCGTGTTGCTCGGAAGTTTTCCTGAGCCCGAGGGTTGATCATTTAAAGACTTCTTGAGATCAGCGATCTGACTGACCTACAACCTGTTCATTTCATCTTGGGATTTCATGAACTGCTTCAATAACTCATCAGATGATGGTAATGGAGGAACTGGAGGGAAATTCTGAGGTCGGATGTTTTGATTATGACCTTGTTGTTGAAAATTCCCTTGATTATGATTCACATTTCCTTGAAATTGATTCCCTCGATTGAAATTGTTTTGATTAAGGTTCCCTTGATGTTGGAAACCTTGATTGGGTCCGGGATAGAAATTACCTTGGTTTTGATAACCTTGGTTAATTCTAGGTTGGTTTTGATTCCGGTTCTGTATGTTAGGATTCTGGTTAAAACCGGGTGGTGCCTGATAAGTATTAGCACGGTAGTTTGGTTCATTTTGAGGACGGTATTGATTACCTCCCTGATGTGAAGTACCGGCTATAGCATTAGCTTCAAATGGACTACCATCGGTGGCAATATAGTTGTAGTATGCATGAGGACCACCACAAGTAACACAAACTTCAACTTTCTTCACTTCACCATGTGATGGTGTCTGAGTGAAAGTGACTTTCTTTTGGTTAGCAAGAACCAAAGCCTGAACAATATCTGTGAGTTTATAAATCTTAGCATCGGTGCTAGATGTACTCACGGGAGATGAAGTAGAAGGTCCAGCATTAGACTGAGTCTGATATGTCTTTGTTCGGAAAGAACGGACCTGGGACTTGTTTTCAATGATTTGCAAGGCTTCTTTTGTGGTCTTGCTCAAGAAATTACCTCCCGCGGAGGCATTCAAAGAGTCTTGGTCAGCTTGTCTCAGACCATTGTAGAAAGTATCCATTTGCATTAATTCGGTAAAACCATGATGCGGACACTTGCGGAGCAATTCTTTGTAACGATCCCATGCCTCCCCGAATGATTCATCAAATCTTTGAGAGAATTTCATTATCTCATTCTTAAGACTTGTAGTTCGGGATGGAGGATAGAATTTGTTAACAAACTTGGTGACTAGATCTTCCCATGTCTCAATGGAACGAGGGGGTTGTTTCTCGAGCCAATTCCGGGCTTGTCCCTCTAAAGAGAATGGGAATAGAAGAAGCTTAATTGCTTCATGTGGGACATTCTTGTATTTGATGGTAGATGCAATCTTGTTAAACCATCGAATGTGTGCATGAGGATCATCCCGCTCAAAACCATAGAATTGGCTTTGGGTTACAAGATTAAGCAACCCGGTTTTGAGCTCAAAGGTATCAGCCACGATGGCTGGGACAACAATGGCATCTCCGTAACCCTCGATGGGTGCTTGGAGAAGCTCATTCATAGGCTTGTCTTCTGCCATTACGACAGGTGGTGGTGGTGGTAGACGTTCCTCAGTCACGGCTGAAGGAACAGAACGTCCTCTACGTCTACGAGGAATATTTGCAAGCTCAGAAAGTGGACTTGTAGAACTGGAAGAACGAGTGCGCATGCACTAAGTTTAAAAATCAGTTTTCAAAACAAATGCGAGGCAAAACGACAAGTGAACTTAACCAATAATCTCAAATGAAATGGCTTCTTTGAAAAAGGTACACCAAATCACAAGGACACAAAGGCAAGTTTTAAATCTGTTGTTCGGGAACTTATTATGGTCACACCCCCAGTTGGTAGGTGTACTGCCTTGATTTGCGGTGGTTGATTTTTATGTATTTAAGTACCACTGAAAAGACGTAGGTATGGATATGTGCTGAGGGTTTAAAAACTTTTGGAAAATATTTTTGGTATCGTCTCGTTTAACCAAATCGTATTTCTTTAAGAATCACCTTAAAAGAAACACAAGCTAGAAAACGTTACAATTGTTTTGTTGTTTTATATTTTGTTTGGTGTTTTTAACACTTTAGGAAAAGTGTTAATGAACTTTTTGATTTATGATAACTTTACAAAAAACTGTTTACAAACGATGGTATATGTGCAAGTACGGGTCTGAAAACTGCTTAAAACACGCTTACAGCCTCCCCGGCAGCGGCGCCAAAATTTGATTCGCCTCCAAACGGTCAAGTTTAATCACACTAGCTGACCAACTGAGCTATCCAAAAAGCTAATTTTCAAGATTTGGATTACACTAGTGAGCTTGTGAGAAGCTTTTGAAAAACTTGTGAACACTTACTTATTGGTATACTTAAACAAAATGGACAGAATTAAAAGCTACTAGCAGGCTAGGTAAATAAGCTAAAAATGGAAAATAAGCACTTGTAACCTTGAGTTAGCTAGGTGGGCTTTTAAGAAAAACAAAATTCACAAGCTGAAACTCATTAATAAGCTCTATGAGAGCTTAAGAAATAAGCTATCTCAACTGTGAACAGGGGAGATTTTTGAAAAAGGGTCTAAAGTAAGACTGAAAATAAGCAGTTAATAAGCTAGTTAAAAGTAAACTTATATTTTTCTAATTTATTTTAGCAGCTAAATTTTAATATCCCAAAAGGATTTAAGCTAAAACTTTGTAATAAATACACACTAAAATTATTTATTTTATTCAAAATCGACCAAATTGAAATTTCGACCTATTAATTTACACTAAGACTTTGACTTAAATGAACTTTGGATTGATTCTAATCACTGATTGTGATGTATTAAGGTGAACTAAGACTGATTTGAGCAATATTAACAACTTATGAACACAAAATCATGATCAAGGATCATGAAAATCCAACAGTTAAAGAACTAGATGTGCTCAAATGTTATTTTGACTTTTTCTAAAACAAGGACTATGTTTTATGGTTGTTTTGAGTTCTTAGGTACTAGTATAGCAGTTAACAACAACAAACAACAACATAAACAACCTTTGACACCCTTAACACAGTGAATCCAAACACCTCTTTAGTAGACTGTTTTGAAGCTTTTCAAAGTTTTCCAATGATTAAGATCATGCAACCAATTAAAAACCTTATACTAACTGTATTTAGACATGATTAAACTAGAATTAACAAGTTTATAACACTTATGCTCAAAATTGCAAATTTTGAAGAAAGGACTTACAAGTTGTGTTAATGCACAAAATAAAGAACTGAGGATCAGTACTTCTTCCTATAGCTTTCCATAAAGCTCTAAACCCAAAAGCAATCCAAAATCAGCTCTGCTTCAGTCTTTAATCTTCATTACCATTGATTTTTGAATTTCAAGCTATTTTTGAGTATTTTTGTTATTTTTCTGTTTTTGATTCTAAACTGATTTTTAAAGTTTCTAAAAGCTTTAATAAGCTTTCTAGGAGCTTAAGTGATCTTACTCAGTCCATAATAATAACCGCTTAACAACATTCAACCATTCATGAAATTTTTGAATACGGAAAATTTGCATAAACTGAATTAGAACTTGAACACTGAAATTTATTACTGGAAAGGATTTGAAATACACTGAGAATACTTAAGATAGTACTTGAAAGCTAAGAAATACACTGGAAATGAAAAATTAACTAAAACGACATATATTAAGCTAAATTACTCTAGATAGATATCACATTGCTTCCCATCTCTTCTTTATAGACTTTTGAGACTCTGTTTATGTCTCTGAATCTTTCCCACCTCAATCCAACCATTGGATTGGTCAAAGTCATCATATACGTCCATTTGGATTTTTGGCGCCAAAATAGTCAAGAGCAGGTTTAAGCAATTAAAGAAACTTGGGAGGTTGTGGAGGTGGAGGGGGGATGTATTCAAGTGGAAAAACAGGTGGAATTGCTGAAAAGGAGGAAAAACCAGCTCTGGTATTGGATTTACAGGCTATGTGAAGACGATGAACAGTACTGGTGGTTTGGGCGCGCTTTGACTAGTTTTGACCGTGGGATATTATAAAGGGGGTCCAAAATGGGGGGTCACAGGGCATGGCAGGGGGTTCTTTTTGGGTTTGGCTGGGTTCTAAATACAAAAGGGGGTCCAATTGGTTTATTTAATATCATAAGGACCATTTGTGTAATTCGGCCAATCTTGAGGGACCAAACCTGCAATTCTCCAAAAGTTATCACAAGGACCAAAACTGCTAATCTTTAATAGTACAAGGACCATAGTTGATTATTTTCTATTTTTAATAAATCCAAGGACTATTTTTGACATTTTCAAAACTTGAGGGACTAAAGTTGTAATTTTACAATTTTAAATTTTAAGGACCAATTTTGACAACTCATGAATCCTTGAGGACTTAAAATGATATTTTTCTTTATTTTGATATACCAGGGACTGTTTTTGACAACTTTTTAAACTTGGGGGACTAAAACTGCCAATTATGCAAACTTGATACGTTTTTCACCAGATTTTGATATTTTTGCATTTAAAACACATAAAACACTTGTTTGTGATATTTTCATCATTTTGATGCATTTCTGAGTGTTTTCAGATGTTTTTGGCATTCTAAACAGTATAAAAATGATGAGTATTTAGACACTCATCAGCAATATTGTGGCAAGTGTTTCGTATAACGTTCAAAGTAGGTCGTGAAAAAATCCAAATGTAATTGCAAATGGTTGTAACATGCGATAATTCAACTCTAGGAAAAATTCTTAACATGTATCAAACAACATATAAAAATATTTAGTGAGACAGAAAAATAAAACATTATATCAATTATGAGATACTAACTAACAATGCACGTTACTTGTCGCGCAAAACTTCTTTGTAGACGACATTTGAGGTGTAGGCTCCTCCTTGACGGAACTCTTTGACTGGCTTCACTAATACATTTGTAGTTCTATGTGATATCCTCTAACCAAAGAAACATAAAGCTAGCCATGCGAGAAAATAGAGTTGAGCAAATAGACACCCACATTAGTCTTATTTTCTTTTCAAATCATATCTTTATACGATTATTATTTTCTTTACACAATTGGCAATATTCTCAAAATATTAAATGAATAATTTAAGTTTCAAATAATGTCAAAGTCAAATATTAGAATTAGCTTCAAACCGTGTTTCAGTTTTTCATATAATTCAATTCGTGTGTTTAATATGTTTTCAATAAAAGTTTTTAACTTTTTAATAATTTCAAGAATTAGTTTCAAACCGTGTTTTAGTTTTCGATATAATCCAACTGAAATGGCCAACAAGATTGACCAGCTCTCATAATCGATGAAAGTGGCGTACAACTTTTACTCCTTAATGCATGATTATTCATGTGAGAATCACCTTTCAAAATATATACGGGGTTATGTATTCCATATGATATACATTAGAAAGAGTAAATACATTAGCTGTAGATGTTTCCCATATAGAAAGAATTGTTTCCTATAATGATTGTAGCCAACTCTTATATGTATGCATACACGAATGAATGTGTAGCAAAAAATTGTTTCTTATAATAGTTGTAGTCAACTCTCAGATGGAGAATTGTTTCCTATATGAATTTTCAACCGTGTAAATGTGAATGTGTAAACATTGATGTTGGAACGTGTGAATGTGTAGTAAGAAGTTTCCTATAACTTTTTTAACGTTTTTACTTTTCTTCAACTTTGTGCCCCCGCACTACCGTCAACACCATTACTATTGAGAAGGGGCGGCTTAGCCATTACGGATGCCTAAAGAAAAATTTCAAAACAAGTCCTTATATATTAAAACCGTTTGTAGGAACTTTCGTTTATGTAAACTTTAGCTTTTTGTATTTTTTACATGTGATGGCTGATCGGTGTGATCGACTATTTACACATAGAAGACAGTCAAAAGATTAGAGCCTCAATAAACCGAGGCCTAAAGTCTTAGTTTTAGTAGCCTTGCCTTGAGCTATCCCTGCCAGCCTTGGCTTGAGCCACCCCTACCATTTAGCCTCATCTACCATTCAGGAATCCACCACTATCAATAAGTTTACACCTCAAAGTATTGAGATGGCCTCCTGTTATCACTCAACGTCTTCATTTGCCACTTTCAAGAACCAAGGCTCATAACCAATACCCATTATCACATTATCAATTAAAACATGCTATAGAAGTTGCAGATTACAGCCTTTGAAACGCTTATGAAACATCAAACATTTAATATATTTAGCACTACAAAAGAACTTGAGCATCCAATCTAACATTTTAATGACGCTAGAAACCAACATTCTTGGCTTCCAATGACACGAAAATTTAAGGAGCCAGCCCAGAATCAAGTATACAGTTGCATCAACACACCTAAATATTCTCATAAGGCAACATGCCTTAGAGATTTACATATTTTGATTATTAAGCTCTTTAATGTAACTTTGCCTTTTTACAAACTGAAAAATGAAAATAAAAAGATTTTTAGGAGAGACAAACTACTCCACTTTGATGAGCTTCTTTGACCCTTTTTTCATATTCATCTTCATTATCTTCGGCTTCAGCTTGTGCTTCGTTCTCACCCTCTTCTTTGTCTTCATCACCGTCTTCTTCCCAGCCCCACCCAAACCCTCCAATGGAACGAGAAGATGCAGGAGCGGATCTTGCTTTTTCCACGATTTTCATGATATCCTCCACGCTTTGTGGTGAAAATGTAGGGTTTTCCTCCCTATAATACACAGTTTGAGCTGCTTCTATTAATTCTCTTGGTAGGCTCTTCAGAAACCATGGGTGGCTTTTGATATCTTTTAGGTTGATCCTCTGTCGAACATGGTGAAATTTTAAGTATAAATATAGCAGTCAAGATGGCGATCTTAAGAAGCTAATGTGTCAACCCATGATTGGCAGTTTCAATATCAAAATGAGTATCTTTCCTATTGCATGTTTATGAATTACCAAGTTTATGAATTTAGGACCTATCTTATAACTAAGAGGCATGTAATTTTCAGTTAGACATTTATTGTTGCCATGTAGCTAGTTGACATTCCATTTCACTATGTTTTGAAATCAAGTTTGAATACTCTCCAAAGATACAAGCATTTCGTGTGAGATTTCAATTTTCCACTATTTCACTTTTCACTTTTCCAACTATTGACTTATTGACCATTTTTGTTTTTTATGTAGTAAAGATTATAAATACAAAATACTATGAATTTGTCCTAAATTATCGTTATGAAATGTTTAAAAAGATTAACACACTATTTTTTGAATTCTACAAAAAACAACCCATAAATTTGAAGTTTTTTAGTTTGTAATCCGAGAAAAGTCAGATCTTAAGATCCTATGGTCAAGATCGGGATCCTATAAGATCTTAAGCTTGCAAAGATCCTATGTAGGATCCGGATCATTTTTGTTTTGCAGTAACGTAAAATCGTAAGATCCTAAGATCAGGATCGGGATCCTGACAACTATGGCTCAAAGTGTATTTGCAGTACCCTAAAGCTTCCTAAACCATTTTATTTAATAACTACATAACTAGATCAATATTGATATTTGATAATATTTGACACACTAATACTATTTTGTAATCATATTTCATATAAAAGAATCTAGGAACAAGATATGAAATGATGCGTCTTGTGCATATTGCACATGAATGCGAGACAACAAAACTATTTTCAGTATGCATCTATCCTTAAGTTTGGTTTGACATCTTTTTTTGAAAGTTATTACCGAAAATGAAACAATTGGAATCACAGAATCAGTTGAGATAACAATAGTGTTTGAATGCGCTCATTATTAAAGATCTGATGACCAGATAATTAATTACTAAAAGATTTAGGGGGCGTTCGGGATTGCTGATTTTAAAGTGCTTCTCTGCCTGAAAATAAATACATTCATCCTCCTAATCTCTTCGTGCTTATCTAGAGGGTTCTAGCTTATTTTTTCTTCTTAACTGCTTATCTTTTAGTAGATAAACTGTTCGGAGTGTTTGGATTACACAAGCAGCTTCTGCTGTTTTGGGGGAAAATAAGGAGGGTCTTGGTTGTTTGAAAGTGCTCATTCAAGAACCTAACATTAAACATATACAAATAGGTAGGATGGAAAAAAAAACCAGAACCTGATATCCAAAACAATTTGGGTGGGACGGGGCATGTTTATACACATACATATAGTATTATGAATGTAATTGTGTAATAAAAACGTAATTCTCTAAACCAACACCAACCTCACTCTTAATTCAAGGGTTTTCAAAAGAATTTATGCGTGTCTTGGTGCACTAAAGGCTGGATACATAGCTACAAAAAAAGAGATATTGGGGTTGGATGGTGCTTTCATAAAAGGACCATATATAGGGCATATATTGACGACTATTGGTATCGATAGTAATAATGGTATCTACCCTTTTGCATATGCTATTGTTGAGGTTGAGTGTAAGAGTTCTTGGTTGTGGTTCCTTTCAAATCTTGGTGATGACATTGATTTACATACAAACTATAACTACATTTTCATTTGAGATAGATAGAAAGTAGAATCAGATTCCATTTAAACTGTTTTATCAAATTCATTACAATTAAACATAATTGTAATCAAGTATGAGTTACTTGTAATAGGGTATTATACCAACAATATCACAACTTTTTCCTGCTGTTGAACACAAATTCTATGTTAGACACATATATGACAACATGAAGCATATTTACAAAGGAATGGTTTAAAAGGATCATCTGTGAAAGTGTGTAACAGCAACCACGTTGGCTCAATTTCAATGAAGAATAGAGGATCTGAAAGCCTTCGACCCTAAAGATCATGATTGGTTGCAAAAGATACCTCCAGAATATTGGTCAAGGTCTCATTTCCAAGTATAAAGTTTTTTATAATTTCTTTTTAATTGTTTATTTAGTGCACATAAACGTATCCTACATCATTAATCAATAAACAAGAAGAGCTCACTGTGAAATTCTAGTAAACAACCTCTGTGAGTTATTCTACAGTAAGTTGGTAGATGGTAGAGATCAACCAATATTAGAGTGTTTGAAATAAATTAGGGAGTATTTGATGAAGAGAATAGTGACTGTGCAATAGGCCATAGACAAGTGTGAAGGTCCCTTAACTCAAACTGCAACAACCATTTTTAAAGTTATTAAGTGAGAAGCTAATGACTATTATGTTATTTGGAATGGGGATGATGATTACCAGTGTAAGGGACCATGGAATGACCAATGTGTAGTCAATATGAGGTTAAGGAAATGTACATGTAGGAGATGAGAACTAACTGGTATTTCATGTAAAGATGTTGTGTCAGCAATGTGTAACGTGGCAAGAAATGGTAAGGATGTAGGTATACCTGAGGATTGGGTCAATGAAGCATACTGGGTAAGAACATGGAAGGAGATGTACAAGCATACAATTAGAGGTCTTTCAGATAGTACATTTTGGCCCAAATGCAGCACCCTAGTATCTTATTGCCCCCAACCCAACATGTTCCAATTGGTAGACAAAGGAAGAAGAGAATAGTCAACAAAGATGAGAAGAGTGAAGATGCATTCAAAGTAATGGTTAAGAAAGAAAAACTGTCAAGAAATTGAAAGATAGGCAGTTCTACTAAATGTGGTACAAAGGGTCACAATAGAAGATCATGTACTGGTCCAAGAGAGAAACATGCAAGGGATAAAACTGAGGGTGTTGCAGATGTTGAACCAACTGAAGTTGATGCTGGACAAAGTCACACAAGGGATTCACAATCAACCAAATATGTTTCTGGTTGAAGGAGAAAGAGTGCCAGTCAGAAAAAGGAAACACAAGAAGCTAAAGAGGTTGGTAGTTAAAAGAGAAAGAGTGCCAGGGCTGCCAAACAAGCTGCAATTTGAATGGCTTTATATATGATTGAGATGTGAGGCCGGATGTGTAATGAGCCCGAGCCATTATCTCCCCCTTGACCAATGCTCCCCCTAAATTGGGTGCCAAGAGAAAGATACATGGATTGTGAAAAAGCTACAAAAAGAAAATTGTTAGTAATAAGCATCATCACAAGTATTTTCAAACACCATGTAACAAACCACAACCATATAAGAAACACCATTCATTTGTTAAAAATTTTCATGATTTAAAAATCATGAAAAGGGAACACAATAAAGTGTTAGTACAATAATAAAATCCTAGAAAAAAAATTATCCTAGAAAATACAAAATACAAGAAAAATCCTAGAAAAATAAAAATGCTTAAAGAAAATAAACTAAGACCCTCCTATTGAGGTGGTGGATGAGCAAGAGCATTGATGCGCTCTAGGATGTGATTGAGGATGAACCTCATTTCGTCTTGAAGCTCATGGACCATCACCCGGGTCCTTTCGGTTATTTGGGCAGTACGCTCACAATTGGAGCAACCATGTCTAGGGGGTAGTATGGTTCATGGTTTTGTGGTGGTGGAATGGTGGAGGTGTTGGTGTTGGTGTTTGGAGTGGTGATTATGGAGGCTAGCAAAGCACTTTGCATTTGCATAGCATCACTAAGATGAGAATCCACCATATTTGAAAATTGGTGGAGATGATGGAGTTCGGCTTGAATCTCTTCTTTGGTGGGGTGATCTTCCCACATGGATTCCTCAATATCCCCTATATGAGGAGACATTGATGTAGGAAGTGGTTGATCCCCGTACAAAGGTCCATGGATTTCCTTGTGGATGGGATGGAAAAGAAGAGGTCTTGGCCCTAACAGGGCGTTTGGGTCAAAAGATGGTCGTGGAGACTCATGAGCAATTCGCTCAATAGTACCAAAAGATGGTAGTGGTGGTGGATGATTGTGCCTAGGAGGCAAGTCCTCCAAGTCTTCCAAAAATGGATTTGGAGGTGATGGTGATTTTGAGAATAACTCTAATGGGATGAGTGTTGGAGAATAAAAATGGATTTGGAGGTGTAGAGAATAACTCTAATGGGATGAGTGTTGGAGATTTTGGAGGTGATGGTGATTTTGATGTTTGGATGGGAGCCAGTGGTGGTGAGCTAGGAGTCTTTGTTGGTGGTAGAGTAGTGATAGTGATAGGTGATTGTGGAGGTGGTGTAGGAGTAGCCAAAGTGAGAGTGGTCTCATCTCTTATGGGTGATGAGATGGTTAATGGAGAAGACTCGGAAGAAGATCTTATGTTGACAAAGCAACAAGGTCTTACGCTCATTCTAGCGGTTCTTTTGCAAGGCTTGGTTGATGGTGAAGATTTAGTCATTTTGACTCAAGTTTTTGCTAGTAGATGAGAAGTTTTGAGAAGGTGTAAGGATAATGATGGTAAAAGCTCTTAATTTATAGGGATGAAAAATTATGGAGAAATGTGTTTGATTTGATGTTAAACCATAGAAGAGATGAGGTTCCTAATGATTTTGAAGTGGGTTTAATGCTAGTCATATCACCCAACTCAATCCATAAAAGAAGGATGGAGTGAAGAGACAAAGATTTTAAATAAATGTGTTATAATGATTATGAGATCCTAACAATCAGATTACCCACGGATTGCAAGGAACCAAATTTTTGGTTCCTTCCTTATGCATAAGGGCTCCTTGGGTGGATTTGTTAAATTTTTGAATTTTGGTGGGAAATGGATATCCTATGTGCCTAAGTGTGTTACACTAGTTCTAATATGGGTAAGAACTAGTTAAGATTAACCTAGAAGCAATGTATGGTAATTCGGAATGTCGAAATAAGCGAAATTCAGAAAATTACCTGTAGGATCCATGACACCAAAAAATTACACAGGCGGAACCAAAAAAATGGTGCCGCCTGGTCTGCCTGTACAGGTACGGCGGTACCAAAATGCTTAACAAACGGTACCAAATTTTTGGTGCCGTCTGATCCGTGGACACCAGAAATCAACAAAGAACAGTTTTTTAGGTGTCGTGGACTTTTTCGAAACCTGAAATTTTGCTCAAAACATGTGACATTAATCATTTCTAGTTAGGAAAAGTAAATAACACATATACAAACATAGTGGAGCATAGACTTTGACCAAGGGCTAACGATTTTCACATTAAGGTGAAAATGGGTAAAATTTGATAACACACTTTTGCTATCCCCCTGCATGAAATGGTTAGCATACAACATTGTCTTAAGTTATATTATCATCCTACAAATTAAAAACAACCAAATTGTATCGTACATCAAAGTTATTGTCTTGTTCCAAACACTCCTTCAAATGAACCTCACTTATCCAACTTCTTGTAATTCTTGTTCATCATCCTACCAAGGCACTTGAACATCCCCTTGGTTTGATTAAACTCCGTCGATTCATTCTCAATCTCGGGGAGAGATGCATAATACTCATGAGGTGGAAGGCGAGAATTTAGAAGACCGTCCTCGGAGCTATTTGATGATGATGATGATGATGGAGTTGGAGGTTTTGATCTTTTGCCTTTAGTCTTAGCCATTCGCTTGTCACTCAAGGGCACAAAAATGTGAGGGATGAGCTCATAGTCAAGCTTCAACCCTTTTGGGCTTGGTGGAATGGGTGCAAAGGCTCTATAGAGACGGGTGAGAAGCATCCCGTAAGGAAGAGCAACCGATCCTTGAGTTGGAATGTCAATCATTCTCCTAGCAATGTAGTAGGCTAAATTGAATGGTTGACGGGTGGATAAGTTGTAAAGCATGTGACAAAGGCAAGCATTGATATGGTCCCTATTTCCTATGGTGCTAATGACGTTGGCTCTAAGTATTTCCTCCCATTTCATAAATTCGGGGCTTAAGTTCATTGAGCTCCATTCCATATGGATCTCGGTTCACCTCCTTTCCCTTTCGGGTGACACGGGTTGGAGCGGCCCTTGCATTAAAAAGGTGCTCACGGATGACATCCTTATCCGCTAAAGGAGTTTGGTAGGGAAGAGAGCGGTCATTGATTGCATCAAGGATAGTGAGTGACCACTTATCCGAGTAGACACATGTCCCCCGGTTGGGAATTCCTAGCACTTGAGCAAATTGGGTTAAGGAGATGTTGTAGTCATTTTGATTGATCCTAAACCTAAGGCTAAATTCATCATCCTCATCAATGAAACCGGTGACACTACAAAAAACTCTAACACAAATCTAGGAAAAATGGGTTCATCGATGTCAAGGAGACAATCGAAGTGAATGGCGGCTAGTTCTTGATGGATATTGGTTCCGTCGACAAAGGAGGAGTGAATGGTTCTACCCTCATGGAAGTACCTTTGTTATAGACTCTTAAAGATTTCGACTTGTTCCTTGGAAAGACCCTTGGTTTTGTGATGTTTGGGAATGTAGTTGAGAGTATCCTTGTGATCTTAGAATCTTGCGGCTACCATGGTTATTCCTATGAGTAAGAATTTGTATGTTAAACATGAGAACAAACTTAACGTTTTTGTTAATACAAATAAACCGTAAAACCGTTTATTAATATTTTGCGATCTCTTTGTGTTTTGTTGATAACAAATATAATGTTATCATAAGTAAAATTATAAGAATACATGTTATTTTGTAAAGCATTTACATATAGTTATCTAATACAAAAATGTTGTAATTAATCATTTGTTGTAATAGTTTATTAGGATGGGTAAAAACCACAACCCATGGATCATATCCATAACCCATTAACCCATACCCATTTGACTAGATACAATATATTCATTAGATACGTTGAATCTAAAGGAATACCCATGGACCAACCCATAACCCATGACCCATAACCAAAACACCCATGGGCAAAGAGGAGCATCCCACAGATCCCTAGGTTTACACTAGACGGATCCCTTGTGGGAGGGATCCGTGGGATCCGGGGATCTCTCATATACTCTCATTCTCTTCTAACAAAAGATCACTTGATCTAGAGAGTACTTCCTTCTTTCTTTCTTTAGTGATTCTCATATAGGTCCTTATCTAAGGCGAGATCACGAGCATTCTACAAGTCATCCAAGCAAGGGGTCCTTGATTGATTTGTTCCTCCGCAAGATTTCTGTAGCAAAGATCTTGTATTTGATATTTCACATATTTGTTGTGTAATAGTCGTGTTGGTTTGGTCCACCGTGTTGCGGACTCGGTATTTAGCTTTGTACCGGAAAAAGGTGTAAGCAACGTTGTGAAGGCTTCTCCGCCAAGTTGAAGGAGTTTGTTGACATAGTGCTTGAACTCTTGAGTAGGTGACTCAGGGAGTGGAGTAGGGCAAGGAAGGTGTCCTTGTAGCCGAACCACTATAAATCGGTTGTGTCATTTCTATCCCTTTGCTTTACTTTATTTACTTGCTTTATCATTAGATCTATACTTTCTCAACATCCATACGATCTCACATATTATCGAATCTAAAGTTTTTGAAACTAACTTAAAATCGGCAAAACTATTCAATCCCCCTTTTAGTTTTCCACAGTTGGCATCAAGAGCTAAGTTTATAAAAGTTTTAAAGTAAACCGTATTTTAAAAACTTTTCGATCACTATGGGTTCTGAGAATTACAAGGAAGGGCAATCTATGCAACGACCACCACTACTTGAAACTAATAGTTGTATATATTGGAAAAATAGATTCGAAACATATGTGAAGTCTAAAGATATTGATCTTTGGTACATTACTGTTGAAGGCGATTTTGAGGCCACCTCAAAAGATGATAAAGGAAATTTAGTTAACATACCTCATGATAAACTAAATGATGAAATGAAGAAAAAGCTTTCTAAAAATAGTGAAGCTAAAATGGTTTTATATAATGCTTTACCTAAAAAGGAATTCGAAAGAATTTCTATGCTTAAAACCTCTAAAGAAATTTGAAATTCTTTAGTTGTAACTCATCAAGGTAATCAACAAGTTAAAAATAATAAAATTGATTTATTTGTTCAACAATATGAACAATTTTCAATATCGGATGAGGAAACTATAGATCATTCATTTGCTAATTTCAATACTATTATTACATCTTTACAAGCACTTGATGACTCTTTTTCTAGCTGTAACCATGTTAGGAGAAGTCTAAGGGCACTTCCATCCAAGTGGAGATCAAAGGTGACGGCGATCGAAGAGTCAAAATATTTGACAATCCTCACCCTTGATGAACTCATAGGCAACTTAAAAGTCTACGAGCTTGTCCTTGCTAAAGACTCCGAAGCCTCAAAGGTGAAAGAGAAACACAAATCTCTTGCCCTTAAAGCCAAAATGGCTTCAAGCGATAAAGAGAGCTCCTCTTCGAATAGTGACGACGAGGAGTACGCTAGTGGCGGTAAGGGACTTTAAAAAGTTCTTTAGAAGGAAGGGAAGATACATCAAACAACCGTATGACGATAAGAAAGGCTTCCGGAAAAGCAAAGAGGACGAGAAGCCAAAAGATGATCGTACTTGCTTTAAATGTGGGGACCCAAATCACTTTATTAGTAAGTGTCCCAAACGGGATGATCAAAAGGCGTTCGTGAGCAGCACGTGGGGAATGAGCGACGAGGAGGACGAAGAAATTTGTCTTATGGCAAATGACGAGGTATGTCACGAATACTATAGTAGCTCATCAGTAGATGACGACTCATTGCATAATGAATATGACAAACTTTGCAATATTAGCCAGTGTTGCAAAACAAGGCCTACAAGGCCGATTAATCACCGATTAGGTGCTACTGGGCCACTAACCTTGCCGATTTGTGTAACTGGGTCAAACAAATCGGTCAACAACGGTCAATGGTGGTCAACGACTGTTAACGTTGGTCAAACTTGCAGGAAAATTGCAAATCTTGTCGGAAATACCCAAAATTTGTCTTGAACAAGTTTTAATCAATTATATTTGATGTTAAAAGATGATTTTCAAGGAAAGTCTTGTCTAGAATACCCAAATCTCGCCGGAAATACCCAAAACTTGCTAAAAATGCCAATCCGATTAATCGCTGATTAATCCCACCTTGACCGATTACAAGCTACAGGGGGGTCGACCGCCCGACTATCGATTCACGATTTTTGCAACCTTGATATTAGCTTAAAACTAATTAACAAAAACAAGCTTTTAAAAAGTCAAAACCAACGTTTAGATAAAGAAGTCATAGAATTAAAAGCAAAATTGAAACGTCTAGAAAAGGGTAAAATAGCAAGTGGTGAATGTGAACTTTGCGTTCAACTTCAAACACTAGTTGATCAACTAGATTCTAAAATTGCTAGAATGAGCACGAATACTTTAGATATGATATTATATGGTGTTAAAACCGGAAATAACCAAAAAGGTTTAGGTATTCAACAACTTGATCCATCAACTAGTGAAAACAAAGAAACACAATTTGTTAAGGCACTAGAAAAACCAGCCACTGTTGTGGCGGATCCCACGGATCCCATCAAAAGGGAACCGGATAGTGTTAAGCCAGGGATCCGTAGGTCTGCTATAGCAAACTAGTGGTAATAACTTAGCTTCTTCATCTAGAACTGATTTTGTTATCATTAATAAGAAGAAACCAACTCATTTCACCACTAGACAACCACCTCCAAAATATAATCCTACTTTTGCAAGAAACAAAGCTCCATCTTTTTCAAAACCTAATCCATCTAGGAGACCTAATAATGTTTACCCGAGAAGTAACCATCAAATGGGATGGAACCCAAATATGCAAAATGGTTTTCCTTTTCAAAACTTTGCTCCATGGAATGCATACTCACCTTATCCATACATGTCTAACATGAATGGAATGTTTAACACTAATGGACCCATGAACAAATGGGGACCAAACTTTTGAGTTAATTGTTTTCTTAGGCTGTGCTTAAGGGTCGACCTAGACCCGGATGAATGGGTCAAGGATAGCGGGTGCACGAGGCACATGACCGGCAATAAAGATCTATTCTCCACATATGAATCCTTCAATGGAGGTAATGTGGTGTTTGGAAATAGCAAAAGTAAAATCATCGATAAATGTACGATTTCTAACAAATCTCTAACCATTAACGATGTGTGTCACGTAGAAAACCTAAACTTTAACCTCTTAAGTATAGGACAAATATGTGATAAAAAGTGCAATGTACTTTTTACCGAAACCGGTAGTAAGATATTAAAAAATGGCATAACCATAGGAAGAGGAATTAGGAAACATGGAGTCTATGTCATTAAAATAGGTAATGAACCTAAAGACAAACTATGTCTTACCTCTATGGATGATACTTCGACCTTATGGCATCGAAGATTGGGTCATGCCAATATGCGACTTCTTCAATCGCTTTCATCCAAAGATCTAGTAAGAGATCTACCTAAGTTAAAATATGAACATCACTTTTGTGATGCTTGTAATGTAGGAAAACAAGTTCATTCTAGTCATAAAGCTAAAAACATGGTGTCTACGACTAAGTGTCTAGAATTACTACATATGGATTTATTTGGTCCATCCGCTATCCAAAGTTATGGAGGCAACTACTACACTTTGGTCATAGTGGATGATTACTCTAGATACACATGGACAAAATTCTTAAAGAACAAAATGGAAACGTTTAATTATTTTGAAATATTAAGCAAGAAAATTCAAAGACTAACTAGGAAGTTCTATAGTGTCTATTAGAACGGATCATGGTAGTGAATTCGATAATGAGGTGCAATTTGGAGCTTTTTGTGATGCTAATGGTATTACTCACAACTTCTCGGCTCCGCGCACTCCACAATCGAATGGGGTAGTTGAAAGAAAGAATAGAACCCTACAAGAAATGAGTCGCACCATGCTTAATGAGCAATCCATACCTCAAAAGTTTTGGTGCAATGCCGTTGATACTTCAACGTACATACTCAACCGAGTCTTAATTAGACCAATCTTAGGTAAAACTCCATACGAGTTACTCCGAGGCAAAAAGCCTACGTTAGATCACTTTAGAGTCTTTGGTAGCAAATGTTTTCTTCTTAACACTAAAGATTACCATTACAAAATTTGATCCTAAATCAACCAGAAGGTATCTTTCTAGGTTACTCTCCAAATAGAAAAGCTTACGTCATTTTAAATAAAGAAACAATGAAGGTAGAAGAGTCATTAAATGTAAAATTTGATGAAAGTTCACCCAAACCCTCTCCACCTCTTGTCGATGACGAGATTGTAGAAAGTGAAGCTATAGTAATAAAGAAAAAGATAAATGAAGAAGAAGAACCCTTAAATAATGAAGTCATTAATATTAAAGAGTCCAAAGATCACCCCGTAGATAAAGTCATAGGAAAGCTAAACGAAAGAACATTAAGGTCTCAAGCTCAAAACCAAAGTAGCTTATTTTGTTTTGTTTCAACCATAGAACCTAAGAATACACAAGAAGCCATAAAAGATGAAAGTTGGGTAATGGCTATGCAAGAAGAATTAAATCGATTTGTTTCTAATGATTGTGTGGACACTTGTCCCTCCACCTAGTAATCAAACCATAATAGGAACCAAATGGGTTTATAAAAACAAATTAGATGCAAACAGAGTAGTGTCTAGAAACAAGGCTAGACTCGTTGCCCAAGGGTATAACCAACAAGAAGGAATAGACTTTGATGAGACCTATGCCCCCGTGGCTAGATTAGAGTCTATAAGAATACTTCTTCCGTATTCTTGTGCTAATGATCTAAAGCTTTATCAAATGGATGTCAAAAGTGCTTTTCTAAATGGTTTTATAAATGAAGAAGTATATGTAGCTCAACCTCCGGGCTTCATTGATTTTGAAAAACCTAAACATGTATATAAGTTAAAGAAAGCCCTTTACGGTCTTAAACAAGCTCCAAAAGCTTGGTATGATAGACTCAAGTCATTTTTAATTAAACACAACTATATCATAGGGTTAGTTGACAACACACTTTTTACTAAGAAAAGAGAGTCACATATAATCATAGTTCAAATATATGTAGATGATATTATATTCGGATCCACTTGTCAAGACATGTGTGATGATTTCTCTAAAATCATGCATGACTGAGTTCGAGATGAGTATGATAGGAGAACTTAGTTTCTTTCTTGGTCTACAAATCAAACAAGTAGAAGATGGTATCTTCTTTAATCAATCTAAATACATAAAGGAGATGTTAAAGAAATTCAGTCTAGAAGAGTCGAAATCAATTAGGACACCGATGTCATCCTGACACCAAACTCACAAAAGATGAAGACGGCGAATCCGTCGATAATACTAAATATCGTGGCATGATAGGTAGTCGTCTCTACCTCATGGCAAGTAGGCCGGATATCATGTTTAGTGTTTGCTTATGTGCTAGGTTTCAAGAAGACCCTAAAACATCACACCTAGAAGCCGTAAAAAGAATATTTAGATATATTAAGGGTATATCACAATTAGGATTATGGTATCCTAAGGGCACGGGAGTAGAAACAATTGTATATGCAGATTCTGACCATGCAGGTGATTATGTTGACTGAAAAAGTACAAGTGGGGTATGTACTTTTATGGGATGTTGTTTAACATCATTTTTTTTAAGAAACAAACGGCATTAGCAATATCAACAACCGAAGCCGAATACGTCTCCATCGGCAAAGCATGCCAGCAAGCACTATGGATGAAACAAGCGTTAGTCGACTACGACACTCATCTAAGTGACATAGCAATTCTATGTGACAACAAGGGTGCCATAGATTTAAGCAAGAATCCGGTATTACATTCTCGCACAAAGCATATAGAGATTCGTCATCACTTCTTAAGAGACAATGTTCAAAAGGGGAACATCTCTATTGAGAAGGTAGCGTCCGAAGACAACATAGCCGACGTCCTCACCAAACCGTTGAAACGGGAACAATTCAACCTACTTCGTCTTGGTCTTGGTCTCATGTAATAAACGTCGTAATTTATTTTTTTTCTCTACAAGGTATGTAAACACTAGCCTTCTTCTTTCTGAGTCTAGGATCTCTATTTCACGCACAACTCACAAACAATACGGGAATTTTCAAAACCCAAGATAAGTTTTTCACCTATAACTCATATTTTTTAAGGAATAAAACGATTTTTATTCACAAATGGAAATTTCTTTTGAAATATTTTCTAAAAATGATACTTATTCCCGTATCAAATTACAAAAGAGAATTTCTCACAATTAGGAACAAATCACTTTTTCATTATTAATACAAAGTAAAAACCCGTTTTCATTGCATCTCATGTCTTTTGAATGCTAAAGGGAATACATAACTAATATGTGTTTTCGGGTACATTCATATAAGCCACAATGAATTAGGAGCATTGGTAGCACTGACTTACGTACTCAAGTACTAAATATGTGTTTTCGGGTTATCTCACATAATAGTATGATTTTTCACTTCTAGTTTATTTTTCTTTTCTTCTTAGGAGTCGAGATAACCGCAACTCCAAATAGTTTGCATATACGCACACACTAGGCAAACATGTTTGCCAAAAGGAAAATTTTGTGCTGCCTGAATCACCAGACCCACAGGATCCCAGCTTTCATGCTGTACGGATCCCTCAAGGGAAGGATCCGTAGGATCCGTGCACAGAAGCTTGTTTAACTTCTATTTTTCTCATTTTCTTTTGAAGTATGTGATTTAATGCTTGTTTTCTCATGATCACATGCCTTAAATTCATATCTAATCATTAGATTTTAATCCATATTTTGGGTCAAGCATTCATTGCAATGCACATTTTTTTCTACAAGTAAAGATTCCCAACATTGTTTGCTATTCATCTCATATTCACAAATAAACAACACCATGTCATTCACAAGCTCTTACAACTTAGATGAATCACCTAGTACAAACAATCCTCTTCATGAAACCCAAACTTTTGTACTCCCACCCTCCAAAATACCACAATCAAACTCTAGGATATCCGCACGGATTAGCATCCGATCTTGTTACTTAGCAAAACCATTATCAAATGGCTCATCACCATCAAATAACTTACCACAAGATGCTTCCATTATAGCACCTCCTTCATCACCAACGAGTACACCAACTTCATCACCTAAATTCACTCTTTTGGAACTCTTTACGACTCCAACAAGATCTCAACAACCAAAACAAAAAGAAATAGCCTTTTTGACACCTCCCACTTCTCCAAACACAATATGCAATGATCTTGAAACATCACCACCCTTAGCTCCCATTAAACTACAAGAACATCTAGGTTCTTTTCCACCACCACTTCCAACCATTTCGGACTTTGATCCGTATTTTCCTATTTTTCCACCACATATTCCGCAACTAACAAATCAAAACAACCCGGAAAACTTCCGCACTCATTACCCACATCACCTACATTGTGAGCATTGTCAATCCACTAGGGAAATTGAAATAGAAGTTAGGGAAGAAATGCGATTCATACTCTACCTCATCCTTGATCGCATCAATACCATTACTCATCAAAACCTCCATCCATAACCTTATGCAAGCATGGACGGAATCATTACTACTATTTTCTATTTCTAGTATTTTTTCTTTTGAAGTAATTTTCAAGAACATGTCTTGTTCTTATTTTTACATGCTTGTAGGTGGCATAAATACCACTACACTTTGTTGTTTTATTACAAGGCCTTGTTTACATACCTTGGCTCCCAATCTTGATTCTCGTCAATCACAAGATTACCTATGCATGTTACTAACATTTCTCTTTGTAGGATTTTTATTTTTCTTCACTTGACGCCCCAAACTAGGGGGAGCTACCGTCAAGGGGGATTTAGCGATACGTGGACTTATTTTTCCACATTTTATTTCTTCGATGGGTAAACTTTTTGTTTCGAAAAAAAGGAGAAGAAGAAGTAAAACTTAGGGACTTTCAAAACATACATCTTTTTTAAATTTTAATCATCATAACATTATGTTTTGTCATCAACAAAAAGAGGGAGATTGTTAATATAAATAAACCGTAAAAATGTTTATTAATATTTTGTGATCTCTTTGTGTTTTGTTGATAACAAATATAATGTTATCATAAGTAAAATTATAAGGATACATGTTATTTTTGTAAAGCATTTACATATAGTTATCTAATACAAAAATGTTGTAATTAATCATTTGTTATAATAGTTTATTAGGATGGGTAAAAACCACAATCCATGGATCATATCCATAACCCATTGACCCATACCCATTTGACTAGATACAATGTATTCATTAGATACATAGAATCTAAAGGAATACCCATGGACCAACCCATAACCCATGACCCATAACCAAAAAACCCATGGGCAAAGAGGAGCGTCCCACTGATCCCTAGGTTTACACTAGACGGATCCCTTGTGGGAGGGATCCGTGGGATTCGGGGAACAGTGGCAGAATTTGCCTATAAATAGAGAGCCATTTCTTCATTCTAACTCACTCCTCTTCTTACTAATTCTCTCATATACTCTCATTCTCTTCTAACAAAAGATCACTTGATCTAGAGAGTACTTCCTTCTTTCTTTCTTTAGTGATTCTCATATAGGTCCTTCTCTAAGGCGAGATCACGAGCATTCTACAAGTCATCCAAGCAAGGGGTCCTTGATTGATTTGTTCCTCCGCAAGATTTCTGTAGCAAAGATCTTGTATTTGATATTTCACATATTTGTTGTGTAATAGTCGTGTTGGTTTGGTCCACCGTGTTACGGACTCGGTATTTAGCTTTGTACCGGAAAAAGGTGTAAGCAACTGTTGTGAAGGCTTCTCCGCCAAGTTGAAGGAGTTTGTTGACATAGTGCTTGAACTCTCGAGTAGGTGACTCGGGGAGTGGAGTAGGGCAAGGAAGGTGTCCTTGTAGCCGAACCACTATAAATCGGTTGTGTCATTTCTATGCCTTTGCTTTACTTTATTTACTTGCTTTATCATTAGATCTATACTTTCTCAACATCCATACGATCTCACATATTATCGAATCTAAAGTTTTTGAAACTAACTTAAAATCGGCAAAACTATTCAACGCCCCCGTTTAGTTTTCCACAGATTTGGTTCTAGTGTGTGCCTATTTTTAGGATCGATATACTCTGACCAAACTAACTATGTAGCTTGTAAGGGCTTAGCAACGTTGGATAAATCCTAAGTTACTAACAATGAAACACTCAATTTACTCTATTAAGTATGCGGAAACTACTTCAATAAAGCTAAGAAGAATAACTTTAATCTTCAACTATTTTATTAATACTTTGAACCTGCTTGATACACATATTCACTAACAACCCTAATAACTCTAATATCGAGCTTGATAAACTCTAATATTCTCTAATATTACGTATGTAAGTCATACCTATAATGCCAATCTAGGGGTCCTTTTATAGGCATAAGAAACACCCTAGACGGTTTACAATTATAATCCTTGTACGACAAGTAATACTAAACTAAACTAAGAATATTCTAGAATTACAAAGCTTTCTATAAATGATATAGCAGTTCTTTAGCTTTGCAGTACTTTGATGTTGAGCAGTACTTTGACTTTCTTCAGTACTTTAACTTTCTTCAGTACTTTGTCTTTTTATATCCCAACAATCCTCCCCTAACTTGAATTCTACTTGCTTGATTTCAAGTTCCTTTGTATCTGTATCTTTAACATCTTTGTCTTCAAGGAAATATTGTATCTTTATCTTCAGATTTGTCTTGTACTCTCTGTGCTTGTATTATCATCATCAAAGTAGTCTTTATAAACAATCATTATCAGCAACCTCCATCTTTTCAGCAACATATGGCAAATTGTGCATCAGATCATAAAGTTTCAGTCTATTCTCATCACTTCCAGGTGTGTAAACTCTTGTGAGAGGTCAATCATTGAAAATTTAATGGATTTTGATGTCTCTTTACCAAAGCCATTAACTCTGGAGTAGCCAATATTTAGGTGTGTAAAACCATGGTACATTGATAACCATACGATTTTTAGCAAATCATCAGCTATCAACGGATTTGTTTTGTCTTTACCAAAAGCTGTACCCTTTTGGACTAGTTAGTTCTTGCAACCCTAGTGAACTAATTACCATGAAAATGGTTTTTCCACAGCCTTTACCACAAGCCATGTTTCTTGTGGGCTAGCCAACTCTTCACTATTGCAGATATGGTGAGTTGATTACCATATAACTTATTGGCAAGTTGTCAACCATCAACGGATTTGAGATATCTTTACCAGAGCCATTTGCTCATAGATTAGCCAGTCCTTTTGTTAGACATGGTGGACTGATAACCTTTTGTTGTAACCATCTCAAAAACCATTTGTTGCTGTTAACTTTTGTTTCAAAAATATTTTGCTCAAAAGATTGCTTATTTTCTATTAAAAAGTCTTTTACTGGTTTTGAACTGCAAGCAATACTTTGGATAAAGTACTGTTTGTCCAGCAGTACTTTGAATAAAGTATTGATTTTTCAAAAATTTATACAATTATGAATCATACCAGTATTTATGCATCGTCATCAGCCATAGTTGTCCATTTGATAAATAATTCGATGACCATAAGAGCTATTTCATTCTCCTCTTCAACTTCCATACCATGATCTAGCATTCTTCTCATAAGATCTATTGTAAGTGGATATCTTCTTTCTGCTAACATATGAATCATGGTCCCATCTTCTAACTCCAAAACATGCACTACCTGATTCTTCAAAGAATCTCCAGCTATTAATCTCCCAAACTTCTTGGTTTTGCCAGATTTCATCAGTGCTTGTCTCTTCTATCTCCCAGATAGTTATCAGATCTCCCAGCAAGACTAAGCCAACTCCAGATGATGGAATATGCTCAAAATACTCTTGCACTAGTTGATATAGGTGAAATAGATCCTCTCTATCTATCATGTGCAGTATATCCCATAGTAAATTAAATACTCTGAAGCTTTTATCTTCTCTATGGAACATCAGATAGTCTCCATCCTTTGATTCTACAACTTCAAATGTAGACATCTTAGACTTCTTTACTGCAACATCTTTGGACTTAGGATGCTCAAAATCTAAAACTCTAAGATAATTCCTCAGCTCATCAACTGTATCTATTCTCAATCCTATCTTCTTTGATGGTTGTTCATCACCAGTTGTTCTCTTTCTCTTTAAGCTCCTTTTTCTTGCATCCTCATTCTTCTTTTCGTCATCAAAAGGAATAATACCAGCTACTTCCTTTTGATAAGCTTCTCTTACAACATCATATAAGTCTTTCATCTCTAAATATTTCAACCTTTGTAATCCAGTATAACCTCTACCTTTTAGATAAGCCATCATAGCATTCCTTTCTTTAGCAATACTAGGTGGTCTTTGTGGTATAACAACTGGCTTTTCTGGTATAGCAACTTCAGCATCCGATTGAGCTTGTAGCTTCCTAGCATCATCTTCATTCTTAGCCACTTCAATAGCTCTCAATTCGGCCAAAGTAAGCTTCTTCTTCTTCTTCTTCTTCTTCTTTGTTTCTACCAGTTTACCTTTTCCTTTATCCTTAGGATCTAAAGTAGGTAGACGATGATTGCAAGACTTGAGGTTGTTCTTCAACTCTAGGGATACTAACACCTCTTGGTCTTGACATATTCAGCATAATCTGTGAAATTGTCTCATCATCGCTAGAAGTATGCTCCTTTTACTAATTTGTACTAGAAGGACCAGCTTCTTCTTCATGTAATACTGTTGAAGGACCAGCTTCTTCTTCATGTAAGACTGTTGAAGGACCAACTTCTTCTTCAAAATTTAGGGTCCTTGGTGTAATTAGCTCTTGTCTATATGTTCCTTGAAGAGCAACACCTTGATCATCATGTACCTTGATCTCCAGTACTTTGTACACCAGTACTTTGAATATTAACTTGAGCTTCAGTACGTTGAGGTTCAGTACTTTGAAGTTCAACTTCTGGTTCTTCATAATGTTCAGCATCTTCATTCAAATTTTCTTGTTCCAATTTCCTCCCCAATTGGAATGAAGACTGCTTGCGAACCTTCTTACACTTAGAAGTCTTCTTAAATTTGTTTCTTTTCTTCTTCTGTGACTTCACCCACAACTTGTGATGTTGAACTAAAGGCCAGACAAAGTTCTTCAATCTTCAAAATTTGTTGTTCAATTTCACCAGTTGTGCAGCTTGAGCTTCATAATGTTTCTTTAACCTCACTAGCTCCCTTGTCAAATCATAGTTATCCAGAACTGGACCCTCAGAAGCCATATCTCCCTCATCTCCTCCATATGTTTGAGACCCATCTATGGAAGTATAATCATTGGGAGAGGATGGTAGGGTTTACCTCTGGTTCTGAATCACCATGAGCAATATCTTGTTGAGATGCAGTACCTTGTGGTGAAGCAGTATGTTGAGAAGCAGTACCTTCTCTTGAAATAGAAGATTCATGCTCTTCATCTTCAGCAGCTTCATCGCTAATAGCTTGCACTATCTCCATCATGTGAGCTGTTAATGGTGTATTCTTCCTAGAAAACTTGTCACTCTTTCTAGCCATGAAGGTGAACACCTTTGATGGTTGCACAACAGCAGGTAACAAGCTTGAAGGTTTAGGAACATCCTTAAGCTGTTTGTTCAAGAAGACTTGAACAAATCTTGGGTACATTAGGAATGGTGAACTATTGGAGATGTGAGATAGCATACCATCCAGAATTAATCTTGAAAAGTTAAAGAGGCGATTGGTAGCTAATCCTACTAAAGCAGATGCGATATTGGAATCCAAATTGTTCCCATGAAGTACTCTTGGAACTTATGCAATGAATTAATACATGAACAAGATACTTCCAGGGTGGACTAAACAAGGGTTTCCTAAAAGTTGTTTTAGTTAGAGACCCTTCATACCCAATATCCCTTAATGTATCCCAAAGAACTTGTTTTTCAAAACGAATGGCCCCTTCTTCATCATCGAACAATAAATCTTCCCTAATCGAAGCTTCACTAATTCTAACTATCTTCCCATCAACCTTAGCCTGAATGTAGGATTCATCATCTTCCATATGAGATCTAGCAGTTTCCCAAAATTGTTGAATCCAGGGCTCAATGATGTCAGGTTCGACCAAAAGAGCATAATTGATTGATGATCGAGTGAGGAAATCAATTATGTCATGAAACGGAACATTTGATGGTGTTTTATCTAAATTAGCCACCATGTTATGCTTACTAAGGTGGTGTTTGTTTTTTAAGAGGTTCTGAATCTGAATCTGAACAGCACATCTGAATCTGAATCTGAGGCGTAAATGTCTGAATCTGACCGCATCTGAACGGGAAAAAAAACTCATGTTTGAACGGCACATTTGCTTGCTCGTACTAATTTTTTTTTTGGTTTTTTTTTGTGTCAGCAAGAGGCATTCAGACACCCCTCTCAAGTCTAGACCATTAAGATCTTACTGCCTCTGAACGCGTCTGAACGGGAAGAAAAAAAACAAATGGTCTGAACGACCAAAATGTCTGAACGCGTCTGAACGGTTCAGATTAAGAGGCTGTTAAGAGCCTCTAAACGAAAAACAAACACCACCTAACTGTGTTTCGATTCGCCATTGAATGTTGTTATAAGAAAAAATGGTGTGATGAATAGTGAATGTGAATAAGAGAAGAATAAGGAAAAGATTGATAAGTATAAAGATGAGAAGGAAAATCGAAGGGTAGTTATTTATAGGTAGGATTTAAAAAATCACAGCCCAATTAATACAGTTACCGTTGTTTGAATTTTACCCCATCTTTTGACCGTTGGAACAGTATGTTGACAAGACTAGCAGTGCTTTCCACGTAAGCAGTACTTTCCAAAGCAGTACTTTCAGATAAACAATAAGCAGTACTTTTCCATCCTCTTCTTCACAATGGCAAAAAAATCAAAAAGCATTGTATTGCCTCCCCTCAAACAATGCATAGGACTAGCTAACTAACTAATAAGTCCTCCCTTAATTGTAGCTTAATAGGTAATCATATCAATACTCACCACTAAATGATTGAATCTTGAAACATCAAATCCTTTTGTGAGTAGATCAGCTACATTGTCGTCTGTGTGGACCTTGATAACATTAATGAGCCTATGCTCATAACAATCTCGAATAAAGTGAAGCCTGGTCTGAATGTGCTTGGTCTTGGAATGATAAACAGGATTTTTCACAATGCAGATTGTACTCTCATTATCAATGTTGATAGGAGTATTCTTAAAATTGAATCCATAATCCAAGAGTTGATTATGCATCCATAGTACTTGGCCACAACAGCTTGCAGCAGCAACATATTCTGCTTCAGTGGATGATGTTGCTGCAATGGTTTGTTTCTTACAATGCCATGAAACTAATCTTCTTCCAAGATACTGGCATCCTCCAGTGGTTGATATTCTATCATAATTATCAGCCTGCATAATCACTATCTGAAAAAGCTTCCAAGTGAAAAGGTGAATCCTTTGGATACCACAACCCTAACTTAGGTTGTTGCTTCAAATAACTAAAAATCTTCTTGACTGCATTCATATGAGAGACCTTAGGTGAGACTTGATATCTTGCACATAAACAGACATCAAGCATGATATCAGGTCTAGATGCAGTTAAGTACATAAGACAGCCAATCATTGATCTGTAAAGCTTGACTTCTACAGCTTGTCCATATTCATCCTTTCCCAATGAGTTGATAGCTTTAATGAGTGTGGTGACAGGCTTCATAGCATCAAAGTTAAACTTCTTAAGAATGTCAGTGACATACTTGTCTTGACTAATGAAAATTTTAGCCTTCGATTGTTTAACTTGAAGCCCAAAAAAGAAAGTTAATTCACCCATGGCAACTCATTTGAAATTCTTGTTGCATGAGCTTCTCAAACTCTTTCACCATAGACTGTTTTGTAGCTCCAAAAATAATATCATCTACATAGACTTGAACAAGCATGATATCCTTCTTGTCTCTCTTGATAAATGAAGTCTTATCAATTGCTCCTCTCCTGTAACCATGGTGCAATAAGAAAGTGGAGAGTCTTTCATACCAAGCTCTAGGTGCTTGATGAAGGCCATACAGAGCCTTAACAACTTTGTAGACTTTGTTTGGATGTGCATGATCCTTAAAACCAGGAGGTTGTTTGACATAGACCTCCTCTGTAATCTTGCCATAAAGAAAGGCACTCTTGACATCCATTTGATAAACAAGAAAGCCCATATAAGATGCAAAAGCAAGGAATATTCTAATGGCTTCAATCCTTGCTACAGGAGCAAATACTTCATCATAGTCCACTCCTTCTTCTTGTCTATATCCTTGTGAAACTAATCTTGCTTTGTTCTTGATGACATTCCCTCTTTCATCTCTCTTAACTCTGAAAACCCATCTTATACCAATGACTTTCTTTCCATCTAGTAGATCACATAGTACCCAAACTTCTTGAAGTTTGAATTGAATAAGTTCTTCTTGCATGGCTTCAATCCAACTCTCTTTAGTTAATGCTTGAGCTACATTCTTGGGTTCTTCTTGAGAGATAAAACAAGTGAACAAACACATTTGTTGATCCTTATGATTCATCCTGTGTTGTTTATACACAAAGCTAAGTAAAGCATTATGTGGTTTAGAGAAACCTTTAGCTTTGGTTCTTATGAGCACTCCAGAATTAGAAGGTCCAATAATTTGACCAGCAGGATGATTTTTATGAACTCTTAATGTAAGAGTCTATGGAACTTCAAAATCATCATCCAAATTTGTGAAATTAGCTCCTTCATTGGAATTTGAGGAAATACCTTCATTATCTAAGTCATCATCAGTGTCTTCTAAACCAGGCATGGTAGGATCATTCAAATCATCAGAAGTACTAGTCAATTAGTGCAGCAGTACTTTGATCTAAAGTACTGTGATCTAAAGTACTGTGAGGGTAATCTATAGACTTACCCTTTTTCTTTGCTTCTTCATAAGTCCTTCTTTGTTCATCCTCATAAGATTGTGCTATTGTCTCTTGAAAAAGCATCCTATTAAGTTCATCTTGAATAGCTTGATCCTCAGCAGACATAGTGGATTTTGGTTCATCAGGACTTTTCTCATTCTCAACAGATATAGGTTCTTCATTAGGAACAACATCAGGTCTAATATTGACTCCATGAACAATGTACTGTAAATGTTCTTCTTTGTGAACAACTTGATTGTCATCTCTAACAGGAACATAGTTCATAGAAGGAGTCAAAACATCAAGATCAAACATCCAGTCAGGACCTTTACCCTTTTGATTTTCTTGATCTTCTAAAAATTCAACATGAAGACAATCTTGAACCTTTTTGGTGACCTTGTTGTACACTCTAAATCCTTTACTATTGGTACGATAACCCAATAAGTATCCTTCATCTGACTTGCCATCAAAATTTCCCAAAGCATCAATAGTATTGAGGAATAGTCAGAGGACATCCAAAAGGTTTCATAAAGCATATGTTAGGTTTGTTTCCCATAAGAAACTCATAAGGTGTCTTCATCTGAGGTTTAGTGACTGATACTCTATTCAACACATAACAAGCAGTACTTACAGCTTCAGCCCAAAATTGAATAGGTAATTGAGAATCTGCAAGCATTGTTCTGGCTGCTTCTATCAAGGTTCTATTCTTTCTCTCTGCAACACCATTCTGCTGTGGAGTTCTAGCAATGCTAAACTCCCCCTTGATTCCTTTCTTGGCACAAAATTCATCAATAAACTTGTTCTTGAAATCAGTCCCATTATCATATCTAATACCTCTTACTTTGAGTCTCAATTGGTTTTCAAGGGCTATTATAAGATCATGAATAGCATCAAAGGTTTCATCTTTAAATCCCAAGAAAAAGACTGATCCGTGCCAAACCGTCAAGTTTTCTCACGCAAGCCGACCACTTGTGAATGGCCAACTGTAAGAAACTTAAAACGGTTTAGACACCAATGCAATGAAGATCTGGAGAGAATAGGGTCTCCCCGGGTCGTTATGTCCCAGCGAGCTATGCAATGGATCACCAAACGTATAGTGATCGAGAAATTTGAACAGAAAAAGGGATTGTGATTATTATAACTAAAGAAAAAGCAAACAAATTACAGAGGCTTAAATGCAAATTAAAGGAAATTTAAAAAGATAAAAAATATTAAATAAACGCTATCACTATTTGCAAAATGATGTTTTTGATTTTATGTTTTTATAAAACTTAATTTAAAAACTACGTTACGTACAAAAGAAAATGCGAAACTGAAGCAGTATTAATCCTAAAAATATGAAAATGATATTTTTAAAAAACTAATGATAAAATAAAATTTTTAGGAAAATAAAATTATTTTTATAACTAATTATCTAGTTATTATTAATTAAAAACTATTTTTAACTATTTAATAATAGCCTAAAATACAAGAAAATATGAAATAAAGCTAGAAAAATAAAATTATGACTTGGAAAAATCTAAAATAACAAAATAGAATTTTCAAAACTATTTTTGTATTTTTCTGAATATTTTTGTATTTTCTAGGAATTAAAAACTATTAAAAACTAATTAAATTACTTAAAAATACAAATTTAACTAAGAGAAATCTAAAAAAATATTTTTTTGACTTTTTATATTTATCTTAACCTAAGAAAAATGAAAAAATTAATTTTTTGAAACTTTTCTTAATTAATTGTATTAAAGACTAATTAAAAAGGCTTAAAAACTAATTTAAATCAAGAAAAATACCAAACTGACCTAGAAAAATCTGAAAAATTCAAGATAAGCCTAAAATAATATTATGAAACTAGGTAAAATGGAAAAACTGTAGGTTGTGTACAAGAAACTGAAACTGCTAGGCAAGTGCTTATGGAATAAGCACTTCAAATAAGCCAAGAACCACAAAAAAGCTACCAACTGTTTACAGAAACTCTAATATGCTAAAATAACCAGAATGCAACAAGTTACAACAAGCTCAAACCTCTGAATTGCAGTCTACACAGATTTGGCTTATTTGAGTATAAGTGCAAAAACAGTTTGAGGGTACTACCTTGATGATTAAAAATAAGCACTTAGATAAGCTTGAACTAAAAACCAACTGAAAGAACCTAAAGTAGACCTGGGTGGGACCTTGTAAACCAAAATCCAAACCTTGGCAAGCTCTTATGAGCTCTGTGCAATCCCTGCACAGAACTGAGAAAACTCAGTTTATGCTGAGTTTTGTGAGCAGGGCAACTAAGACCCAAAAGACAAGCAGTTTTAAGACTTATAAAAATTTGATAAAATTCCACAAAAATGACAATAAGACAGTAGACCAACAGAAGTTTAAAAACCCAAAGTTTCTGTAAGATATAACTTTTCACATACACATCAAACCATAACACAAAGTAGCATATAGATGGAATTCTAGAGAGAGAAAGTTAGAGGTTTAGGGAACTTAGTGAGAGAAAGTGAAAGATATTATTATGAGCTCCAACTCTCTACCTTGGAAGGTAGAGAGTATTTATAGTCTTACATAACTCGCCACACTTTGGGCTGTGGATCAGGCATACATTGGGTAAAGACCCGTCCGTCCTCCACGGTGTTACTTAACTAAATTACTTCTTAACTTAAAAGAACTACGACTACTAGCTTTCTAACGATTACATATACTTGAGGTGACCGACTCTTTAATACCGGGAATTTCTAATTCCTAACAATCTCCCCCTAAGGGAGGTCACCTCAATCATGTACCAAAATTACATTGAATACAAATAGATATTTCATTTAACAATTGATCTTGCATTCTTGATGTAGTCCTTTGCTCCTAAGCTCGTAGTCATTGATTCTTCACATTGCATGTTTGGTTATTCCAAGTGGAGGTCTTTTACTGATCCACGTGATTATAAGTTTGAGCCATCTTTGGAGATCATCAGCTATCAACAATCTCTGACACATCCTTTGTGGTGTTGGTATTTTGTGATGTTGTGACTTTGGGACCGACATGCTCACATTCTGGATCATGAAATCTTCTCATCAGAGTAGCGGAAGCTTTAGTTGATTCATGATATTGGCAGCAGCGTAGCAGAAGCATGGAGTGAAAATATCAGAGTCATTGATGCACTAATCATGATTTCTTTTGAGATGAATGTGTTAAGTGAGCATGCGGCTGTGGATTGACCGCTTCATTCTGATCAGCTGCAAACGTCGGGCGTACCTGCATACAACAGTTAGCAACAAATCGCACGAAAGTGTCTTTGATCACTTTCGTTGAATTGAGGTACACGGCCCACGGTTCCCCGTTGATCAGTACAAGTACTGCCTGTGATCAGGTAGGATTCCTAAGAATCTCCTTGACAGGGTTTCGCAGCTGTTCTAGCTGTTCTCAAACCGG
>BPTQ01000006.1:52383849-52486999 GCA_019973895.1 Chrysanthemum seticuspe | reverse complement strand
TATGAGTATAGACAGAGTTATAACACGGACGTTTTCGATTTTCAGTTTAGAGTAAATTAGACAGAATATTTCGAATTGACAACCTAAAAACCTTTAGTTTTCTGAACAAAACATAAATTCTAAGTATTTGTATCTAACGTCTTCGAAGTAAAGTAGTAATATGTAGTATTAGACAGGTTTTTAACTAACGTTTAGAGTGGTTTCAGTTGAAAAGAGTTGACGAGTTTTTCAGTTTTTGTACTATTTGGACAAAACTCGGTTTGACTCTCCTTAAAAGAACCTGAGTAAAGACTCGGTTAGATTCACTTTGACAATCCTTAATCTTTAAGGGCCAATGGAATTCTAGAGAGAGAAAGTTAGAGGTTTAGGGAACTTAGTGAGAGAAAGTGAAAGATATTATTATGAGCTCCAACTCTCTACCTTGGAAGGTAGAGAGTATTTATAGTCTTACATAACTCGCCACACTTTGGGCTGTGGATCAGGCATACATTGGGTAAAGACCCGTCCGTCCTCCACGGTGTTACTTAACTAAATTACTTCTTAACTTAAAAGAACTACGACTACGAGCTTTCTAACGATTACATATACTTGAGGTGACCGACTCTTTAATACCGGGAATTTCTAATTCCTAACAGTTTCACTTAGATTGGCTCAGAAATGAGTCCAAGAAAATTCCTCTCAGTTTGGCTCAAAACAGGTTTATCATGTTTTTGACTTTTTGAGCAGTTGAGAAAAGTTGACTTTGGTGAGATTTGCAATCAATTTTTGGACAGATTATGATGTATAATGATGAAATGAAGCTTCTGCAATCTATGTTTATGAATCTTAAATACAAAACAAGTCTTTTGATTTCCAAAAATCCAACAGTTAAGCTTTATAAGACAGATTAAATGAGATTTGACTTTTAGCTTTTGCAGGCACAATATTGAGACAGATATGAGTATGATAGAACTAAACAAGCCAAAAACAACAAGAGTCTACCACTAAATAAGCATCTAAGACAGTTTAAGCATTCAATCCAAACACTCCTTTTTACACTGATTTGCAAATTTAATGAGACAAACTACTTAACTAGCTAATATTATTGATTAAACTGATCTTAGATAACATAAATAAAACTTAATTAACAGATTACAACTATTTATAACTACAAATGAAAGTTATGCAGTGGAACTTAGAAAATCACTTACTACAAGTCCTTAGCCACAATGGCTTACCACTGAACCAATGAACAACTAACCTATTCCAACCCCTATCCTAGCTCTGATTCAACCCAAATCCAGCTCTGATTCACCCATTGTCCATTTCATACCCATGTCCATGCTCAGTTGACTTTCATTGACCAATATCCAAAGTTGTTTGAAACTTAAATGTGAGCTTACAGAAAGCTAAAATAAGCTAGTATAAGCTTGTTTGAGCTTATAAATAAGTTACTAAGAGCTTGTACTTAAGAGTTGGAAACTGCAAATTTCAACAGTGGCACCAAAATTTGAAATTGTAACATAAGCTTGAATTGATATTTAAACAGAGTTGCAATACATTTAAATACTTTAATTTGATACAAAGAAACTTGAAAATACAACTGAAAATCTTTTTAAGGCTAAGAATTTAAAATACGACATACATTTTAGAAATTAAACTAAGTGCTACCCCCTTCTTCCTTCTCTTTGCTTCTTTTTATACTCCAAACATCTTCTCTCTCTACTCTGAACATATCCCAGCAGAAATGGGGGCCATTGGATGACTAGGATTAATCTTGGCCGTTTGATTGGTTTTGGCGCCAAATTGTGTTTATACTAGTGGAGTGCTTGAGTGTTTAGGGGAGGAGCATTTAATGCGATTTGGAGGGTTGTTGAGGTGGGGGGAACAAAACATGGAGTAGGGTGGCTGGAGGTGTTGGTGTTGCAGACAAGATGGTCGGGGAAGACAGTGGGAAAGGAGGCGGGGTGGTATTATTTTAAACGTGGGTATTTGGGTTCGGGTTGGGTAAAAGGGGTAAACGGGTTTGGGTAAAATGGTATTGGGCCAAGGTTAGTTTGGATTTGGGCTTGGGTTATTATATGGGATCCGGTTTGGATTTAGGATTTAAGTAACACAAGGACCAAATGTGTAAAAGCTGAAAATTCAGGGACCATACATGTAACTTTTGCAAATGTAATCCAAGGGTTGGATTTGCCAATTTTTAAATAGACCAAGGGCTAATTTTGACACTTTTGAAATTCCAAGGATTAAACATGACCATTTTAAAATCCAGGGACCAAAACTGAAATTTCTCAAAACTTTTGGAACTTTTCACCAAAGGACTAAATATGACAACATATGATTTCAAAAGGACCTTTGGTGACTTTTCTTATAAAACAAATGCCTAGGGACTGATTTTGCCATTTTCTGAAAGTCGGGGGACTGAAACTGCCAATTATGCAAACTTTGCTCGTTTTTCATCTGATTTTAAACATTTTGCATCTGAAACATATAAAATGCAATTTTGGAATATTTTCAGTATTTTGATGCATTTCTGAGCATTTTTAAACGTTTTGCAGTTCAGATTTAACCAAAAATGATGAGTATTTACACACTCATCAATCCCCCACACTAAACTATTGCTAGTCCCTAGCAATCTTTTGAGAAAAACTTAATGGATTTGAATCTCTTTACCAAAAGCCATTACTTCTGGAGTAGCCAAATGTTTCAGTTCAAGTAAGAACCTTGGTACAATGATAACCAAATGATTTTGAGCAAATCACCAGCTTTCAACGGTTTTGATTTGTCTTTACCAGAAGCCGTTTGCTTCTGGACTAGCCAACTCTTAGATAAAATATCTTTGGTGAGCTGATTACCAATTATGGTTTTCCAACTGCCTTTACCAAGAGCCGTTTGCTCCTGGATTAGCCAATCCTTTTGTTTATTAGACATGGCGGACTGATAACCGTAAGCTGAGTAAGTGCAAAACACTTACTCCAAAAAAAAATTTTTTTTTTGCCAAAAATGGGGGAATTGGGTGGTATAATTATATGATAAAATTCGTGAGAATTCCCCCCCACACTAGAAATGAATATTGCCCTCAATATTCAAAGTACCGGCTGTTATGCCGAAACATAGAACGTAAAAGGGAAATACTACGGCCATTATTTTATTTTGATAAATACACATTTTTTTTTTTTTTTTTTTTTGAAACTTTATATACAACAGCGGGGGGCAACTCCCCCACACTAGGGTGGTAGAAATATAGAAAGAAGTCAGAAATATGGGTGAAAACCCATATGGCATGCTACTGTTTTTGATTACCGAGTCGCTAGCTTGACTCGATCCCCGCATTCATTGGTTCATGGGGAAAGTTTGAAGATCTGGGACAACCACAGGGGGAATGTCCTCTCCAAAATAATGCTTCAACCGATGACCATTCACTTTAAAGTTTGGACCATCGGGTTGAGATAACTACATGGTTCCATATGGAAATACTTTAGTGATGGTGAATGGTCCAGACCAGCGGGATTTTAATTTTCCCAAGAAAATCTTCAATCTTGAGTTGAAAAGAAGGACTCGATCACCGACGTTGAAAACGCGGTTCTTGATTTTTGAGTCATGAATCTTCTTTGTCTTTTGTTTATAGATCAAAGAGTTCTCGTATGCTTGATCATGGAGTTCATTTAATTCATTCATTTGAACTTTCCGGTGATCACCAGCTGTCTGAATATCAAAGTTGGCATGTTTCAAGGCCCAGTATGCCTTGTGCTCGAGCTCAACCGGCAGATGACATGCCTTCCCGTACACTAGCCGGTATGGAGTGCACCCGATGGGTGTTTTATAAGCTGTACGGAAGGCCCAGAGTGCGTCATCTAGCTTATCCGACCAAGAGGCACGGTTTTCGCCAACCGTCCTCTCCAGAATTCTTTTGATCCCTCGGTTGGAAACTTCCACTTGCCCACTTGTTTGAGGGTGGTACGCAGTAGAGAGACGGTGAGTTACACCATATTTTTGCATGACTCTATCAAACTGGTCATTGGAAAAATGCGTACCACGATCACTGATTATGGCTCGTGGAGTTCCAAACCTAGCAAAAAGAGATTTTAAGAATTTAACAACAACTCGGGCATCGTTGGTAGGTAAAGCCTTAGCTTCAACCCATTTTGACAAATAGTCAACGGCCACGAGTATGTATTTGTTACCGCGAGAAGAAGGAAATGGCCCCATAAAGTCAATGCCCCATATGTCAAAAATCTCACACACTTGAATGGCGTTTTGCGGCATTTCATTTCTTTGTGAGATATTCCCGTGACGTTGACAAGCGTCACAGGTTTTGACAAATTCATGGGCATCCTTATAAATCGTGGGCCAATAGAATCCGGAATCAAACACCTTCTTGGCGGTGTAGTTGGGGCTATGATGTCCCCCAGTAGGTCCAGAATGGCAAGCCTTAAGAATGTCATTGGCTTCCTGACCATACACACATCGCCTGATGACTTGATCCGCGCAAATTTTGAACAAGTAGGGGTCGTCCCAGAAATAATGTTTCAAATCTTTAAAGAATTTATTTTTCTGTTGGGACGACATCCCTTTCACCACAAAGTTACCCGCATGGTAATTTGCAAAGTCAGCAAACCATGGGTTAGAAGAGTTTCCACGAAAAGAAACCACATTGAGTGTTTCGAGAGGAAATGTTTCGTTTATTTCCTTTTTCTAGAACACATCCTGGTGAGGGTTCTCTAATCGGGACAGATGATCAGCAGTGATAAGGTTTTAAAAGGTACCATTTTGAGGGGTCGTTTAAGTCCTTATTTGATCACTTTTGTATCCGTTATTGCTTAATATCGTTCCTTTTCACTTTTTAGGTCTCGTGAAGGCAAAATGCTGGAATGGCACTTATTTGGACGAAAAGGCGCGAATATATGAAGAAAATGGCCAAAGTCGAAATCGAGACACTCACAGTTGCTGAAAGTAGAAGGCGACGGCGTCAGGTGCTACATTGTGACGCCGTCCCAAAATTATTGTGACGATACAGGTCTCAAAACTCGTATTTTCAAGTGACGACGTCTAGTTGTGAAAGAGTAGGCCGTCGCTACTCAGACGGCCTAGATGCAATCCAGACGACGTCAGAAGCTGAAGAGGACGGCGTCACGGACATAAGGTGACGCCGTCGCAAGGTTAACGTGGCCAAGATGAAACCCTAATGGCGGCGACACGACGGCATCACTAAACATAAGTTGACGCCGTTGCAATTGTAATCTTATATATAGAATCCGAATTTTTCAGTCTTTGTGTGGAGAGTCTTTGGAGTAAAAACCTAAAACCGAACATAAGGTGTCTTGTACAGTATTTTAGGGTTTTAAACCCTATCTTACACCAAGATAAGTCTTTACTTCATTAATTCAATTATGTCTTTGATTATTTGTGTGTATGCTTGCATGTTCTCCATGTCCGGCTAATTTATTTGTGTGTTTGCTTAGGAAGTATGAAACTTAATTATTAAATATTGATTGGTTGTTTCTTATCTTAGTTGATTAATGATCTAGTAATGCGATAGGTCATTCGTTGTGTACTTAATGCTTGATTCATCTTTGTGAACCTTAGAGTATAATTACCTGAGTAATTGTAGGCTAAACCATCCGAAGAGCGCCTTAGAGTAGGAGTTTATAATCTTTAGTGAGTTTGTAGACAAGACCCTTTGGTAAGTTCAAAGAGTTAGGGAGAAACGCATACCCTACAACTTTAGAAACACAACGCAACTAGGAATAAGACGTGACACTCAACCATCAATAGGAGATAATTAAGGAGTAATACAAACTAAGTAAACACATCTTTAAACTATCATACGAACACACATTAATTAGACATAGACTCCCACAACCTTAGTTTAGATAATTAGATAATAGTAGAGTAATCGGTAGAAATACCAACCCCCCCAAATCCAATACCCGAGATTCGTACCTTTCCATTTTTCATAAAATATAAAAAGCTAAAAAATAATCTTCCTCAACCTTAACCTTAGCGTAGTAACTTCCTACTAGCATTCCTATTCCCCTAGAGAATGATATCAATACCCGTGGCTTACCCTAATTACTACACTACAACGATTAGGTTCACTGCCTAGGGTGTTATAAAACTTGCTCGAAGAAAAGGAAGTTCCTTTGACCCCGAACGACGTAGCGTTATCAAGTTTTTGGCGCCGCTGCCGGGGAATAGAATAGCTAGTTAGTAGTCCACCTCGTTTAGGTTTCTTTGCTTGATTCCTATCAAGTAAAATTTTTTCTCATTTTTAGATTTCTCTTAGTCTATCCCCCTTCTTCGTGACCTTTGTTCGTAACCTCATCACTTTTCATCATGGAAGGTGATAACCAACCACCACTCGATAACCAACAACCAACCAACGCTTCACCACCAAACAAATACCCACTGCTTGACCCAGCCTCTGCTAACCAACTTCGAGCCCGTATCATGAGTGAGATTGGAGAGCTTAGGAAATTAAATATGATAATTGAGAATACACTTAAGGAAACCCTTAAGGAATCTGATCAACCTCTAGATAGTGATTCGACTACAAGTGATTCGGATGATGATCTAGAAAAAGGAGAGTATAAGATGTTAGAAATTATGAAGGGTAGTAAGGAGAAGGGAGAACTTAGGGAGTACTTTGATTTATACCCTAAAAGGAAAGAAACCGCTTATCACCATAATGTGGTTAATTTTCCAAGACCACCTTTCGAGCCTCGTATAAGGAGGGGAAACCCTAAAAACATCAAAATACCGTGTATGATTGGATACTTATACAGGGATCACACCTACATTGATTATAAGGCACCCATGAATATAATGTCTAGGCTCTATTACAATTGGATCATGAGCAAAAAGCTAGAACCTATGAGGGACCCCTTTCGCCCTAGGAAAGCAAGTAACTATGTGGGGAGGGTTAAGGGATTGCACGTGTTCATAGGTAACTTCACATATAGGTGTGACTTCATGATTCTGGAAAATCTCAAAGGAATCATTGATGGGTTTTTAGGAGACGTGATACTTGGGAAACCATTTATAGAAGAGTCTAAGATGGTTTATGATAAAGAGGGAGGGATAATCGAGTTCTCAAATGAAACCGAGAATGTTAAATATATAATGCCCCACAAAAATAAGAATTTTGAGGGCATGGATAATTTAGATGTAGATAACGTTCCGGCATTCGAAGTAGACTGGAAGAACAAAGTTTACTACACTGCTTGTCTTGAACTAGGGCCTGAATATATTCGTGATGAAAGAAGAGTTAAAGAGATCGAATGGGCCTCTAAGATTAGGGCAACGTAGGAGCACGACTACGAGTCTAGCTACAAGACTCTTTAATAAAGAAAAGCGCTTCGTGGGAGGCAACCCATGCTTAATTGTTTGCTTGTTAGTGTCATATATCTTTTATTAATTGTTTATCCTCATGTTTAAATTTGTAAAAATGCTTTATTTTGTTTTTAACTTCGTCTTAATTGCATATAAAGGTATTTTACATAAGGGATAAGTGTAGAGAGGATTACACACGTTTTCAAAAGAAACGTAAACATGAGAATAACAATTAATTAAAAGATATTTATGTTTGTTCGTTCGAGTCAAATGCTTGTATCGAGTCATAATGGATGTTTTTGCAGAAATTTTTCCAGATTCTAAAGATGTAAATTTTCCAGAATTTTTTCCAGAAAATCGCAGACCAATTTTTGTCAGGATAACCTGACGGCGTCAGGATTGCAACCTGACGGCGTCAGGAAGGAGTAAAAACATCAGATTACTTTTTCTCGTTTTCTGAGCTACTTATAAATTTTTGGAATTTTCCAGGTCTTAATTTTCTTAGAAATTCTGTAAACATCCATTCCACAAGCATTATATCCTAGTTTAAATCGAGTCTTATATATATTATTACCGCCGATTTTACGCGAAGGTTTCGTTTGTTTTCTTCAAGTGTGCAGGTTTAGTTTGTCAAGAAGAAGTTACATAAGATTGGAAGGAGCTTTTCACGCAATAATTCTTCTTGGAAAAGAATTTAACCACCACTTTACACGGATCCTACCGAGCTAATCAGGGGAGTATTAGTTTCTTTCGTTTTTAATTACCTTCTTTTATCATAACTTTGATACTTTCGGGGAACATTAGGGACAATGTTCAGTTTAAGTGTAGGGAGGGAAAATAAAACGGGAACTTTGAAACTATGCTTATCCTTGACTATTTGCTTTGTCCAATTGTGATTGTGTAATAAACCATGAGAAAATGTTGGTTAGGGTAATTTTGGCACCAAATTTAAAAATTTTTATGACATATAGGAGTGGGCCATTAGTCTTAACAAAAGCGTCTCACGGATAGGAAGTTGCATGACTAGCACAAAAACCCTTACCACCCAAATTCCACCCAAAATGTGAGGATCGCCCTTAGATTAGTAGGAATTAAAGCATTCATCTTTAATGCTTAGAGTGTGAACCGGTAGTATATTAGATTCTAGAACTTCTTTTGTGATGCATTCCGAGATCGCAAGTGAGGCTACACTTGTGTAGTTAGGAATAACTAAATGATAAGAGGCATTAGGATAACCCTTGTTTGATACCTGTAATATAATTACTTCTTCCATATCGGTTGAGTAATTCCCCCACACCCTTTGCGTTGTACTCATCTTTAGTACACGATACCCCTAGTTAACCCCTCAGAGCCTATCCTTTTCGCGGTTCTCGTGATGTTTCGGTTTTTCCGGAATATCAATGAAGAGCATTGTTTACACCCCACCCCCAAATATACACCCAAATCGCCTTAGCCTACCCCTTATGCACTCACTTTTAGTGCAAATGTTTGTTATCACCCTAAACCCTTAGTTCAATTATCTAGTTGCTTGCATAAGTTGCTAAGTCAAGTCATATCCTTTGTATACAGTTTTGGGATGATTGGGATTCATAGGAAAAGTTAAAGTTTATGAAATGACGGGAAGGGAACGTTAAATTCAAATTCCCTTTGTTTGCGTAATAATGTACCCCAAGTGTTTTGATCTTTTCAATTCGGGTAAAATTAGTGTTAGAGTAATAAAAACTCAAGTGTAGGGATATGCCTGTAAATCCCTAGTATTTTGATGTTATCATAGAGGATGGTAGATTAAAAGTGTATGAAAAAAAAAAAAAAAAATCGAAAAAAAATAGAAAAAGAGAAAAAGAAAAAAAAATTAGAGTGATAAAAAAAAATAAAAAATACATACGGGCTACCATCCTACATCTATCCTTTAAATTTATGTTTGTTTATTTCAGTTATCTAGAGTTTAGAGTGTCGAGTCTTGGCTTAGCAACGCCATTCTTCATATGCATTTAACATAGAGATTTTTGACTTACCACCACTAAATAGCCTATCCCACCAAACCCTTATTTCCCTAACCGTAAGCCTAACGTTACAACCCTTTAAAGACCTCTTTGATAGTCTTTCCTAGGTGCTTACGCCAAAGCGATGGAGGTTTGATCTATTCTCAAGCCTATGGTAATCTATGTACTAGGACCGGTTAATGAGTGTTTATCTTCCATTTCCTATATTGTTATATTTCATATATACACCCGAGAGAGATGTGAGTATCCAAACACCCCATGTGAGGTGCTAGTATGTAATTTCCGTGCTTGTTATGACTTTTGCGGGGCTTATATGTGTTGTGGACCGTTTTGAATTAATGCTTCATGACCCCTAACTTATAAATTAATTGGCTAAAAGCACATTTGCTTGAGGACAAGCAAATAACAAGTGTAGGGATATTTGATAAGGTTTTAAAAGGTACCATTTGGAGGGGTCGTTTAAGTCCTTATTTGATCACTTTTGTATTCGTTATTGCTTAATATCGTTCCTTTTCACTTTTTAGGTCTCGTGAAGGCAAAATGCTGGAATGGCACTTATTTGGACGAAAAGGCGCGAATATATGAAGAAAATGGCCAAAGTCGAAATCTAGACACTCACAGTTGCTGAAAGTAGAAGGCGACGGCGTCAGGTGCTACATTGTGACGCCGTCCCAAAATTATTGTGACGATACAGGTCTCAAAACTCGTATTTTCAAGTGACGACGTCTAGTTGTGAAAGAGTAGGCCGTCGCTACTCAGACGGCCTAGATGCAATCCAGACGACGTCAGAAGCTGAAGAGGACGGCGTCACGGACATAAGGTGACGTCGTCGCAAGGTTAACGTGGCCAAGACGAAACCCTAATGGCAGCGACACGACGGCGTCACTAAACATAAGGTGACGCCGTCGCAATTGTAATCTTATATATAGAATCCGAATTTTTCAGTCTTTGTGTGGAGAGTCTTTGGAGTAAAAACCTAAAACCGAACATAAGGTGTCTTGTACAGTATTTTAGGGTTTTAAACCCTATCTTACACCAAGATAAGTCTTTACTTCATTAATTCAATTATGTCTTTGATTATTTGTGTGTATGCTTGCATGTTCTCCATGTCTGGCTAATTTATTTGTGTGTTTGCTTAGGAAGTATGAAACTTAATTATTAAATATTGATTGGTTGTTTCTTATCTTAGTTGATTAATGATCTAGTAATGCGATAGGTCATTCGTTGTGTACTTAATGCTTGATTCATCTTTGTGAACCTTAGAGTATAATTACCTGAGTAATTGTAGGCTAAACCATCCGAAGAGCGCCTTAGAGTAGGAGTTTATAATCTCTAGTGAGTTTGTAGACAAGACCCTTTGGTAAGTTCAAAGAGTTAGGGAGAAACGCATACCCTACAACTTTAGAAACACAACGCAACTAGGAATAAGACGTGACACTCAACCATCAATAGGAGATAATTAAGGAGTAATACAAACTAAGTAAACACATCTTTAAACTATCATACGAACACACATTAATTAGACATAGACTCCCACAACCTTAGTTTAGATAATTAGATAATAGTAGAGTAATCGGTAGAAATACCAACCCCCCCAAATCCAATACCCGAGATTCGTACCTTTCCATTTTTCATAAAATATAAAAAGCTAAAAAATAATCTTCCTCAACCTTAACCTTAGCGTAGTAACTTCCTACTAGCATTCCTATTCCCCTAGAGAACGATATCAATACCCGTGGCTTACCCTAATTACTACACTACAACGATTAGGTTCACTGCCTAGGGTGTTATAAAACTTGCTCGAAGAAAAGGAAGTTCCTTTGACCCCGAACGACGCGTGTAGCGTTATCAAGCAGCCAGGTTCTCAGCTCCTTTTTTATCACGTATAATGATATCAAATTCTTGTAGGAGGAGAACCCAACGGAGCAATCTCGGCTTTGCATCTTGTTTTGCAAAGAGATATTTGAGAGCCGAGTGATCCGTATACACCACGCATTTGGTCAAGATAAGATATGGCCGAAACTTTTCAAATGCATACACCACAGCTAATAATTCTTTTTCTGTAGTGGTGTAATGGGTTTTAGCTTTAGTCATAGTTTTACTTGCGTAGTGGATAGGCTGAAAATGCTTGGTTTTGCGTTGCCCCAAGACTGCACCGATAGCAAAATCACTTGCATCGCACATGAGCTCAAAGGGTAAATCCCAGTCGGGGGAAACTAGAATGGGTGCTTCCGTAAGCTTTTTCTTTAGTGTTTCAAAAGCTTCGATGCACTCAGGAGAAAAGATAAAAGGAGCATCTTTTTCGAGAAGATGGGTCATAGGCCGAGCGATTTTAGAGAAATCTTGTATGAATCTACGATAAAACCCGGCATGGCCTAGAAAACTCCTAATACCTTTGACGGTAGTAGGATGAGGCAATCTAGCAATAACATCAACTTTTGCTCTATCTACCTCAATCCCATTTTTTGAAATCTTATGGCCAAGGACTATGCCTTCTTTGACCATAAAGTGGCTCTTCTCCCAGTTTAGACAAAGATTGGTGTCTTCACACCGTTGAAGCATTTTTTCTAAATGGGAGAGACATGTATGAAACGAGTCCCCAATGACCGAGAAGTCATCCATAAACACCTCCATTGTTTCCCCGATCATGTCGTGGAAAATTGCCATCATACATCGTTGGAACGTGCCAGGAGCATTGCATAAGCCAAAAGGCATACGTCTGTAGGCAAACATCCCATAAGGGCAGGTGAATGTGGTTTTTTCTTGATCCAGCGGATCAATGGGGATCTGAAAGTAACCCGAGAAACCATCAAGGAAACAATAGTATTCGTTCCCTGCTAATCTCTCAAGCATCTGGTCCATGAAGGGTAGAGGAAAATGGTCTTTACGGGTGGCTTCGTTTAACTTACGATAGTCAATACACACACGCCATCCCGTAACCAATCGAGTTGGAATTAACTCGTTTTCTTCATTCGTGACAACAGTGATGCCACCCTTTTTTGGAACGCAATGAATTGGGCTAACCCAAGGACTATCAGAGATCGGGTAAATTAAACCGGCATCAAGAAGTTTGAGAACCTCTTGTTTGATAACCTCGTGAATCTTAGGATTCACCCTTCTCTGATGTTGGACTGCTGGTTTAAAGTCATCCTCCATCAAGATTTTGTGAGTACAAAATTTAGGGTTGATACCCTTAATGTCGGAGAGTTTCCAAGCAATTGCTTGCTTGTGTGACTTCAAAACCTTTATGAGAGCAGTTTTCTCCTCCTCAGTTAAGTCTTTAGCAATTATGACGGGTAATTTATCATCACCCTCCAAGAATGCATACTCGAGATGAGGAGGTAGGTCCTTAAGTTCAACCTCGGGAAATTCTTCAGTAGATGTTTGTACTGATTTTATTTCCTCAATCGTGATCTCTTTCGGAGGGAGTGAAGGTAATGGGTCTTCATTTAACAATTGCTCAAGATAAAGAATATCCCCCTTCGAATCATACACACCATCAATTCCAGGCGGAATTGATTCATCACTAGCAAGAAACTCATCGATCTCTTCCAGAAAGAAGTCACCTCCCTCAAACGGAGTGAGGGAGGGTGAAGAGTCGGCAATGATAGGTTTAGAAGATGTGGTGGAATCCCCACTCACAGAATTATGAAGATAACCAAGAAACTCTTGAGAGTACTCCTCTGAAGCAATATCAATTAAATCGACTCGATTAACTGATTCAGTATCATAATTTGAGGAGTACCTCGAAGTTTGATCAAGGTTAAAGGTAACAGCTTCATTACCCACACGTAACGTGATTTCTTGCTCAAATACATCAATAAGAGCACGGCCCGTTCTCAGGAATCCTCTTCCAACAATGAGAGGAACCCGAGGATCAGCATCGAAATCAACAACCACAAAGTCAGCTGGAAAATGAAACTTTCCTACTTTCACGAATACATCCTCGGCGATGCCAAGGGGACGTGATATAGAACGATCTGCAAGCTCAAGAGTCATGCAGGTAGGAATAAGTTCCGGAAGAGAAAGTTTCTTCCATACTGAATAAGGCATCAGATTGATGCTTGCACCAAGATCGGCAAGGGCAAAGCATTCAATCATCCCAGGAAAAACACAAGGAAGAAGAAATTTTCCGGGATCTCCTAGCTTCTCGGGAAGCTTCTTTAACAGAACAGCTGAGCAGTTCTCGTTCAAAGGAGTTTTGGCCATTTCAAACAGCTTTTCCTTATTGCTCAACATGTGTTTGAGAGTAGATGCAAACTTGGGCATCAACATGATAGCATCCGCAAAGCTTATGTCAAAATGAAGTTCTTGGAAAATTTGAAAGAATTTTTCCATTTGATGACTGGCTTTTTCGCGGAGCTTTTGCTCATGTAAACGTGAGGGGTAAGGAATAGAAGTTTTGGATTTGGGGTTACCAACTGGAGGTTCAAAAACAACTCCAAGATTGGTCTTGGGTTTCGGGACAACCTGAGGATGGACATTGCTGGTACTTCCGTTATTAGTAGGAAGTTCATTGTCCTTTGTCGCCTCAGGTTCGTTTTCCACTACCTTCGGGAGAGAAGAAGAAGAGGTAGTAGGAATAGCGGGTCCAGCATAAGAAGCACCACTTCTGGTTGTGATCGCCTTTGCATCGCCCCTCGGATTAGCGATCGTGTTGCTAGGTAAAGTACCTGAGCCCGAGGGTCGATCATTTAAAGACTTCTTAATGTCAGAAATCTGGCTAACCAACAACCTGTTCATTTCCTCTTGGGATTTCATGAATTATTTCAACAACTCATCAGATGATGGTCCAGTTGGAACAATGGCTTGAGTTTGCACAGGAAAATTTTGGCCTCTATTGTTTGGATTAGGGCCTTGATTTTGGAAATTTCCTTGATTATTTCCATGAAAATACCCTGGGTTGAAATTTCCCTAACCTGGGTTTCTATTGAAATTTCCTTGGTGTTGGAAATTTTGATTTTGATTTTGAAAACCGTTGTTTGGACTGAAATTACCTTGGTTTTGGAAACCTTGGTTTGGTCTATTTTGACTCTGATTACGGTTTTGGTTGAAACCGGGAGGTCCAGGGTAGTGGTTAGGACGGTGGTTCGGGTCTATAGGAGTACGATATTGGTTGCCTCCTTGATTAGAAATCCCGCCCAAAGCATTTGCTTCAAAAGGGTTACCATCGGTGGCCATACAGTTGTAATAAGCATGGGGGCCACCACAAGTAACACAAACTTCCACTTTCTTAACTTCAGCAGGAGGTGAAGTTTGTGGAAAAGAGACTTTCTTTTGGTTGGAGAGAACCAAAGCTTGAATAGCTTCCGTGAGTTTGTCAATCTTAGCATCGGTGCTAGATTGAATCACGGGCGATGAAGAAGAAGGACCAACACTGACTTGAGAAACAACCGGCTTGCTTCGTGCAGTGCGGACTTTAGACTTGTTTTCAATGATCGCTAAAGCTTCTTTGACAGTTTTGCTTAAGAAATTTCCTCCAGCGGAGGAATTGAGAGAATCTTGATCAGATTGACTCACTCCATTGTAGAAAGTATCGAGTTGCATCAACTCAGAGAAACCGTGGTGAGGACATTTGCGAAGCAATTCCTTAAAACGATCCCACGATTCACTGAAGGATTCATCAAACTTTTAAGTGAATTTGATGATTTCATTTTTAAGACTCGTGGTTTTGGAAGGTGGATAGAATTCATTCACAAATTTCTTCACCAGATCTTCCCATGTCTCAATTGACTGAGGGGGTTGTTTTTCAAGCCAAATCTGGGCTTGTTCCTCAAGAGAAAATGGGAACAGAAGAAGCTTAACAGCATCAGTAGGGACATTCTTGTATTTGATGGTAGATGCAATCTTGTTAAACCATCGAATATGAGCATGAGGATCATCCCGCTCAAAACCGTAGAATTGATTTGAGGTTACAAGATTTAGTAACCCGGTTTTGAGTTCAAAATTTTCAGCCACAATGGCTGGTACAACAATAGCATCTCCATACCCGTCGATGGGTGCCTGGAGAAGCTCACACATAGGGCGTTCTTCCGCCATGATAACGGAAGTAGTGTGAGCAGTCCGGATCTCAGATCCGACTGAAGGAGCAGAAAGTCTACGGATACGCCTTCTTGGAATCTTTATAAGCTCACGAAATGGGCTTACAGATCTAGAAGAGCGAGTGCGCATACACTAGAGTTAACTCTAAGGAAACTCAGAGTTAAGGAGAGGAATGTATTTATGAAGATGTTTTATAAAAATGGGGTGAGAAGAATCTTTTTGGGGTTTTCTGGTTCTGACAAGTAGATATAACAACAAAATCAATTAAAACAAAATCGAGGCAAAACAACAGTGAACTTAACTAATAATCACAAGATGAATGTCTTATTTGAAAAAGGTACACCAATCACAAGGACAAAAAGGCAAGTTTTAAATCTTTGGTTCGGGAACTTATTATGGTCGTACCCCCAGTTAGGTAGTACACTGCCTTGATTTGCGGTGGTAATCTTTTATGTTGTTATTATTAAAGAAAATGACAAATCTTTTTGTATTTTTATCTTTGATACATATATAGAAACAAAAGGAAAATATTTTTGTGTTTTATACGTTTTTTTGGATGTTTTTGGGTTTTTGGATTTTTTTATAAGAAAATATGGATATATATATAGATAGAGATGGATGATATGAACAAAGAGTGAATATTCAAACTACTAATCTGCTAAACGGAAGATAATCAGCACAGCTCCCCGGCAGCGTCGCCAAAAATTTGATCCGTGCCAAACCGTCAAGTTTTCTCACGCAAGCCGACCACTTGTGAATGGCCAACTGTAAGAAACTTAAAATGGTTTAGACACCAATGCAATGAAGATCTGGAGAGAATAGGGTCTCCCCGGGTCGTTATGTCCCAGCGAGCTATGCAATGGATCACCAAACGTATAGTGATCGAGAAATTTGAACAGAAAAAGGGATTGTGATTATTATAACTAAAGAAAAAGGAAACAAATTACAGAGGCTTAAATGCAAATTAAAGGAAATTTAAAAAGATAAAAAATATTAAATAAACGCTATCACTATTTGCAAAATGATGTTTTTGATTTTATGTTTTTATAAAACTTAATTTAAAAACTACGTTACGTACAAAAGAAAATGCGAAATTGAAGCAGTATTAATCCTAAAAATATGAAAATGATATTTTTACAAACCTAATGATAAAAGAAAATTTTTAGAAAAATAAAATTATTTTTATAACTAATTATCTAATTATTATTAATTAAAAACTATTTTTAACTATTTAATAATAGCCTAAAATACAAGAAAATATGAAATAAAGCTAGAAAAATAAAATTATGACTTGGAAAAATCTAAAATAACAAAATAGAATTTTCAAAACTATTTTTGTATTTTTCTGAATATTTTTGTATTTTCTAGGAATTAAAAACTATTAAAAACTAATTAAATTACTTAAAAATACAAATTTAACTAAGAGAAATCTAAAAAAATATTTTTTTGACTTTTTATATTTATCTTAACCTAAGAAAAATGAAAAAATTAATTTTTTGAAACTTTTCTTAATTAATTGTATTAAAGACTAATTAAAAAGGCTTAAAAACTAATTTAAATCAAGAAAAATACCAAACTGACCTAGAAAAATCTGAAAAATTCAAGATAAGCCTAAAATAATATTATGAAACTAGGTAAAATGGAAAAACAGTAGGTTGTGTACAAGAAACTAAAACTGCTAGGCAACATAAGCACTTCAAATAAGCCAAGAACCACAAAAAAGCTACCAACTGTTTACAGAAACTCTAATATGCTAAAATAACCAGAATGCAACAAGTTACAACAAGCTCAAACCTCTGAATTGCAGTCTACACAGATTTGGCTTATTTGAGTATAAGTGCAAAAACAGTTTGAGGGTACTACCTTGATGATTAAAAATAAGCACTTAGATAAGCTTGAACTAAAAACCAACTGAAAGAACCTAAAGTAGACCTGGGTGGGACCTTGTAAACCAAAATCCAGACCTTGGCAATCTCTTATGAGCTCTGTGCAATCCCTGCACAGAACTGAGAAAACTCAGTTTATGCTGAGTTTTGTGAGCAGGGCAACTAAGACCAAAAAGACAAGCAGTTTTAAGACTTATAAAAATTTGATAAAATTCCAAAAAAATGACAATAAGACAGTAGACCAACAGAAGTTTAAAAACCCAAAGTTTCACTTAGATTGGCTCAGAAATGAGTCCAAGAAAATTCCTCTCAGGTTGGCTCAAAACAGGTTTATCATGTTTTTGACTTTTTGAGCAGTTGAGAAAAGTTGACTTTGGTGAGATTTGCAATCAATTTTTGGACAGATTATGATGTATAATGATGAAATGAAGCTTCTGCAATCTATGTTTATGAATCTTAAATACAAAACAAGTCTTTTGATTTCCAAAAATCCAACAGTTAAGCTTTATAAGACAGATTAAATGAGATTTGACTTTTAGCTTTTGCAGCAACAATATTGAGACAGATATGAGTATGATAGAACTAAACAAGCCAAAAACAACAAGAGTCTACCACTAAATAAGCATCTAAGACAGTTTAAGCATTCAATCCAAACACTCCTTTTTACACTGATTTGCAAATTTAATGAGACAAACTACTTAACTAGCTAATATTATTGATTAAACTGATCTTAGATAACATAAATAAAACTTAATTAACAGATTACAACTATTTATAACTACAAATGAAAGTTATGCAGTGGAACTTAGAAAATCACTTACTACAAGTCCTTAGCCACAATGGCTTGCCACTGAACCAATGAACAACTAACCTATTCCAACCCCTATCCTAGCTCTGATTCAACCCAAATCCAGCTCTGATTCACCCATTGTCCATTTCATACCCATGTCCATGCTCAGTTGACTTTCATTGACCAATATCCAAAGTTGTTTGAAACTTAAATGTGAGCTTACAGAAAGCTAAAATAAGCTAGTATAAGCTTGTTTGAGCTTATAAATAAGTTACTAAGAGCTTGTACTTAAGAGTTGGAAACTGAAAATTTCAACAGTGGCACCAAAATTTGAAATTGTAACATAAGCTTGAATTGATATTTAAACAGAGTTGCAATACATTTAAATACTTTAATTTGATACAAAGAAACTTGAAAATACAACTGAAAATCTTTTTAAGGCTAAGAATTTAAAATACGACATACATTTTAGAAATTAAACTAAGTGCTACCCCCTTCTTCCTTCTCTTTGCTTCTTTTTATACTCCAAACATCTTCTCTCTCTACTCTGAACATATCCCAGCAGAAATGGGGGCCATTGGATGACTAGGATTAATCTTGGCCGTTTGATTGGTTTTGGCGCCAAATTGTGTTTATACCAGTGGAGTGCTTGAGTGTTTAGGGGAGGAGCATTTAATGCGATTTGGAGGGTTGTTGAGGTGGGGGGAACAAAACATGGAGTAGGGTGGCTGGAGGTGTTGGTGTTGTAGACAAGATGGTCGGGGAAGACAGTGGGAAAGGAGGCGGGGTGGTATTATTTTAAACGTGGGTATTTGGGTTCGGGTTGGGTAAAAGGGGTAAACGGGTTTGGGTAAAATGGTATTGGGCCAAGGTTAGTTTGGATTTGGGCTTGGGTTATTATATGGGACCCGGTTTGGATTTAGGATTTAAGTAACACAAGGACCAAATGTGTAAAAGCTGAAAATTCAGGGACCATACATGTAACTTTTGCAAATGTAATCCAAGGGTTGGATTTGCCAATTTTTAAATAGACCAAGGGCTAATTTTGACACTTTTGAAATTCCAAGGATTAAACATGACCATTTTAAAATCCATGGACCAAAACTGAAATTTCTCAAAACTTTTGGAACTTTTCACCAAAGGACTAAATATGACAACATATGATTTCAAAAGGACATTTGGTGACTTTTCTTATAAAACAAATGCCTAGGGACTGATTTTGCCATTTTCTGAAAGTCGGGGGACTGAAACTGCCAATTATGCAAACTTTGCTCGTTTTTCATCTGATTTTAAACATTTTGCATCTGAAACATATAAAATGCAATTTTGGAATATTTTCAGTATTTTGATGCATTTCTGAGCATTTTTAAACGTTTTGCAGTTCAGATTTAACCAAAAATGATGAGTATTTACACACTCATCAAAGACCCAACTAAATCTACTACAATCATCTGTTACAACTAAGCAGTACTTCTTCTTGTTTAGGCTTGCAACAGAAACAGGTCCAAACAGATCCATGTGCAGCAACTCTAAAGTTTCTCTAATAGTTCTTTCCTCAATCTTCTTGCATGATACTTTGTGTTGTTTACCCTTCTTGCACGCCAAACATGAATGATCATTCTTGTATGTTTTGGAAGGTAAACCTCTAACTAAATTGCCTTTAACCAACTTGTTGATATTCTTGAAATTCACATGACCTAATCTTCAATGCCACAGATGTGCTTCTTCAAGTGTTGCCTTTGCTACTAAACATGTTGCTCTTTCAGAAGAGTTAAGACTCTTCATATCCAGACTGTACACATCATTGGTTCTTGGTACTCTTAGTATTACCAAGTTATCATCAACAAGCTTGAACTCAGGCGAAATAATAAGACATTATGTGTGAGTGAATAACACAGGGTGCTTCTTGTCACAGATCTGAGAGACTGACAAAAGATTGAACTTGAGCTCCTTCACATAACGAACATTCTCAAAATCTATGCTTCCTGCCTTGATGGTTCCTTTGCCGGTAATTCTACCTCCACTAGGATCATTCCCAAATGCGACTCTTCCTCCAAAATAAGATCTAAAATCTGACAGAATCTCTTTGTCTCCTGTCATGCATCCAGAGCAACCACTATCAACAATTAAATGATCTTTAAGCTCATCTTCTGGGTTGCCCTGCACAAAGATGAAAGAGTTAGTTAATTTTAGGAACCCAAGCCATTACTGACTTGTGTTCCCCTTGTGGAGTGACATACTTAAATTCTTTAAGTATGTAATCTCCACTGTTTTTAAGCACATGATCAATTATCTTTGGTTGTTCCAAAACTTGTGTTCGTTTTTCAACAAAACTCTCTTTTTCCTCAAAATTTTCTTTATTATTTTCAACAAAATTCTCTGTTTAACTCTTACTTACTGAAAGTAATGTTTGTTCCCCATCAGTACTTTCTTTCTTAACCCAGCTGGTTTTAACTTTTTGTGTAGAGTTCTTTGATCTAGATACTCTATTTGAGGTGTAACGCCTTCTAGATTGATAGTAATTAGATCTCCTAGGGCTTCCATTCCAAAAAGTGCTAGCAGTACCTTGATTGGGAGAAAATCTAGCAGTACTTTGAGAAGGTACTGCTTGAGAAACTTTTGGCTTATCAGTACCTTGAAAAGTGTTTGAGGGTACTGGTGATTTTGAAAAAGGTCTTCTCTGGTGAGGGTACCTATATTCTTTTGAAAAATTGATGTGGTTAACCCTATGTGAGTGATTCCAAACTGGTTTATTCTCCCTTGGCTTATGGTTGGTAGATCTGGTCTTTGCAAATTTACTTAGATATTCTAAGTGAAAGTCACAGTTCTTAATCAAATGATCAGGACTATAACAAACAAAACACATGACCAAACCAAACCTGACTTTTTGGTGAATGATGAAACCTATTTTGACCAAAATTATCCCAAAAAGTTTTAGCAGTATTTTGAAAAGTTTTTCTTGAAGGTACTGCTGAATGTTTAGCAGTACTTTGAGTTGAAGGTACTGCTTGACTCTTAACATTATCATCCTTAGGTTTTTCAACTGTTTCTTTTGGGGTTTCAGAACTAGATGGACCTGAATTAGATTGACAAGTAAGCTTTTTCCTAAACTCTAAATTGTCTACTCCAAAACGAGAAACATCTGTCCTAAGTGGTTGAAAACTACCAGTGGGATGAGGGACTGCATGATAACCCTTGTCTTTCTTAAATTCAGGAGGTGTTTGACTAATTGATTCCTTATTACTAGATGTGTTCTCTTCTGAGCTAATGAGTTCATCACCACTAGTTGTTATCTCCTCTGAATCAAGTTGTTCCTTATCACTAGGTAGGTTCTCTACTGTGCTACTAAAATCCCTTCCAAAACCTAGACCAGTTTTAATGTGTGCTCTTTTCTGTTTTTCAACAAAACTAACATGTGAAAGGCCATATTCTCCCCAAGTAGCAATTTTTTCTAACAATTCATCCCTTTCTTTAGTCATCTTTTCTAGTTCAGAAACCTTACATCCTAACTTCCATTCACTTAATTTTAATTGATAATCCTGTTGCTCATATTTTTCTGCCCAAGCCATTTCATTATTTTCATGAGTTATAAGTTTGGCTTCCATTGACTCTAAAGTTATTTGATAACCAGCTACCTCAGACCTAGCCCTTCTACAATTATCTTTTTCAGTTACATAATCTTTAAGCACTTTTTGATAAAAATCATTACACTTAGAGCATACCTCAAAGATATTGGGTGAACTTGGTGAAGTAGCTACCATAGCGAGCAGAACAGGTTCTTCTTCACTTTCCTTGCTCCAATCAAAGCTTCCAAGACCGTCTCTTGATCCCAAAGCAGCAAATCCTGGTTCCTCATCAAAAGCTGTGCTCCAATCAAACTCTTCCACTGCGACCATAGAGTAGGCTACTGGTTCATCATCAAATTCAGCACTCCAGTCAACCTCTGATAGATTTTCTTGAGCAACCAAAGCTTTTGTTTCAGTAATAGGAATTTCCTTTAGTTCAAGCTTGGGTTTCTCAATCATTCTATTTGCCTGATATTTAGCAAACTTGCATTCTCTTGCAAAGTGTCCAGTTCTTTGACAATTAAAGCATTCAATCTTGGACTTGTCAAATGTTATACCCTGTTTGGGTTTGAATTCAATGCCTCTTCCTGTTTTCTTCATGAACTTCTTAATCCTAGCAGTGATCATAGCAACTTGCCACCTTATATCAATTTCTTCAAGAGCATCCTCTTCAATTTGTGACAAATCTTCTTCATAAGTAACATGTAAAGTGGCTTGCTGAGCAAAGAATGAACATACAACTTCATCAGAGTGGATGGTGTTTGGTGGTGATGAGGTGGGGGTAGTCGTGGTTGTGTAGATATGCTGTTTATCACCAACAGTACTTTGAGCAGGATAAGCAGTACTTTTAGTGGAAGTACTGCTTCTATTTTCAAAAGACACAAAAGCAATAATGTGAGATTTTGAACTTGTTTGGCCATTCATCTCATGCTCATACACCTTTAAGTAGTTGTAAAGATCATCAAAGTCCATAGTGTCTAAACCAGGTTGTCCTTTCATCATAGTAGCAATCACATGCCATACGGATGGCAAACTTCTTAAGAACTTCATGTTTGCATCTTCAACAGATACTTCTACTTTGTATAACTCTAGCATACTAAGGAGATTTTGGAATCTGTCATAGGCAGCATCAAGACCTTCTCTTTCACCAACAGTGAATGTTTCAAACTGTTGCTTCAACAGATTTCTATGCATCTTCTTGGAAGCATTATAACCTCTAAATCTTGTCTTGAGAGCAGCCCATAGTTGTTTTGCATCCTTAGCATCATGGAACTTGAGTAGGTAACCATCAGGAATAGCAGACAACAGTATGTTGAGAGCCTTTTATTGATTTCTTACTGTAGCTGCTGGCAAGATAGACTTAGGTGGTTTAGGTTGTCTAGGAACTTCTACAGGTTCTTCAATAACTTCATTACCATTGACAATTACATTCCACAGTGCATGGTTTGTAATAGCAATGTACTGCCTCATCTTCATGCCCCAGAGATCATATTCTCCCTTCTTGATGATAGGAATTCTGAGTGAGGTGATAGATGGGGGTGGTGCAGCTTCAGTCGACATCTTTAGGGTTTGTTGTTAAATCAGTTTTAAGGGTTTCTTCTTAATCAGAGTTTCCACACAAGCTCTGATACCACTTGTTGGATCGATATACTCTGACCAAACTAACTATGTAGCTTGTAAGGGCTTAGCAACCTTGGATAAATCCTAAGTTACTAACAATGAAACACTGAATTTACTATATTAAGTTTGCTGAAACTACTTCAATAAAGCTAAGAAGAATAACTTTAAACTTCAACTATTTTATTAATACTTTGAACCTGCTTGATACACAGATTCACTAACAACCCTAATAACTCTAATATCGAACTTGATAAACTCTAATATTATCTAATATTGCGTATGTAAGTTATACCTCTAATGCCAATCTAGGGGTCCTTTTATAGGCATAAGAAACACCCTAGTCGGTTTACAATTATAATCCTTGTACGACAAGTAATACTAAACTAAACTAAGAATATTCTAGAATTACAAAGCTTTCTATAAACAATATAGCAGTTCTTTAGCTTTGCAGTACTTTGATGTTGAGCAGTACTTTGACTTTCATTAAGCAGTACTTTGACTTTCTTCAGTACTTTGAGTTTCTTCAGTACTTTGTCTTTTTATATCCCAACACCTATATGAAAACGATTTGATTATCTCGACTCATTTTATGCATAAAATGGTTTTTATTGGGGGTGTTTGGCAAAAGGCATGAGATAACCCAAACACTCCTAATTCAATGTGGCTTCATTTGAATATACCGGGGAATACATATTAGTTATCTATTACCTTTAGTATTCAAGAGCATGCAAGTGATGAAAATTTTACGTTTCTATTTGTATTAACAATGAAAAATTATTTTCCAACAAGTGAGAAGCTTTTCAAAAAATTTTGACATGGAGTGTTTGGTTATTTAAATAAAACCTTATAGTCATTATCTTTTGATTAGTGGGAAATATGATTTGTTTATGCAATGTGACAATGTAGTACCTAATTTCAATGACTAGTTATGTAATTTGATAATTGAACCCATGTTTTGTACAAGAATACACATAATCCCCATGTAATGATTTTGTGCACAAATTAGAATCCTAGACTCAGAATTAAGAGATGAAATGTAGTTAGGATACTTACAATGATGTTATCTTCAGTGATTAGTGGGTGAGAAACTGTCAACAATGAGTTAGGTCTAATGTTTACACGTTTTGGTAAAGTAGGTTGTGAGGAAGAAGATGTTTTGTAGGTAGCAGTTTTGCTACTGTTGTCACCACGGACCAGACGACACCAAAAATATGGTTCCGCCTTTGTTGTCGTTTGGTGCCATTGGAACAGTAGCAGTTTTAAACAAATTTGTTTTGTTTTGTTTGTTCTAAGGTTTAGACTATGTTTTATCTACATGTTTGGTTCCATTAACCCCAAACCAAGTCTAAGAAGATTAAATGGTTCTCGTTTGAGAGGCTTAGTTAGAATGTCGGGAATGTTGTCTTCGGAGGATACTTTCTCAATTGAGATGTTTCCTTTTTGAACATTGTCGCGAAGAAAGTGATGACGAATTTCAATATGCTTCGTACGAGCATGTTGGACGGGATTTTTGCTGAGATCAATAGCTCATTTGTTGTCGCAAAATATAACAATATCGTTGAGATGAATTTCGTAATCCACGAGAGCTTGCTTCATCCAAAGAGCTTGTTGACATGCTTTTCCGGCTGAGACGTATTCGGCTTCAGTAGTTGAGATAGCTAAAGTCGTTTGCTTCTTTGCAAACCATGAGGTGAGACAATGTCCAACAAAAGTGCAAATACCACTTGTACTTTTTCTATCGACATAGTCACCGACATGGTTCGAGTCGGCATACACTAAAGTTTCTACACCCGTTCCTTTGGGATACCATAATCCTAAACATGTCGTTCCCTTAATGTATCTAAATATCCTTTTTAAGGCTTCTAAGTGTGATACCTTGGGATTTTCTTGAAAGCGAGCACATAGACAAACACTAAACATAATGTCGGGTCTACTAGCCATGAGATAGAGTAGGTTACCAATCATTCCTCTATATTTAGTGTTATCTACCGATTCACCTTCCTCATCCTTGGTGAGTTTAGTGTCCGAAGACATGGTGTCTTAGTTGATTTTGAATCTTCAAGACCAAATTTCTTAAGCATATCTTTTATATATTTAGATTGGTTAAAGAATATGTCATTTTCTAGTTGTTTAATTTGAAGTCCTAGAAAGAAGTTTAATTCACCCATCATACTCATCTCAAACTCATCGTGCATGATTTTAGAGAAATCATCACATAGCTCTTGACAAGTTGATCCGAATATGATGTCATCAACGTATATTTGAACAATGATAATGTGTGATTCTTTTTTCTTGGTAAAAAGAGTATTATCTACTAATCCCATGGTGTATTTGTTTTCAACCAGAAAAGTCTTAAGTCTATCGTACCAAGCTTTTGGTGCTTGCTTAAGACTGAAGACATGATGTGGTTTCTCAAAGTCGGGTAAAACCGGGAGGTTGAGCAACATATATTTCTTCTTTGATAAATCCATTAAGAAATGCACTCTTAACATCCATTTGAAATAATTTAAAGTCATAATCACATGCATATGCAAGTAAGATTCTAATAGACTCGAGCCTAGCTACCGGTGCATAAGTTTCATCATAATCAATCCCCTCTTGTTGATTATAACCTTGTGCGACAAGCCTAGCTTTGTTTCTAGATACTACACCATTTTCATCCATTTTATTTTGAAAAACCCATTTCGTTCCAATTATAGTTTGATCTTTAGGTTTCGGAACTAGCTTCCAAACATCATTTCTAACGAATTGGTTTAATTCTTCTTGCATAGTAATTACCCAAGATTCATCTTTTATTGCTTCGTTTATGTTTTTCGGTTCAATGGTAGATACAAAACAAAAATGATTACTTTGATTTTGGGCTTGTGATCTTAAGGTTCTTTGATTAAGTTGTCCTATGACCTTTCCTAAAGGATGACTTTTGGATTCTTTAATGTTTATAATTTCATTATTTAAAATTCATCTTCCTTGTCATTTTCAATTATTTCGTAACTTTCTACAAGTTGACTTTCAACTAAGTCATCATCTACCAAAGGCGATGTCTTAGAGGGAGGTGGACTTTCGTCGAATGTTATGTTCAACGATTCCTCGACTCTCATTGTTTCTTTATTTAAGACAATGTAAGCTTTACTAGGTTGTTAATAACCAAGAAATACACCTTCATAAGACTTTGGGTCAAACTTGGTGAGATAATCTTTAGTATTAAGAATGAAACATTTACATCCAAATACTCTAAAATATTCTAAAGTTGGCTTTTTACCTTTATATAGCTCATATGGTGTTTTGTTTAAGAAAGGACGTATTAAGTCTCTATTTAAAATATATGTAGAAGTGTCAACGGCATTACACCAAAACTTTTGAAGAATGTTTTGTTCATCAAGCATTGTTCTACTCATTTCTTGAATGGTTCTATTTTTACGTTCTACAACTCCATTTGATTGAGGTGTTCGAGGAGCCGAGAAGTTGTGTGTTATACCATTTGCATCACAAAAGTTTCCAAATTGTGTTTCATTTTCAAATTCACGACCATGATCCGTTCGGATCGACACAATTTTAACACCTAGTTGATTTTGAATTTTCTTGCTAAGAATTTCAAATTTATCAAAAGCTTCATTTTTGGTTTTCAAAAATAACGTCCAAGTAAACCTTGAGTAATCATCTACTATGACCAAAGTGTATAAGTTGCCTCCATACCTTCTTATAGCGGATGGACCAAACAAGTCCATATGCAAAAGTTCTAGACACTTAGATGTGGACACCATGTTTTAAGCCTTATGACTACTATGGGTTTGTTTACCAATTTTGAAAGCGTCGCAAAAATGTTGGTCATATTTTAGTTTTGGTAAATTCCTAACTAACTCCTTTCAAGATAGGTTTTGTATAAGTCTCATATTAGCGTGACCTAAGCGTCTATGCCAAAGAGTTGAGCTATCATCTAATGTTGCTAGACAAAGTTTTTCATTAGATGTTTTATCTATTTTCATGACGTATATATTATTTTTCTTAACTCCTTTAGCTATGGTGATACCATCTTTTAGTATTTTACTACCATTTTCTTCAAATAGTACTTTATACTTTTTATCACATAGTTGGCTAATACTAAGTAGATTAAATCCTAACCTATCGACATGAGCAACATTTTCAATAGTTAGGGAGTTATGAGCGATCGTACCTTTGCCAACGATTTTGCTTTTGAGATTGCTACCAAAAGTGACATTACCTCCGTCATATTCTTGGTATGTTGAGAAGAGGCTTTTGTTGCCCGTCATGTGTCATGAGCATCCACTATCTTTTATCCACTCATCAGGTTCCAATCCAACTTTCAAACATACCTAAGACACAAATAACTCAAGCGTTTGGTCCCTAATATCTCATGGGTCCGTTTGGGTTAAACATACCATTTACTTGAGTCATGTATGGAAATGATGGGTAAGAGTTCCAACCGTTATGTTGATAGTTTTGATTCATGTATGAAAACATGTAATCTGGAGTTTGATATGAAAACATGTAATCTGGGTTAAACATACCATTTACTTGATTCATGTATGAAAACATGTAATCTGGAGTTTGATATGGTCTAGGGAAGTTTTGATTCCAACCGTTATGTTGATAGTTGGGTTGTATGTTATGGTTGCTCTTAGGAAAGGGGCATTTGGCAAAAGGTGTTTTATGTCGTTGTTGAGTAGTTTTTGATCTAAATTTATTTTTAGCAAGTCCTACTCCTGATGTAACATTAGGTTTTAGTTTAACACTATCATTGGTTTTCTTTGTTACTTTGACAAATTCCCTACAGTCCGTGTCACAAACATTCTGTCCTGCTGCAGTCCCTACGGCACCATTTTTTACAAAAGACGAAACCTTATTTTTGGGTCCGTCTGGTCCGTGTTGCACTGCAGCAGTTTTGACAGTTTGTTTTTCTTTTTCGGCCGTTTTGGTTTGACTCTTTGGAATTAACACCTCATTAAATCCTAGCCCATTCATGTTTCCTGGTGTTTTTTGAATTCTGACTATTTCATCGGCACAGGAAATGTTTTTGTTAAATCTTTTAAATTTAGAATTATGTTCGATTAGAACATCTTGTGTGAGCTTTAGTTTTTCTATTTCAAGATTAAGCTCTTGACATGATTTGCAACCATCGTCATTTGCTTTTCCCTTTTCTAATCGTTTTGCCTTTTCTTTTAACTCATACACTTCATTTTCTAAAAATTCCTTTTTAGTCTTTAAAAACTTATTTTTAGTTATGATTTTTAGACTAAGCTCACACAATTGATTATATTGTTTTTGCAAAGTGTCATCATCAATAGAGGAATAAGATGAGTCGGAATGTACCTCGTTTGACTCATGTGCCATTAGAGCGATCTCATCCTTGCTAGACTCTTCATCTTCCTCACTATCACTCCAAGCGCCACTTACAAAAGCTCGTTGAGTTTTGCTTTTAGGTGGCTTGGGACAATCTCCTATTAGATGACTTGCATCACCGCATCTAAAACACTTTCTTTCACCTTTACCCTTTTTGTCATCCCGATCTTTTCGGAATGGCTTCTTTTCTTCTCGAGGTTGTCTCACAAACTTTCTCTTCTTCTAAAGAACTTTTTGAAATCTCTAATGGTCATGGCATACTCCCCATCTTCACTATCGGAGCAAGATTCGTCATCATCACTTGATTCCGTTCTTGCTTTTCGAGCAACGGATTTGATTTTCTCTCTCTTTCCTTTGATGATTTCCGAATCTTTCTCCATCACCATTTCATGTACTTTGAGGTTTCCAATTAGCTCGTCTAGTGTCACTTTTGAGAGATCTTTTGATTCCTCAATAGCCGTCACTTTAGCTCTCCATTTTGGATGGAGTGCTCTAAGAAATTTCCTGACAAAGTTCTTACTACGAAAAGATTCATCAAGTGCTTTAAGAGATGTAATAATAGTAATAAAGCGAGCAAAGCCACAATCAATGGTTTCATCTTCAGGATAACAAATTGTTCATATTGTTGAACAAGAAGATCAATTTTGTTATCCTTAACTTGTGAATTTCCTTGATGTGTAATAATCAAAGATTCTCAAACATCTTTGGCGGTTTCACACATAAAAATTCTTTCATATTCTTTTCTAGGCAAAGCATTATAAAGCATCATTTTACCTTCATTATTTTTAGCTATTAATTTATTTTGTTCATCAACAGAAATATCTTTTGTTGTAAAACTAAAATCCCCTTTAACAATAACAAACCAAATATCTATATCTTTTGATTTTACATATGTTTCAAAACTGGTTTTTCCAATAGATAAATCCATTGGTTTCAAAGAGTGGTGGTCTTTGCATAGATTGCCCTTCTTTAAAGTTTTCAGAATCTATGGATCGTTTTAAGTTTATAAAATACAATATATTTTAGAAATTCTTGAGCAACGAGGCTCTGGTACCAATTTTGGAAAACTAGAAGGGGGGTTAAATAGTTTACCGATTAAAAACTTTGTTTTGAAACTTATTGAAAGATCAATTGATATTGATCTTAGATATGTTAGTGAATAGTAATCAACAATATGTAAAGAGTAGATAAGGAAAGAAACAATCAAACCACAACAAGTTGTTTATAATGGTTCGGTCTACAAGGACTCTTTTTCCTTGCCCTACTCCACTCCCTGAGTCTCACACTCGAGAGTTTAACTTCACTAGTCAACAAGCTCCTTTCACCGACGGAGAAACATTTACACTTCGCTTACACACTATTTCCGACACTAAGCTAGATGTCGAGTTCTTTTCAAGGGTACAATCCACTCCCACACACAATGTATTTTAAGGACTAAAATACTAACCACTCACACTGACTAGATTATGATGGTTTGATACAATAATGATGTATGAATCAACACAATATCATACAACAACAAACAAACAAGACTTCCAACTTCTTGTTAAAGCTTGAATGTGCCTTGATCTTCTTTGCTACAAAAGAGATCACTAATATGATATAAAACTGAGTTAGAAATGTTAGAGAGAGGGAATGTATGAGAATATGATAGAAAGGGATGAAAAACAACTTAGTTTGGCTTTGCTATTTATAGCCAAAATGTTCAGCAAGCACCACGGAACCCTCAAAAGGGTTCCGCCCGTGTTAATTTTTGGTGTCCCCGAGGTCTGACAGCAAGATCATAAAATCTTACCAAAGTAAACCATATATATCCAAGATTTTGTAAGATATGTAGAGTCTAAATCTACACAAAGTATTTAGTGAAATCTTCTAAGGATTTCAATGATGCACCACATGATGTCATGTGTTTGTTTTTCTATTTTTAGAAATATGTTAAAATGTAAAAACATATGTAATGTTTTGTTTTAAGAAACCAAAACATTCTTGAACTAAAACTACTATCATACATTATGGTTTAGAGTCATATCAAGATATGATTAATTACAATGTAAATACTTGAGTGATGAAGATATTATTTGAAAAAGCTTGTTTTAATATCTATTAAACTTGACAAGCTTTAATCTTTATAAAAATTAAATTTACTTTTGTCGTTAACAAAACTTAGATAAAGATCAAAAATATAAATAATGTTTAATGACGATATTTGTATTAACAGTTACTCCTACACCATCTGTGGATTTTCTTATTCCAAATGTCTTATTACATATAGAATCCCAAAAGTGTTGTCCTGGAAGGCCTAGTATGCAATAATCTGATATTGGAGGAAGCCATTTAGAAGACACTTTTTGGTATGGAACATTTTTTGAGCTGGAAAATGTCTGAGCTGAAACCTTTTTAACAAGAACATTTTCTGATGGCCACATAAAGGTGGAACTTTCAAGAGCTTTAACAGCTGGAACATCGAGTTCATCACTACTTATTTTATCACTGCTTGATGATACAATGTCTTTGCTTGTATCATTGTCATTGCTTGTGTCATAATCATTACTGCCTGAGAATAACCATGAACAAATTGGGCTTGCACCTTTGACAGTTTGAACATTGAGTTCATGACTGCTTATATCATGATTGCTTGATGATACAATGTCAGTGCTTGTATCAGAAGAATCAATGAAAATGATTTATGCAAAAATATACAAAAAGATAGGGGTGGCAATCAAGTCGTGTTCGTGTTAAGCCTATTCTGGTTCGCGTGTTAGCGGGTTAGTATAGCATTTACCCAAACACGACCCATTTATTAATCGTGTCAAGAAACTCAACCCTAACCCAGACCTGCATAACACGTATAACCCATTTGTGACCCGTTTAACCCATTTAAGTAAATAGGTCAAGCAGTGAATAAAGTTGGTGGTTTGTCGATTTAACTAGTTTAAACTGCAAAAATGATATAGGATCTAAAATAGGATAAGAATAACATACAAATAACTATGCAACAATTTTCTGAATTACAAGCGTCAATTTTCTTGATATCTAAGGTATAAAATTATAATTCACTCATACTAAGTAATAACAAAATACATTTAATCCACATCCAACATAAACACCAGGCTATATATTTTATTTTTAAGATCTTATATAATTAAACGGGTTCACGGGTTGACCTGTTTAATACTTACTCAACCCAAACACGACCCGTTTATTAAACGGGTTAGACGGGTTGACCCGTTTTTGACCCAAAGCCATTTATCCTCAACCCAAACCTGTTTAACTTCGTGTCGTTTATCGTGTCGTGTCGAGAATTGCCACCCCTACAAAAAGATAGGCATGAACTACAAATATGAAATTAGAGTAACATAGGAAGTAATTAAAATATTCAGAGTGTTGATAACAATTAAATAAATGTGTATAAGCCACTAACCATTTTTCACAATGGTTTTCAAAGTCGAATTAAGTTATGAGGTAAGTTGGGGATAAATCAAGGGTTAAGTAAATAAATTAGGTGAGATGATTTTGGGTATGGTTTCCTATTTATTATAACAATAATGTGGGTCGGCTTAAGTAACAATTGACTTATGTTGACTGACATAAGTCAAAATTGATGTGGGTAGGCTTTGACTTTTTTAGTCAAATGCGTTCAAATAGCAACCCTTGAACTCAATAACAAACTCATACAACACAATCTAAATCACTCCTAACACTGACAATTCTTAATCTTCAACACATAACCGAAACACTCCTTCTACTCCATCAACTTTTTTTTTTTTTTTTTTTTTTTTTTTTTTTTTTTGTGAACTGGTTAATCATATATTAAACTTCAAACAAATATATAAATACCAATGCAGTCATCAGGTACTATGACAATACCATTGTTACCTATTCTGATAGCATGAGTAATACAACAAATAGGGTATTCAAAACTCCAAAACAAAAACTAAATCATCTGTTAAAGATTCATTCACTAAATCATCTGTTAAAGATTCATTCAAGAATTGCTTCTACTCCACCAATTCTTACTGAATACAATAGACCACAATATCTACTTATGACAGCCATCTAACCCACCACTACTCCAACTCCCTATGACCCAGACACTCCTCACACTGACAATTCTTCATCTTCAACACATAACCCAAACACTACTTCTACTCCACCAATTCTTACTGAATACACAGACCACAACTTGTACTCATGTTAGCTATCCAACCCACCACCAGCCAAAGGTTTTTGTTTGACTTTTAAAGCATATTTATGGACTTGCAGAATGTCATAAATATATTTGTGATGTAGTTAATCTTTTACTATAAACTAAATCATACTCTGCAAGATATTTGGATCATAAACATTAAGCAATCCACTTAAATTTGGATCATAAACAATCATAATTCTACTTAACAAATAAACAACACAAATCAAAGTCGATAATTAAAGATACTTGGAACCATTGTTGTGAAACCATAATGTACATAAACTACATACCCAACCATCAACAAAAGATATTGTTCATATACACCTAACATAAACACCATCAACTACCAGAAACCCAAAAACCCAACCCACATTGATCAAACCCAACTGGTCAACTTTGCAAGTAAATGTAATAAACGAAGAACACCCAACTGATGATAAGGTATTTCCTCAACTTGTTTACCCGCTGCTCCTCCATGTTTGCCCGAAGCTCCACCTGGTTTGTTCGCGTCTCCTCTTCATTTGCTCTGTGCTCCTCATAGTGAGCCTGATCTTGCTCTAATGCAAGCACATCTTCCAAAGCATCCCTAGTCCTAAGCAAACCAGGGATGATGTCAAGAGATATGTCGCACATCGGCGGATCTACCCAACCGATGAACGAACAGCTCGAGTTCTGTAAAATGAAAGAAATGTAAATAAAATGAAGAAAACGGAAGCAACATGTAAAATGTAACATTACTTTGTTTTGATCAAGAGTAAAACTTACGTAGCTCGGGCATACATAGAATCAACGCCCAGGATTCTTGTTGGTCCACGATGTTCGTACCACAACTTGAAGACCATAACCACAAAGAACCATTTTTCAGATGAATAAGATGATGAACAGTGACAATAGTTTGTGAGAGAGAAAGGTAGGTGATGGTGTCGATAGGAAATAAAGAGTGAGTGAACAAGTTGAGGAAACTTATTGGGGGCTAGTTGAGTTATATCTTAACCAAATTTTGATTGGTAATGAGTAAGATCAAACTAGTTGATAGCTTATATGATGAACTTTATGTTGCGAATTATGTCCATGATACTATAGGGTTTCTTAGGACAAGTGCGGATAAATAATTAAATATTCAAGAAGTAGTGGGAACAGTGAAATGACTAAAATACGCCCACTTGAAACAGTAACTAACGAGTTTGTTTTAACACTTGTTGGGTCCGAGGGACACAAATTGCATGGAAACATCCACATTAAAGACATTTTTTGCAGTTTTTTTTTTCGGTGGCTAAATTTGCAATTTCGATAATGTTCAGAAATATTTTTTGCAGTTTACCATTTTTTTTATAAAGAAAAAGCTATTAAGAAGATTCATAGCTAACATAGGACTTCACAAGTCAAAACCAGCATACACATTGAATTACGAGTATATAATCTAGATATTATCGAAGGAAGAAATGTTATCTATTTAAGATTATGGACCTATCTTATGAGACTCGTAATTAAATGTGTATGATGCTTTTGACTTCTAAAATACTATGTAGTTAATTACGAATCTTCTTTTTGTACATACAAGAATGGTTTATAGAAAAACTTTAGAATATATGAAAATATTTATGGTAAACAACCAAGATTGTTATTTCTGTACAAAATTTAGTACCTTTTGGGTTTAGATCGATAAAAGGATTTTGATACATAGGCCTAAACGCAAAACTACAAATCAACCTAACCTCTCACTGCCAAAAAAGATAAATCATCATCAACTTCATTCTGGTCTTCTCGATATCCATTTGTTGCTTACCTTAATCTACTATTCTGCTATGATCATCCTTAACCACGGGGTTAAGTAGGTCGGATAGCTTCAACTAAATAAAGTATAGGTAACAAAAAGAGAAATATGATTGAAAACAAACGTAGTAGAAGATGCATCCTTGCATTTGCCAAGTGCGTGTTTATATGAGCAGTGGCTTGTACAAATGTTTGTATGGCCATAAAATTGATAACATATGCTAAAAAAATGCAACTGAGCAAACATGTACATCCCCTAGGGGTGAGCAGCATAAACAAAAAGACAGCAAAAATACCGCTTTCCTTATAGGAAACTCTAGAACTGAATTATCAGTTTGGTTTCGTGGTTTAGCTAAAAAGATCACCAAAGTGTCACACCATAAAGATAGGTTTCCAGTTGATGATGATCTTGGGGACCTAATTATTAATGCATGCTAAGTTATAGCTGCAATACTGCGACTATTGTTATGCAGTGTCGGCTTTAATGTTAGAGGATCAAAAGTTCAAAACATATCAGCACAAATGGAGATAAAAACCAATGCCTCTAAGCTCGTAAAACCCTCAACACCAACTCCATCCACCATTCGTAACTATAACATCTATTTCTTTGAAGAGCAACAACAGGACATCAATGTACCTCTCATTCTCTACTACCCTGCATCACAAAAGGCACAAAATGATAATGATGCTAACATCTTCAATCATTTTGATACATCGCTATCAAAAACATTATCTGATTTTTACCCCTTGGCGGGGAGATATATGTGCCATGATTCCCTAATCGATTGAAGTGATCAAGGTGCCCTATATGACCAAGCCAAAGCAAATTTTCAACTCACTGAGTTTCTCGGTCTGGCATGGGAGTTGAAACTTAATATACGGAATAATTTTCTCCGGTGGGGGATTGTTACTGCTAGTGAAATTAACGATCCGTTGTTATCAGTTAAAGTCACAGTTTTTGAGTGCGGCGGTATTGCAATGGGTATGTGTGTACCACATAAAGCTGGAGACATGATACTATGTCCGCAGTTATTGATAATTGGCTACTAAGAAGCAAGAATTAGACGATGCATTAGAATTAAGAAAACAATCACCAAACTTTGCATCACCCATTCTCTACCCAAAAAGAGGTCTACATCGCAGCACAAATAACTCCCAAGGTCAAGCAAGGGGGTGAATATATTGATGCAAAGTTTCTTATTTAAAGGTGACGCAATATGAAAAATGAGAGAGAAATTAAACTCACATTCAAGGACAATATGAGTCATAGGTCCTCAAAGGTGCTACTTGTCAAGTCCCCGCCAATGGGTAAAAATCATGGCACCTTGATCACTACAATCGATTAAGAAATCATGGCGCATATATCTCCCCGGGAATGGGTAAAAATCAGGTAATATTTTTTATTGCAATGTCTCAAAATGATTGAAGATGTTAGCATCATAATTCATAATCATTTTGTGCCTTTTGTGATGGAGAGTATTAGAGGATGAGAGGTACATTGATGTCCGGTTGTTGCTTATCAAAGAAAGAGATGTTATAGTTACGAAGGGTGGATGGAGTTGGTATTGAGGGTTTTACGAGCTTAGAGGCATTGGTTCATATCTCCATTTTCGTTCTGACATTATTGCATAACAACAGTCGCAGTATTGCAACTATAACTTAAATTGCTTTATTAGGTCCCAAAGAGCATCATCAATGCAAACATCTCTTTGTTATGGAAAGCCTTTGTGGGAATAGATAGAGCAAATAATGTACAATTGAGTACTCTTCCCAACCGGTTAACTTCATATATAAAGTAGTCCGTATGTTACCTGAAAACTTGTGTGGGAATTTCACTAGTTTAGCAACTGCGCGAATTGAGCCTCGTGAGGGAGACAACACTGATTTCCAAGGTTTTTATAAGCTCTTGCATGACTCGGTACAAAAAATATATAGCAAATATGCTAAACCAGCATATAGTCAGAACGAATATGATGTTTTAGTTGATCCTTTTGTGCAGTTTTATAAACATAACACAAATGATGATGTAAACGCCTACTTTTTTACTTCTTGGTGCAAATTCTCAATCTATGCACTGATTTTGGCTGGGTAAGCCGGTTTGGACGAGCATTGGAACAATGCAAGTCCAGAATTTGTGACCACGATGGAGGATAAAGAATGTGATGGGTTAGAAGCATGGGTTCATTTAGATGAGAAACGCATGAGTCAGCTACAACAAGATCATGACATCAAGACCTCCATCCACCCTTCGTAAAACCCTCAATACCAACTCCATAGTGGGGGATCTAAATGGTAAATAACGATGCTGAAATTGAGTAAAAGAAGCAGCCATATAATATGTATTGAAGGAAAATGAGTATATATATTTGGAACACAAAGGTGTTTCCTGCAGAGTATAATCAAAAGGAGAGAAGGAAACATAGATACTGTATTTCATTTTTACGCTTGAAAATCATTACATAATCATAATCTTTCATATACTTCATATCAGGCACTCAAACTTTTTGATATGGTGTCGGTGTTTGCCGAAGGAGCAAGGTTTAGGTGGGGGTCGATAGGTTGCTTTGATTTATTAATGGTGAAAAAGCCAAGTACAGAAGATAGAAGCATTTAAACTCAATATTACTGAAGGCGAACAGCATAGGGATGAGTAAATCTTCTTTCTTTTCTTTTTGTAAACACAATTATACAAATTCAAACATTTCCATACGTTTAGAAAGAGCAGAAACGATCACTTGTTAGGTGATACAAGTGTGATCTTATTGAAATGCAAATAGGTTAATCCTTGTTAGTAACAACATTAAGGGGATACACCAAAATTTTCATTATAAAAACATAACAAAATCTTAATAAGAAATTCAACAAAACATAACGTATTAGCTAGATTCAGCTTGCTTCACAAAAAAGAAATATCAGATTAAACCGGAGAAGAAATATTAGAAGTATTGAAATCAAACTAATGACCCAGTCAAAAGAAAAAAAGTAGGCCAAAAATCAGAAGTAAACAATTGACTCAGTTGGGTTGCTATTCGTTTTTTCAAGACACACTATTCACACGTTGATTTTATTATTGTTGGTGGTAAGTCGCCCAGAACCGGGTAAGATAATCAATAGCAAAACCAAATACTAATACAGGTTACTGGATTTCACTTAGAATCGTGTTATCACATTCCAAAGTAAACTATTCGACCCTAATGCTTGAGTATCATGAATATTTACTTGGGATAAAACCAAATGTGTGTTAGTGATTTAAGCACAAATCAATAACCCTTTTGCTTACAAGTGTTTTTGTTTTCTGTATCTCTCATGCATAATCAAATTTCCTATTTATAGGAAATTACTCTTCACTAGTCAAATGGAATTATGAGAATTAATCGGCCAATTAGTAGCCTCATAATTTTCCCATTATAGTTAATAGTGGTTACATGACCTATTAAACGAGGTCATTATGCAGTTGTAACTGCCATTTAGAATAGGTTAATGCCTGTTACAAGTTGATTTCAGTACTAGCAGTAGAAACTTGCCTACCAGTACTAACTTAGCACTACCAGCAGAAACTTGCCTACCAGTACTAACTTAGCACTACCAACAGAAACTTGTCTACTAGTACTAACTTAGCACTACCAGTACTAGCTTAGCACTACCAGTACTAACTTACTGAATCTCACCACTATAGAGTCAGGGTGTTCAGGGACCTTGAGGGTGTACACTCCGTACCTCCTGACCCATTACGAGGTGTGAACCAATCCCACAAGTGCACTAAATTTTCCTAAAAATCCTCCCCAAACTTAGTTCACTTCCTTTGCATAAAAATTAAACATTAAACAAAACATATGCATAAACGAAAATGTCATGAGGATTGAATTTCCATCTTAGTAATTTATACGTTCAAATATTCGAGAATCAGGGTGTTCTAAGAATTAACCCCTTTAACCCATTTGAATACCTGAAGATAAAATACACACAAATTTTCAAACACTTAAAAGCTCCTGACACTATACAAGCCATGTGTCCATATCCAAATTCATAAATGTTGTAAGAGCCAAAAGTCCAAAGCTCCCTGAAGCGGCAAAACTTCAACATTCACATAGGTGGTTCCTCTTTATTCATGCTCCTGCTAAGCACTTTTTCAAAGAAATTAACCATTAAGAAGTAAAGACTGCATCCTCCTTTTCAGCAGGTTCTGAGCACAACCTTGGGATGTAAATTAAAATATGTGCTCCAGTCCACTGAATGTTCAGCTTTCCACATTAAACTCAGCTCCCAAGTTTCCTCAGGAGGGAGTTGGGTGTCTTAGCATTCAGTGACTAAGGTGGACTTAAACCCATCCCTTTAGCAGACTTTAAAACCAAGTCTCTAGCCAATCCCTTCGTCAAGTGATCAGTTAAATTTTGTTGAGATCTAACAAACTCTATAGATACCACCCCATTCATGATAAGCTCACGAATCATGTTATGTCTGACACCTAAGTGTCTAGACTTCTCATTGTACATCTGGCTATAAGCCTTTGCCAATGTAGTTGCACTATCACAACGGATAGAAATATTGTTATAGGTTTAGGCCACAATGGAATCTCAAGAAGCAAGATTTTCAACCATTCAGCTTCTTTACCAGCAGCTGCTAAGGCCACAAATTCAGATTCCATTGTTGAACTGGTGATGCAAGTTTGCTTCTTGGATGCCCAAGAAATTGCACCTCACCAAGTAAGAATACCCAACCACTGGTAGACGAATTGTCTTCGGTGTTACTGATCCAACTTGCATCATTGTATCCTTCTAACAGTGAAGGATAACCAGTATATGAGAGACTATAATCCATAGTTCTCTTCAGATACTTAAGTACCCTCTGAACTGCTTGCTAGTGATGAGCACTAGGGTTACTAGTATACCTACTCAATTTACCCACTACAAATGCAATATCAGGTCTTGTACAAGTCATGGCATATATCAGGCAGCCAATTACCCTAGAATACTCAAGTTGAGATACCAACTTGCCCTTATTAGACATCAGCTTCTCACAAGTATCCATAGGTGTACTCACTGGAGTACAATCAAAGTAATTGAATTTACTCAACACCTTCTCAATATAATGAGACTGAGAGATAGAAATTCTTTTACTTTCATGTTTAATCCTTATACCAAGGATAACATCAGCCTCCCTCATGTCCTTCATGGAGAACATTGATGACAAAAATTCCTTTGTCAGGTTAACCTGATTTTGGTCAGTCCCGAAGATCAGCATGTCATCAACATATAGACAAATAATGACTCCTTTACCAGATTCATAAAACTTTCTATACACACATTTGTCAGCTTGGTTAAGAACATAATCACTAGACAAGACCACTTCATCAAATTTTTTATGCCATTGCTTAGGCGCCTGCTTTAGTCCATAAAGAGACTTAATCAGTTTACACACCTTATTTTCATTGCCAGGCATGATGAAGCCCTGAGGTTGGTTCATATAAACCTCCTCTTCCAATTCACCATTCAAGAAAGCTATTTTCACATCCATCTGATGAATAATCAGATTGTGAATTGATGCCAAAGCAATCAGCAGTCTTATGGTACTGATACGAGCCACAGGAGCATAAGTATCAAAATAGTCTATTCCTGAATTTTATTTAAAGCCCTGAATGACTAGTCTAGCCTTGAATTATTTAATAGTGCTATCTACCTTCAATTTCCTTTTGAAAATCCATTTGCAACTCAAAGGTTTGCAGCCAGGTGGTAGATCAACCAACACCCAAGTGTTGTTGCCCATGATGGAATCCATTTCATCCTTGATTGCTTCTTTCCAGAAAGCAATATCTTGGGACTTCATTGCTTCTTCAAATGTCTTGGGATCATCCTCAACAATGAAGCAATAGGAGTATTGGTCAGAGACCCCATCCCTTGTTCCTACAATTAAGTATAATTGTAACTCAGGTCCAAATGACTTTGGATTCCTGACCCTTTTTCTCTTTCTGAGCACAGGTTCAGGTTGTTGAACCACAACCTCATCAGGGACCTCTGTTGGTACTTCATCAGGTACCTTTGATATACCAATGTCATGAGTTCCATTAGGAATCCTTTGACTTGGTCTAGGGACTGATGAGAATCTATTATCATCAAAGATTGCATCCCTTGATTCAACTATGGAGTCAATTGAAACATATTCATTAGGTTCAATAACATAGAACCTAAACGCCTTAGAATGCTCAGCATATCCAACAAAGATGCAGTCAATGCCTCTTTTACCCAAAGTTTTCAACTTTTGATCAGGGAGTCTTACAATAGCCCTACAACCCCAAACCCTGAGATAGTTCAGGTTGGGTTTCCTTTTAGTCCAGAGTTCATAAGGGGTAACCATGTTCCTTTTGTTGTGAACCTTATTTAATAAATAACAAACTGTTAACATAGCTTCACCCCAGAACCCTTGACTCAGTCCTGAATAAGACAACATGGAATTAACCATCTCGATCCTTCAGTACTCGGTTTTTCCTTTCAAAAATACCATTTTGCTGAGGAGTATAGGGAGCAGATGTTTCATGGATTATACCAACAGACTAAAAATATAGAGTATCCATGTACTCACCTCCTCTATCAGTCTTAATCTTTTGATTAGGGACCCAATTTGTAATTCAACTTCAGTTTTAAATACTTTGAATTTTTCTAATGCTTCATCCTTAGTATGTAACATATAGACATAACAAAACCTAGAAGCATCATCAATAAATGACACAAAGTACTTCTTATTCCCCAAGGAGGGAGTGGCATGCAAATCACACACGTCACTGTGTATTAGCTCCAAGAGCTTAGTTTCACGTTTAACACCCTGAAAGGGTTTCTTAGTTATTTTGGTCAACATGCAAGTTTTACACTTTTCAGTATCCATGTCAAATGCTGGAATTAACCTGTTCTTAGACATATCTTGCATCCTTTATAGTGTACATGGCCAAGTCTAGCATGCCATAGGGTAGAGTCATTCAGGTCATAGGTGGTCACAAAGGCTAAATTATCACAGTCATTAACAATGTTCAACCTGAACATTTGATTACACAAATATCCAAAACCAATAAATACACCACTTTTAGACAAAACAAATTTATCAGATTCAATAACTTGTTTAAAATCATGATTATTCAAAACACAACTTGAAACCAAGTTTTTCCTTATATCAGGAACATGAATAACATTAAACAAAGTTACAATCTTTCCAAAACTAAACTTAAGATCTACACAACCACGTCCATGCACCAGGGCTGTTGACTCATTTTCCATGTGAAGAATAGAACCATCATTCAGTGACTCATAAGTCTTGAACCAACTTCTATCTTTGCACACATGAACAGTTGCTCTAGAGTCAACCCACCACGCAACATCATCATCCTGCACATAGTTAGATTCAGATACATATATAATATAATAAACATGAAGAGATTTATTAAACATATTCTGACCTTTCAGAGGAACTGAACCATTCCCTGATCCACTAGTGCCTGATCCATTGGTTTTACCACCAATCTTAACACCTTTGCAATCCCTTTTAATGTGACCAGATTTGTCACATTTTCAACAAGTAGGTGTTGCCTTCTTTTTAGGGTCGGCTCTTGTGTTATCCTAATGTTTACGTTTACCCTTGTTGTCATTGTACCTGGTGGAGTTGTTATGCTCCATCATATTGACAATAGATGCACCAGTATGATTGCTACTCTTTGGCTTGTTATTATCCTGCACCCTGAGAGATTCCTCAATGCGCAGATGACTACCCAACTCAACAAGAGTTAACTTATCTTTTTTATGTTTCAAGGTATGCTTGAAATCTTTCCAAGAAGGAGGAAGTTTATCAATGACACAAGAGACTGAAATAGCCTCATCCATGTGCATTTTGTGTCGTGTAAACCTTCTAAGTATACCAAGAAGTTCATTATATTGTTCCATAAGTGGTATTGAATCAGTCATTTTGTAATTTGTGAAATTACTTACAAGGAACTTCTTACTTGATGCATCCTCAGCCATATATTTGGCATCCAAGGAATCCCATAGTTCTTTGAAAGATTCAAAATTCTGATAGATATCAAAGAGAGAATCTGACATACCATTGAGGATTAAACCTCTACATATGTAATCATCATTCTCCCATTTGCTCCTCTTCATGATCTGTTCCACAGTAGCATCATCCCCATCATCAGGAATCGATGTAGTCAGAACATAAACCACACTCATGCTTGAAAGAAGAAAGTGCATCTTATTTTGCCATCTTCTGAAGTCCACCCCTTCAAACTTGTCAAGCTTTGTAAAGTTCGAAGCCATGTGTTTCATAGCAGCAACAGCCATTGATTAACACAAAAAAGTTTACTTTAATTGTTGGTGGTAAGTCGCCCTATACAGGGTAAGATAATCAATAGCAAAACCAAATACCAATACAGGTTACCGGATATCACTTGGAATTGTGTTATCACTTTCCAAAGTAAACTATTCGACCATAATGCCTGGATATCATGAATATCTAATTGGGATAAGACCAAATGTGTGTTAGTGATTTAGGAAAAAAAATCAATAACTCTTTTGCTTACAAGTGTTTTTGTTTTCTGTATCTCTCATGCATAATCAGATTTCCTATTTATTGGAAATTACTCTTCACTAATCAAATGGAATTATGAGAATTAATCGGCCCATTAATAGCCTCATAATTTTCCCATTATAGTTAATAGTGGTTACATGAACTATGAAACGGGGTCATTATGCAGTTGTAACTGCCACTTGAATAGGGCAATGCCTGTTACAAGTTGATTCCAGTACTAGCAATAGAAACTTGCCTACCAGTACTAACTTAGAACTACCAGCAGAAACTTGCCTACCAGTACTAACTTAGCACTACCAGTAGAAACTTGCCTACCAGTACTAACTTAGCACTACCAGTAGAAACTTGCCTACCATTACTAACTTAGCACTACTAGTACTAACTTACTGTATCTCACCACTATAGAGTCAGGGTGTTCAGGGACCTTGAGGGTGTACACTCCGTACCTCCTGACCAATTACCAGGTGTGAACCAATCCCACAAGTGCACTAAATTTTCCAACAATTATCTGTTTGATTTTGTTTTTAAAAAGTTTTTGTCTCAAAATAGTGAACCAAAGATATATCTATGTTACTTTGTTCAAGCTTGAAATATAAATATCCAAAACACCCAAGATCTTTGGTCTAGTGGTATGTGAGTTGCTCATAAACTTAAAAGTTGTGGGTTCAAGCCTCGCTGGAGGCATTTGTGATATAGATGATGTAGGGTGTGAAAAATTTATCGCTCAAAAAAAAAGAAAAGAAAAAGAAAAACAACACCGGTTTAACTTTCCTTACTTGAGTCACTTGAAAGGCTTCAAACTTGGCTAAGCCTTCACGCTAGCGCACTGGTTGCATAGTCGCATGTCCATCATTAGTTTTGTGAAAAAAAAATTAATTCGCTAAAAGCCTAAAAACATACCCCAAGTACATCACATACTATAACTTACATTATTAAAAATTAAGATATGATAAATAGACCTAATTGGGAGGCTTAATGGGAGGCCTAATGGGAGGCCTAAAAACACATGGCAATATTCTAATTATTGCAGATAAGAACTCGCTTATTTTACAACCCATCAGAATATTGCCAAGTGTTTTTAGGCATCCCATTAAACCTCCTATTAGGACCATGTATGATATCTCTTAAAAATTTGACCATGCATATGAAGAAAGAAATGAGTTATGTAAAATCGATTTATGTCTATTGTTGAGGAACCCACATGCATTATGCTCATTATTGAGGCTGATTTTTTGTTTGTATTTACGTGGCCTTTCTTTAGCTTTTGGTACCACGATTCCATTTTTTAATCTACCTTTTTTACACTTAATTGCTTTATATTTTAGGGCAAATCGCATAAAAAGTTACCTATCTTATATTCAATTTCAATTAAAATTACTACTTTTTTTTTTTTCTTAATTTAAGGTACCCAACATTTTTTGGTGCTGATTTAGGTTTTTTTCTAACTTCCGTTAACCATTTCGTTAGTAAATTACAAGTTTGGTCCTTAAGTTTGTATAGGCATTTCATGTTTCGTCTATTTTCGTCCGTTTTTATACGTTTTCGTCCGTTTTAACATATTTTTGTCCGTTTTACATATTTTCATCTATTTTTTGCAAGTTTTCGTCCGTTTTTACACGTTTTCCTCCGTTTTTGCACGTTTCCGTCTGTTTTTGCCTGTTTCTGTCTGTTTTTACAGGTTTTCGTCCGTTTTTACATGTTTCCGTCCGTTTTTACACGTTTTTGTCCGTTTTCGTCCGTTTTTACACGTTATCGTCTAGCTTTACACGTTTTTGTCCGTTTTTGCACTTTTTCGTCCGTTTTTACATGATTCCGTATGTCTTTGCACGTTTCTGTTTGTTTTTACACGTTTTTGTCCGTTTTTACACGTTTCTGTCTGTTTTAACACATTTTCATCCGTTTTTGCACATTTTCGTCTGTTTTTGCACGTTTCGTCTATTTTTACACGTTTTCGTCCGTTTTTGCACATTTTCGTTCGTTTTTGCACGTTCTCGTCCGTTTTTACACGTTTTCGTCCATTTTTACATGTTTTCGACTGTTTTTTCACGTTTTCGTCAGTTTTTACACGTTTTCGTCTACTGTTACACGTTTTCGTCCATTTCAGCACGTTTTCGTCTGTTTTTACATGTTTTGCATGTTTTCGATTGTTGTTTTCAATAGACGTGTAAGAATAGACGAAAACGTGTAAAAACGGACGAAAACGTGAAAAAACAGTTGAAACGTGTAAAAATGGACGGAAACGTGTAAAAACATGCAAAAACGGATCGAAACATGAAAAAACGAACGAAAACATGCAAAAACGGACGAAAACGTGTAAAACAGACAAAAACGTGTAAAACGGACAAAAACTTGTAAAAACAGACAAAAACGTGTAAAACCGGACGAAAACGTGCAAAAACGAACGAAACGTGTAAAAACAGACGAATACGTGTAAAAACGGATGAAAACGTGCAAAAACGGACGAAAACGTGTAAAATGGACGAAAACGTGCAAAAACGGACCAAAACGGACGAAAACATGTAAAAACGGACGAAAACGTGCAAAAACGGACGAAAACGTGTAAAAACGGACGAAAGCGTGTAAAAATGGGCAACAAAACAGACGGAAACGTACAAAAACGGAGGAAAACGTGTAAAAACGGACGAAAACGTGTAAAAGCTAACGAAAACGTGAAAAAACGGACGAAAATGTGTAAAACGGACAAAAACTTGTAAAAACGGACGAAAACGTATAAAAACGGACAAAAACGGACGAAAATAGACCAAACATGAAATGCCTATACAAACTTAAGGACCAAACTTGTAACTTACTAACGAAATGGTTAACGGAAGTTAGAAAAAAACCTAAATCGGCATAAAAAAAGTTGGGTACCTTAAATTGAGAAAAAAAAATAGTACCTTTAATTGAAATTGGACATAAGATGAGTACCTTTTTATGCGATTTGCCCTATACTTTATATCGTTACAAACTTGAATTACGCAAAAATACTTATATCTAAAATCAATGGTGAAGTTTGTTTAGACCAATGAAATGAAACCGATGTCTAAAATTCAAAAAATGACATGTGACCCGATGATTGTTCTTGAACATGTTGTTTAAGATATGGTTCATGAAGATGAAGGAGATGATGAGTAGCTAGTTCATTGAAAAGGTGTCTTACTTTAAGATCCTTTGGAAGCATGGAATCAAAAGCCAACATAAAGGGCGAAAAGATTAAAAGAAGGTGAGCAAAGCAGAGAAATTGGCAATATAAAAGGAGATATAGTCATATGAGGGTTCTACACCTAAACTTTGAATAAAAATAATACAAATTTAATTTGTAAATATTTTACTCACTATAGGTATGGATCTAGTGAAATGAGAAATTAGAATGACAAGAATAAAAAAAATATTAGTCACATATTTCAAATGAGAGAGAGAAATATAAGGAGAGATGCATCTATATTTTAAGATGCATATGAAATTTGCGGTTGTAGTTTCTTCTCACTCTTCTCATTTTAATTTTATTTCTCATATGATCCTTACTCTACCCACTATATGTGTTTTTCTTTCTTTATATATAAAAGACGTACTCAAAAGTTCTTTAAAACGGTGCAATTTCTTGGATAAGATAAAATAAAAGAAATGTCACAAATGTAGGAAAGTATAATGGTTTTGTGAATAGTTTATAACCCGGATATAAACTGAATTTTGCAATCACTTTTAGATTGAATTAAGCATATATGCCTCGAGTTCACGAAATCTCTAATCAAATAAGACAGATTGGCAATTGAAATTTAAAGCATGAGAAATCAATCAAAAACTTTAGAGTATTGCATGTTGTTATGTTTTGTAAATGACACCATAAATATGGTTATACCAACCATCGAAAATCAGTTATTTTCGGTTATATACCAACCATTATGGCCCTACAAGGGGTGCTGCCCCTTGACCCTGCAAGGGGGCGAGGCCCCTTGACCCTTGCGTCTTTGTCGTGACTATATCAAGCTAACTATAACGAGTAAGCACTCCGCATCTTCTAACTCGTCTTAAGCAAAACTTGTATAAGGCCTTTGGATTCCAGTGAAACACAATCACCTAAAATAGTTGATAAAACTAAAATTACCAACAACAAATATATCATATTACACGTATATTATTTTGAATCGGACTGAATTGGTTGCTTGACTGGTCGAACCAAAAACCTAAGATGCAACCGGTTTACAAAGCTAGATGAACTTATTGTAGTTGAATCGGTGCAAATCGAGAAAATAATAAAAACGAATTAAGAAAAACTTGTAAACCGGTTAACAAATCTTTTCCCGGTTTTCTTTTGGTTTGATCATTTAATTTTATGCTTGTGTTTTACTTGGTAAGACATAAAATGATGATTTTCGTATGTTTGGACATGCTTATAGTGTTCACATTAAGCAATTATTGTTGTGTTGACCATTGTTTGGATATTCATTGTGATACATTCAAAATTACTCGATCCGATCGGCTAATTGGTTGAGATGGTTAAACCAAGGTGTGTAAGAAAATCGCTTCTTTTGCCAGTTCTATTTCTAAATATGTCCACAATACTACTTTTGTATGTCTAAACTATACAACAATGGTGCATTTTTTTCATTACATAAGATAGCATGTCGATTTATTTTAAAAATAGTTTTGAAAATATAAAGAGAAAATCATTTGCATAAAAATTAGAAACTTAACAAATGAGCAATGTCGTTAAATGAAAATAATCATACTTATAAAAGGCAACACGATCTATTAAATATTTAAATACTTAATTATATTACAACTTAAATCACTATACTTAATTACATTTACAACTTAAATCACCAACTTTCTTCACTTTCACTTACTCCATAACTATATATACATAAAATTATACACACAAATTAAGCTATTATAGACCATTGCCGTTATGCACGGCTAATCATCTAGTATTGATTGAATGTTTTTTTCCCATTACATAAAGGGTGTGTTTGGTTATGCGGGCTTATGAAATCATAAGTCCCTAAAAGAGGCTTAAAACTTTAGCCCCATAAAAAGGGCTAAAAACTTTAGCCCGGGGCTTATGAACCATAAATTACATATTTACTTACAAAAATATCTAACATATACCGTAAAACTCATTTAATTATATCCTTTTTGTAATTTTGCAATAATAAGCCCCAGCCCCAGCCCATTTTCTAAACAAGTCTACAAAAATACAAATTTCAACTTCGGCATAATAAAAGCCCTAGCCCCAGCCCCAACCTATTGCGCTAAACATACCCAAAATAGCATGTCTATTTATTAGATAAACAACTTTGTATAACCTAACATAAACCATGAACCTAATGCACCCTAAACTCTTTATTAGGTTCGGACATTAACCAATTATTGAACATAAAAATAAGTTTTAGTTGTAAATAGATAATATTGTTATTAACATCAAAAAATATAAAAGAACAAATAGAGTACCAAAAATAAAATTCTCCCTGTCGATAGCAGAAAAGCCATCTGTGCATAAGAGCGGTGGGTGTGGTGAAGAACTCATACCTCTTCATCACCGCTACCTCAGCTCCACATCAGCATAACAAACCTTCACAACTAACCACAAAAAACCCCCTTGCTCATAACAAACATCAACCTCTTCATTTAGGGCCCACCACTACCACTTTATTTTTTTATTCAAATTTCCAAATAAACTAAATTCATTTCATTAAAAATAAAAATACAATACAACATAATAAAAAACATACGTAACGTAAAATAAAGATACGGTAAAAAAAAAACATACGCAACTTAAGAAATACATCAAATTATAACGAAACTAATTATTTGGATTATGTTGGTGAAATTGTTCCCATTGAACTTGTTGCCAAACATGCTCGATGAGACATCGTTGAAGCTTTGCGTGTTTGCATTTATCATGTAGTTCTTTGGTTTTTTTCCTTTTTAATTCGCAACGTTCAATTCATGTCTGTTGTAAATTAGGTGTCGGAGAAATATACGTTTCAGCAATGTCGGATATCGCAAATTGTTGATCTTTCAAAATCATGTTATGCAATATGATGCACGAGTACATGATTCTCCGTAACTTGCCAACAATAAATGCACGCGCCGGTTGAGCAATGATATACCAACGTCCTTGGAGGACACCAGAAGCTCTTTCGATGTCTTTTCGAGCACTCTCTTGTTTTGCTTTGAATGCGGCATTTTTTGGGTTACTTGCAACTGTATATGACTTGACAAAAGATACCCATTCCGGGTAAATTCCGTCAGCTAGATAATACCCTTGCTTAAATTTACACCCGTATACTTCAAACTCAACCTCAGGGGCGATATCATCAAGCAGGTCGTCGAATAACGGAGAATTATTTAAAATCGTAAGATCGTTATTCGCACCCGCTACCCCCAAAAATGCATGCCAAATCCACAAATCGTATGAAGCAACGGCTTCAAGCATTATAGTTGGATATTTTTTTATCACCTCTGTGAAATTGGTTTTGCCATTCTTTCGGACTGTTTTTCCATTCCCAGTGCATACAATCGATGCTCCCCAACATTCCCGGAAGCTTATGAACAATGTTATGTGCATGGTATAAGTGACGAATTTCATCCTCATCTGGTTTTCTTAAAAATTCCTTAACATATAGATGGATTATGCACATAGTAAAAAAATCTAGGCAATCGCGTGCACAGTGTTCACCTATTTGTAAATACTCATCTAATGAATCAGGTGCTACCCCGTAAGCCAATTGGCGTAGGGCACATGTGCATTTCATAATCACACTAAAACTCATTACACCCCTACAATCTGGTCGCACTCTAAAGAAATCAAAATGCTTGGGAAGAGGATGATGAGTTTCAATATATGTTTTAATACCTTGTACTATTTGTAAAAATAGACTACGGCTCATACGAAAGCGACGCCTAAAATTATCATCCGTATGTTTTGGGTTGTCACCAAAATAGTTAGCAAGTAGACGTGCTTCAGCAACTTCACGTTCACGGGGGACGTATCGACGCTGGTTTGAAGGACCGACTTCTTATTCTTGCAACATTTGGTTTGCCTCAAACTCTTGAATAAACATTTCAAGGTCCGCTAACTCTTCAATGTCACTTTCACCGGAAAAAGATGATTCACTCATGTTTATATACGTAGATTTTATAATGTGTAAAAGTGTGTTTAGTTTGATTGAAATGGTTTAGTATTTTGATTGAAGATGGAGGAGATGAAGATGATAAAAATGGTGATTATGATATGTTTATATAGGGGTGGTAAGTTAAAAAAAAAAAAAAAAAAAAAAAAAAAAAAAAAAAAAAAATCCGTTTTATAACGGATATAATTTTAAAATTCAATTATTATATTCGTTGGTGTCAGATTTTTGCCCTCGTCGTCACCACACAAAACTTGATCACGTCGAGCCACGAAAAGAGGTCTCGGTATGGCGGCGAGCCACGGCGAGGATCAACCTCAGCCGACGGCGAGCCACGGCGCACCCACACCCATCTGTAAAACCTGAAAATCTAAAATCTGATTAAAGACTAAAATACCCTTGGAATTGAAATTTATAAAATACGTAAAATACATTTATATCATTTAACGAAATTTAAAGCTTAACTTGTGAATAATTAAAACCTAACTAAAATATATTACGTGATCGATTTTGGTACGACGAAGATTTCACGTTTCGTAAATGATTTGGGTCGTGTTTGTTTGTTCGATGGACCTTAGGCCGAAGCCCATAAGGTGTGCGTTTGGGTTGTGTTCGGTTGGGCCAAACCGAAACCCAATTCCCTCCTAAGCCTAAATCAAATACAACTACTATATATACAATACATAAATCACAAAAGTGAAACCATAGTTTTGTTGTTGCCTCTTTTTCTTTTTCTCTCTTGCTCGGCCGAATATCAAACACCTTTGGTGTCGAGATTTTTGCTCAACCAAGTCAAGGTATAACCTATTCTTGTTTTCCTTTGATGTACCTTGCGTTAATATTATGTAATATGTTTTGTTTTAGTCGAGTTGTTGTTTTGTTTTGTGACCGAGCCGAATGGAACAAAAACAAGGAAAACCCTAATGAATAAACCTTACAAGTATTTAAGAGTTATGTACGTAATATGTAATATTGAATCGGGTTATGTATATATCGAGTTAATAAGGGCCGAACCCTATGTAATTAGGACCGAACCATGCATAACATTCGAATAAGGTATAAAACATGATTACTTGAATGAGTTAAGTATGTAGATGAGTTAAGACTTGTGTTATAACTTATTAATTGAAACCCTAAGTTGAACCGAGTCACATATGAGTTTTTAAAAAGTATATTAATTAAGTAAAGGTCATGTAAACGTAAACCCTAGTTTTGATATGTTAATCGAATAAGGTATGCCAAACCCTAATGGTTTGTGAATCGTGTCTCATATGTGTGCGTGATTATAAGTCAAGTGAATTTTTAAAAGTGTAAACGTGTAATTAATACGAGTAATAAGTAACTTGTATGTCACATAAAATCATAAACGTATATGGTGAAACATAAAAGGAAAGATTGTTTTATGACGTGTTAGGTTAAGTAACGAGTCATTAAAAGACGTAACATGAAAGTAAAAGCATATTAATAAGATATTAAAGATAAGAAAACCCTAGAATATAAATGAGAGTCGATTATGGTTTTGAAGCTAAATATATTAATTCGTTATTTTATGTGTGAATTATGACGTTTAAACTATTTTCACATTTAACCCTAAACTTTAATGAATGACATAATGAACCCTAATCTACAATATTAATTATAAAACATTTAAGTCTCATTTAATTATAAAAACCCTAAAATATTAAAAGATCATTTCGACGATTATGGAATCATTAATAATATATACGACCATTAATGTGTATAGGTTCTGTGAAGAAGGAGTAATTCTTTGCTTTCCCTGTGTCTTCTTTTCGATCATTTGCTTTGGAATAAGGTACAGATATTCTGACCTTTTCAGTAAAGGTTTCTTATAATGTTTTCTTTTCGTTAACTTTTGTATTAGGATTTTCTAAGCCTTTGCTATGAACCCTAATGTGTCTATTTGAGCTGTTGCTTATCTGAACTTTGATTTTTGAATCATAAAACATTTGATTTTGAACTATATGATATAAAACTCTTGATTTTGGAAACGTGATTAAACATTTGATAAAGTATGATCTATGTCAGTTATGACATTCTTATTTGACCTAAGATAGTTTGACACCCGAGCCAATTATAAACTAGTCATGGGGGTTCCATGTCCATGTCAGTAAATGCACTTCTGACATGACTCTAGGGCAGTAGAGTGAAGTTCTGCCACGTTCCTTATCTGATATTTGCTATGAGCTCAATTTATATTATATTATCAATGTATGTTTGTGGGGCGTATGGGTGCATCCTAGATCTGTTATATGTTATATATTATATGTTATATGCTATATGTTATCTGATGATTGATGCTGCGTGCATGCACGTCCTTCATAACTCTGGTAGGTCTCCCCTACAAATGTTGCCTTATGTGATATGAATATGTTTATGATATGGCATATGTGTTTGGGCTCGAGGTAGTTAGCTATAAAACTTATTCTTATATCCTGATTTATCTTTTGAAATGATTATGATTTCACTATCTTTCTTTCACTTTATTTCGTATTCGTTCTCGTTTCGTATTCGTTTTGCTTGTATATCTGTTCACTAGGCTTTTGAAGCTCAGCCGCATTTCTTTTCTTCCGCGGCAGGTATCTAAGCATTGGAGCTGAGTGCTGTGTGGACTTACCTTAGAGATTTTAGCTTTGATCTTATGATGCCATTTAGACTTTACATTTTAGACGTTTCTTTTGGAGTTTATTTTTCCGCTGGGACCTATGTATTGAAGTCTTTTGACTTGGATTATTTCAATATTTATGTTGAGATTTCTTTTGGATATTTATGTTTGCTTTGATATGACACCATTACTTGTGATTCCTTTACCCTTGGCGGGTCGGGGCGTTACAATTTATGGTATCAGAGCCCAGGTTTACGACTTGTAGTCAGGACCTGTGACATATGGAGCCTAGGTTTTGAGACTTTAGAGCTTAGGATTTGACCTGTGAGGATTTGGGTAGACTTTAGGATTCCTTCTGCGTACTTCCATTTCGTATCTCACCTTTGTTCATTTTGCTAATCTTTCAGATGGTTCGAACTCGTACTACCGGTAGCGTGGATGGAGACGATGATGCTACTAACATGGATATTGCGATTGCTAATGCTCTCAACTCTCTTTTCCCTGGTCTGACTACACCTGAGTTGATGGAACAGGTGATCAACAACATTCGTAATCAGAATGGTGCTTCGGGTAGTGGTGGAGGAAATCAACCCGTCGGTATTCATACTTGGCTCGAGCGTTTCGGTAAGCTCAAGCCTCTTTCGTTTAGCACTGCTGCTACTCCTACTGAAGCCGAGGACTGGATCACTCATATTGAGAAGCTGTTTGAAGTACTGGGTTGTGGAGACGAGTTTAAGACTCGTTTGGCTGCGTTCAAATTGGAAGGTGATGCTCTAAATTGGTGGAAGGCGCTCAAACAAGCAAGAGGAGGAGATGCTTTTGCTGTGACTTGTACCTGGACTGAGTTTCGGACTATCTTCTATAACCGTTACTTCCCTGATGCTGAGCAGCAAAGGTATGAGAGGGATTATCAGGCAATCTACCAGTTTGATTATGAGAGTTCCAATGAGTACATGAGTAGATTTATGAGGTTGGTGAGTTTTGTGGGAGCGATTGCTGGAGATGGTAGGCGTCAAGCTAAGCACTTCAAGTGGGGATTGAAGAAGTGGGTGTTGGACCGACTGCTTAATATTGAGTATGAGAATGTGTCGGCCTGCAATGACGCAGCTCGTAACATTGAGATCTTTCATGAGGTTTCGGGTTCCAACAAGCGTAATCGCGATGGTGATCGGATTCAAGGTAGGACTCAAGGCAATGACTATAAGGGAAACTCTGGTAGGAGTTATGATTCGAGAGGTCAAGCGGATAGGAGTTATGATCAGCGGGGTCAGTCAGGAAGGAATGTTGACACTGGGCGCCCTGAGACGAGGGGTCAAGATAATAGAAATGCTGGTAAGAATGGAAGTGATCGTCAGAACCAAGGTAACAATAACCAGCGTTACAACAAGGATCAGCCAGCTAGAGGAACAAATCAGGGTCGTGCTTCAGGATCTTCTAGTCAACAGAGGACAGCTGAGGTTTTGCCTCCCCCACCTATTTGTACTACTTGTGGAAAGGCTCATCCGGGGCAGTGTTTCAAGGCCACTGGTGGTTGTTTTGCTTGTGGTTCCACTGCTCACAAGATTAAAGATTGTCCTAAGAAGAACCCGACGATTCCTGGAAACTACATCAAGCCGCCGACTACTACTGGACGTGTCTATGCTACTACTCGTAACCAGGCGGATGGCACTTCAGGTACCATTACTGGCACTCTTTTCATTGATGATTATGCTGTCTTCGTTTTATTTGATACCGGTGCCACACACTCCATTATATCTATCACATTTGCTAAGAAACTTAATATGAAGCCCAAACCGTTAACAAATCACTTATCGATTTCTACGCCTATGAAAAACCACGTGGTCATTAATCATAAATACGTTAAGTGTCCTCTTCGTTTTGATGATCGTATTCGCTTTGCAAATCTGTATCCTCTCGATATGGTCGACTTTGATATCATTCTAGGCATGGATTGGTTGGCTTATCATAGAGCTTCAATTGATTGCCATGCTAGAACGGTGATCTTTGGAGACGTAAAACATCCCGAATTCGTTTATCATGGTTCTCAACCTCTTCAATCTGTTAAGCTCATTTCCGCTATGAAGGCACGGATCATGATTGCTCATGGGTGCCAAGGTTTTCTAGCATCTGTTGAGGACACATCTTTGGAGAGTCCTAACATTGAAAATCTTTCGGTTGTTTGCGAATTTATTGACGTTTTTCCCGACGAACTCCCTGGACTTCCCCCAGCTCGAGAAGTTGAGTTTAGCATTGAGTTAATTCCTGGTGCTGAACCGATTTCGAAGGCTCCGTATCGCATGGCACCTGTAGAACTGAAGGAGTTGAAGGAACAACTGCAAGAGATGATAGAAAGTGGATTTATTCGCCCCAGTGTTTCTCCATGGGGTGCACCTGTCTTGTTTATGAAGAAGAAGGATGGAAGCATGCGCTTATGTATCGACTACCGTGAACTCAATCGTATTACCATTCGTAACCGTTATCCTCTGCCGCGTATTGATGATTTGTTTGATCAACTGCAAGGAGCTAAGTTCTTTTCGAAGATTGACTTGAGGTCTGGTTATCATCAGTTACGTGTGAAGGAGCAAGATGTTCCTAAGACCGCGTTTCGTACCAGATATAGTCATTACGAATTCCTCGTTATGCCTTTTGGTTTGACCAATGCGCCTGCTGTGTTTATGGACCTGATGAATCGTGTTTTCCATGAGTTTCTCGACAAGTTCTTTATTGTTTTCATCGACGACATTTTGGTTTACTCCAAGTCTGAAGAAGAGCATGAAGAACATCTCCGGATAGTTTTGGAGATTTTGAGGAAGAAGAAGTTGTACGCCAAATTTTCGAAGTGCGAATTTTGGTTAAGACAAGTTGCTTTCCTTGGTCATATTGTATCAGCTGATGGTATTACCATGGATCCGTCTAAAGTTGAGGCTATCACTAAATGGCCAAGACCTACGACAGTGACTGAGGTCAGGAGTTTTCTTGGACTTGCTGGTTACTACAGACGTTTTGTTGAAGGTTTCTCTCGCTTAGCTCTACCCTTAACCCAACTGATGAGGAAAGGTGAAAAGTTTGTATGGACGGATGAACGAGAGAAGAGTTTTGAAGAGTTGAAACGGAGATTGGTGTCAGCTCCTATTTTGACTCTTCCAACTGGTTCTGGAGGATTTCAAATCTACAGTGATGCATCTAAGAAAGGATTAGGCTGTGTTTTGATGCAACATGGAAAGGTAATAGCTTATGCTTCGAGGCAGCTAAAACCTTATGAGGAGAATTACCCAACTCATGACCTTGAGTTAGCTGCAGTTGTGTTCGCGTTGAAGATCTGGAGACATTACTTATATGGAGAGGCGTGTGATATATTCACTGATCATAAGAGTCTCAAGTATATTTTCACTCAGAAGGAACTTAACATGAGACAGAGAAGATGGTTAGAACTTCTTAAGGATTATGACACCAACATTCAGTACCATCCAGGTAAGGCTAACGTAGTTGCTGACGCACTTAGCCGGAAATCAGGAATTCTTGCGAGTATCAAGATTGAGCCTAGGATTTTGCGTGACTTAGCGAGTTTGGATGTTGAGTTGTGTGTACGAGGTTTTGATGGATACTGGGCAAGTATGAAGGTGGAGTCGAACCTTATACTGCAAATTAAAGAAGCTCAGAAAGATGAAGGCGAGCTGTGGGCCGTGGCGCAAAATGTTGAAGAAGGTAAGCAGACGGAGTTTAAGGTTGATAATGACGGTATTGTATGGTATGGAGATAGGCTTTGTGTTCCCAATGATCAGGTACTTCGTGAGAAAGTTATGACTGAAGCTCATAGTTCTCCTTTCACTATCCATCCTGGTTCTACCAAGATGTATAGGGATTTGAAGCAGTACTTTTGGTGGAATGGCATGAAGCAAGATGTGGCGACGTTTGTGTCGAAGTGTATGATTTGTCAGCAGGTTAAGATTGAACATCAAAGGGCTAGTGGATTGTTACAGCCATTGGATATTCCAACATGGAAGTGGGATAAGATATCTATGGATTTTGTGACTGGACTACCTCTTACTCGGAAGAAGCATGATGCGATTTGGGTAGTTGTTGATCGACTAACCAAATCTGCTCATTTCTTGCCAATCAGGAAGGATTATGGTATTGGTAAATTGGCAGAGATTTTTCAACAAGAGATCGTTAGACTTCATGGTACTCCGGCATCTATTGTGTCCGACAGAGATCCGCGTTTTACTTCTCGTTTCTGGAAAGGTTTGCAAAAAGCTTGGGGTACTCGACTTAACTTTAGTACGGCATTTCATCCTCAAACAGATGGTCAGTCAGAGAGGACTATACAGACCTTAGAGGATATGCTAAGGGCTTGTGCTTTAGAATGGACTGGCAGTTGGGATGAATATTTATGTTTAGTAGAGTTTGCATATAACAACAGTTGGCATGCTAGCATTAAGGCGGCACCGTTTGAACTTCTTTATGGAAGGAAATGTAGAGCACCTATTTGTTGGGATGAAGTAGGTGAACGTTTGATTGAAGGTCCGGAAATGATCGAGATCACTAATGAGAAAGTAGTTGTTGCTAGAGAAAAGTTGAAGGAAGCTAGGTCTCGTCAGAAAAGTTATGCCGACAAGCATCGTCGTGATTTAGAATTTCGGGTTGGAGATCGTGTATTTTTGAAAGTTTCGCCGTTTTGAGGTGTGAAACGTTTTGGAATCAAGGGCAAGCTCAGTCCTCGATTTATTGGACCGTTTGAAATTCTAGAACGTATAGGAGAAGTTTCGTATCGTTTAGCACTTCCGCCTCAGTTATCGCATGTTCATGACGTTTTCCATGTATCACTCCTAAGGGGATACAACTATCATCCGTTACACGTTGCTTCTTATCCGTTTGATCAAATTCAATCTGATATGTCTTTATCTGAAGAACCAGAAGCTATTCTGGAAAGACAAGAAAGAGTTATGAGAAATAAAGTCATTCCATTCGTTAAGATTCTTTGGAAAAATCATCCTGAACGTGAGGCTACTTGGGAAACCGAGGAGTCGATGCGAGCTAGTTATCCTCATTTCTTTGAATAGTTTGGTATGTTCTCATTTCGTTTTCGTTTCGTTTTCGTTTTCGTTTCGTTTCATTCAATTTTCGAGGACGAAAATTTTTCTTTAGAGGGGAAGAATTGTAAAACCTGAAAATCTAAAATCTGATTAAAGACTAAAATACCCTTGGAATTGAAATTTATAAAATACGTAAAATACATTTATATCATTTAATGAAATTTAAAGCTTAACTTGTGAATAATTAAAACCTAACTAAAATATATTACGTGATCGATTTTGGTACGACGAAGATTTCACGTTTCGTAAATGATTTGGGTCGTGTTTGTTTGTTCGATGGACCTTAGGCCGAAGCCCATAAGGTGTGCGTTTGGGTTGTGTTTGGTTGGGCCAAACCGAAACCCAATTCCCTCCTAAGCCTAAATCAAATACAACTACTATATATACAATACATAAATCACAAAAGTGAAACCCTAGTTTTGTTGTTGCCTCTTTTTCTTTTTCTCTCTTGCTCGGCCGAATATCAAACACCTTTGGTGTCGAGATTTTTGCTCAACCAAGTCAAGGTATAACCTATTCTTGTTTTCCTTTGATGTACCTTGCGTTAATATTATGTAATATGTTTTGTTTTAGTCGAGTTGTTGTTTTGTTTTGTGACCGAGCCGAATGGAACAAAAACAAGGAAAACCCTAATGAATAAACCTTACAAGTATTTAAGAGTTATGTACGTAATATGTAATATTGAATCGGGTTATGTATATGTCGAGTTAATAAGGGCCGAACCCTATGTAATTAGGACCGAACCATGCATAACATTCGAATAAGGTATAAAACATGATAACTTGAATGAGTTAAGTATGTAGATGAGTTAATACTTGTGTTATAACTTATTAATTGAAACCCTAAGTTGAACCGAGTCACATATGAGTTTTTAAAAAAGTATATTAATTAAGTAAAGGTCATGTAAACGTAAACCCTAGTTTTGATATGTTAATCGAATAAGGTATGCCAAACCCTAATGGTTTGTGAATCGTGTCTCATATGTGTGCGTGATTATAAGTCAAGTGAATTTCTAAAAGTGTAAACGTGTAATTAATACGAGTAATAAGTAACTTGTATGTCACATAAAATCATAAACGTATATGGTGAAACATAAAAGGAAAGATTGTTTTATGACGTGTTAGGTTAAGTAACGAGTCATTAAAAGACGTAACATGAAAGTAAAAGCATATTAATGAGATATTAAAGATGAGAAAACCCTAGAATATAAATGAGAGTCGATTAGGGTTTTGAAGCTAAATATATTAATTCGTTATTTTATGTGTGAGTTATGACGTTTAAACTATTTTCACATTTAACCCTAAACTTTAATGAATGACATAATGAACCCTAATCTACAATATTAATTATAAAACATTTAAGTCTCATTCAATTATAAAAACCCTAAAATATTAAAAGATCATTTCGACGATTATGGAATCATTAATAATATATACGACCATTAATGTGTATAGGTTCTGTGAAGAAGGAGTAATTCTTTGCTTTCCCTGTGTCTTCTTTTCGATCATTTGCTTTGGAATAAGGTACAGATATTCTGACCTTTTCAGTAAAGGTTTCTTATAATGTTTTCTTTTCGTTAACTTTTGTATTAGGATTTCCTAAGCCTTTGCTATGAACCCTAATGTGTCTATTTGAGCTGTTGCTTATCTGAACTTTGATTTTTGAATCATAAAACATTTGATTTTGAACTATATGATATAAAACTCTTGATTTTGGAAACGTGATTAAACATTTGATAAAATATGATCTATGTCAGTTATGACATTCTTATTTGACCTAAGATAGTTTGACACCCGAGCCAACTATTAACTAGTCATGGGGGTTCCATGTCCGTGTCAGTAAATGCACTTCTGACATGACTCTAGGGCAGTAGAGTGAAGTTCTGCCACGTCCCTTATCTGAAATTTGCTTTGAGCTCAATTTATATTATATTATCAATGTATGTTTGTGGGGCGTATGGGTGCATCCTAGATCTGTTATATGTTATATATTATATGTTATATGCTATATGTTATCTGATGATTGATGCTGCGTGTATGCACGTCCTTCATAACTCTGGTAGGTCTCCCCTACAAATGTTGTCTTATGTGATATGAATATGTTTATGATATGGCATATGTGTTTGGGCTCGAGGTAGTTAGCTATAAAACTTATTCTTATATCCTGATTTATCTTTTGAAATGATTACGATTTCACTATCTTTCTTTCATTTTATTTCGTATTCGTTCTCGTTTCGTATTCGTTTTGCTTGTATATCTGTTCACTGGGCTTTTGAAGCTCAGCCGCATTTCTTTTCTTCCGCGGCAGGTATCTAAGCATTGGAGCTGGGTATTGCTTTGGGATGAGTGCTGTGTGGACTTACCTTAGAGATTTTAGCTTTGATCTTATGATGCCATTTAGACTTTACATTTTAGACGTTTCTTTTGGAGTTTATTTTTCCGCTGGGACCTATGTATTGAAGTCTTTTGACTTGGATTATTTCAATATTTATGTTGAGATTTCTTTTGGATATTTATGTTTGCTTTGATATGACACCATTACTTGTGATTCCTTTACCCTTGGCGGGTCGGGGCGTTACACCATCGGTCTAAGCTCGCCGTCGGCTAGGTGGATCCTCGCCGTGTCTCGCCGCCATACCGGGACCCCTTTTCGTGGCTCGCCAAGATCAAGTTTGCCGTGGTGACCACGAGGGAAAAAATCTGACACCAACGGATATAATAATTGAATTTCAAAATTATATCCGTTATTAAACGAATATTTTCTTTGAAAAAAAAAAAAAAAAACAAAAAAAACAAAAACAAAAACAAAAAAAAAACAAAAAAAACGTTACCACCCCTATATAAACATATCATAATCACCATTTTTATCATCTTCATCTCCTCCATCTTCAATCAAAATACTAAACCATTTTGATAAGGATTTAAAAGGTACACTTTTGAGGGGTCATTTAAGCCCTTAATCGACCACTTTTATATCCGTTACTGCTTAATTTCGTTCCTTTTCACTTTTTATGTCTCTTGAAGGCAAAATGCTGGAATGATGCTTATTTGGACGAAAAGGCGTGAATATGTGAAGAAAATGACTAAAGTCAAGATCAAGACACTCAAGTTGCTGGAAATGCACCCGACGACGTCACAAACATATGGCGACACCGTCCCTCTAATTGCGACGGCTGAGGAGTGAAATTGCTGTTTTGTACCTGACGGCGTCAGGATTTAAAGTGTAGGGTGTCACAACTCAGACGACCTAGATCCAGATTCAGACGACGTTAGAAGCTGAAGCCGACGGCCTCACAACCAAAACGTGACGCCGTCACAAAGTTGACTTGATCAAGACAAAACCCTAATAGCGGCGAACCGACGACGTCATAATTAAAGAGTGACGCCGTCGCAGTTGTAACTCGATATATAGAATTCAAATTTTCAGACTTTTGGAGAGGTAGAATTGTGGAGTAAAACTCTAAAACGATTTTGGTTGTCTTGGGCAGTATCTTAGGGTTCTCATACCCTATTTTACATCAAGATAAGTAATCTGCTTCATTGATTTCATTATGTCTTCGATTGTATGTGTGTATGCTTGCATGTTTACCATGTCCGGCTAATTTACTTGTGTGTTTGCTTAGATCTATGAAACCTAGTTATTGAATATTGATTGGTTGTCTCTTTTCTTAATTGTAATTGGCTTAGGATTGCAATAGGCCATCGTTGTGTTTTTAATGCTTGAGTAATCTTTGTGAACATTAGTTTATAATCGCCTAGAGTTATTGTAGGCTAAAAATCCAAAGATAACCTTAGAGTTAGTTTATGAATCATAGAGATTTTGTAGGCAATAACCTTAAGGTATCCTCAAAGAGTTAGGGAAAAAAGCATACCCTACGACCTTAGGAGACACAACGCGTTAAGAATAAGGACGTGACAATTCAACCATCAATAAAAGATAACTAGGGAGTAATAGCATCTAGGTAGACACATTTTTAATCATCATACGAGCACACATAAATTAGACATAGACTACCCCTTAGCTTAGTTAATTAGAATAGATAATAATAGAGTAATAGGTAGAAGTACCACCCCCCCAAATCCAATACCCCGAGATTCGTACCTTTCAACTTTCTAAAAAATATATAAAAGATAAAAAATAATCTTCCTCAACCCCAACCTCAGCGTAGTAATTTCTCACTAGCAATCCTATTCCTCTAGAGAATGATATCAATCCCAAGGCTTACCCTAATACTACACTACAACGATTAGGTTCACTGCCTAGGTGGTTGAAAAACTTGCACGAAGAAAAGGAAGTTTCCTTTGACCCCGAACGCGCGTTGTACGCGTATCAAGTTTTTGGCGCCGCTGCCGAGGAATAGAATAGCTAGTTATGAGTCTATCTCATTTAGGTTCCCTTGCTTGATTCCTATCAAGAAAGATTTTTTTCTCATTTTTAGCTTCCTCGTAGTCTATCCCCCTTCTTCGTGACCTTTTTTCATAATCCCGTCACTTTTTGTCATGGAAGGTGATAATCAACCACCACTCATCAACCCACCACCAAATGACCCGCCAAGAGGCCGCACTCTTGGTGAATACTCAAGACCAAGCAACCTAGGCTATAGAAACACCATTGAGCTCCCCGATCAAGCTCAAACTACGGCCCTTCGATCCGACACCATCCGGTTGGTGCAAAACGGATGTGCATTCCATGGACTTCGTTCCGAAGATCCTAATCAGCATCTTAAGGATTTCCTTAAAATCGTCGATTCCATCGACCTTGATGCTACTACTTGGGAGACCACGCGCTTGCGTCTCTTCCAATTCTCTCTACGGGACCAAGCTAGTAATTGGCTTGAGCGACTTCCCGCCGGCTCCATCTCAAGTTGGGATGATCTCACTACTCGTTTCCTTGCCCAATTTTTCCTACCGGGGAGAACTACTAAGCTTAGGAATGAAATCTTGATGTTCCAACAACGTCAAGGTGAATCTCTCTACGAAGCATGGACTCGATTCAAGGACTTATTCCATAAAGTCCCTCATCACGGCATTGATCTTTGGCTCCAAGTCCAAATCTTCTATGATCATGTCAACTTCCTAACTAAGCAATCAATTGACCAAGCGGCCGGTGGTAAACTTAATAATCTCACCGCGGAAGAATCATGGGGTATAATTGAGGACCTTGCTCTCTATGACAACGAAATTTGGAATGACCCCCGTGAGTTGCCAAAAAACGTCAAGGAAATCTCCTTGCCTCCCATTAACTCGCAAACTTCCAATCGTAGGATGCTCGAACTTGAAGATCAAGTCAAATTCCTAATGAGCTCCTACGAAAATCCTAAGTCTTCACGCCAAGTGAATAAAGTCTCTTCCTTGTGTGAGCTATGTAGTGGTCCTCACGACACTCGTACTTGCACAAGACTCCCCGAACAAGCTTTCGTTGACTACACATCCTCGCGTACCAATGGAACAGGAGGAAGATTCCCTACAACACCCAGACCTAGGACTTCCAATGATGCCCGAGAAGCATGGAAGGGCAAACCCAAATTCTATTGGGTACAAACCAAAGAATTCACCTCCAATGATTTCTCATGGCCCCCCTCTCACGGCCTTAGACAACAAAACATAGAAGGGATGTTACAACACCTAGTTACATCCCAAGAAGCTTAAATAGCCAAGCTTTCAGACCGCTTTAATCAACAACAAGCCGAGATGGATAGGAAGATTGATAACCTTTTGAAAGCTATGACCAATAGTGATAGGAAGACCACCGAAAAGGTTAATTCCATATCGACTCATTCTCCTGAAGCTTCCGGTGTGAAAATTAAGCACCCAAGTAAGTTAGCCAAGCACGTTCAATTAGTCAATTCCATCACCTTAGTGAAACCTAATAGGACTAATGACGAAGCGAACCATGAGACGGTACTTGAGGTTAGTGAGACTCCTAAGAAGGAATCGACCAATGAAGTAGATGAAGTAGGCAATGACTATTTCAATAAGTTTCCTACGGAAGAGGAACTCTCTCGCCACCCACACTTAGTACGCGACCTCCGTCACATGTATGTTCGGAAAAGCCTGGTAGAGTTAAGGGATTTCCCATCTATGTAGGTAGTTTCACGTATCCTATGGATTTCATAATTGTGGATGATATTAGTACAGCCATAGATCCTAGCTTGTCCCACGTTATTATTGGAGAGCCTTTCATAGAGAAAACCGGGATGACTTATGATCCGTCGTTAGGAATAGTGAGATTCAAGGATGAGACCGATGACATAGCTTACCAAATACCGTTTAAGATTGAGAAATTTTCATCATTATCCAATGATGAAAAAGAACTTAAGCTATCGGTCTACTATAGGAATGAGGAGGATAAGGAGAAGGGAGTAGATTATGTGATGGATAAGATTTTCAGTTTCTATAAGGATTGCTTGAAACTAGGACCGGAATATAGAACCGATTGGGGAGAATATGACCTCTTAGAGAGGTGCATAATAGGGCACTACTATAACATGGAAAACCCCAATAGAGACCATCATGAGGAAGAAGGTGATGGTAATGAAGTCACGTAGGGGCATGACTTCGAGTCTAGCTACAAGACTCATAAATAAAGAAAAGCGCTTCGTGGGAGGCAACCCATGCTTAATTGTTTGTTTGTTTGTGTGTCATATATCTTTTCATTGATTGTTTATTCTCATATTTGAAGTTGTGAAAATGTTTTATTTTGTCTTTAATCTCGTCTTAATTACATATAAAGGTATTTTTCAAAAAGGATAAGTGTAGGGAAGATTACACACGTTTTTAAAAGAACGTGAACATGAGAATTAAAATTCTTGAAAAAGATATACATATGTGTTTGTTAGAGTCAAATGCTTGTTAGAGTAAAATTCTTGAAAAAGATATACACATGTGTTTGAAAAAGATATACACAATACCCCTAGTTAACCCCTCAGAGCCTATCCTTTTCGCGGTTCTCGTGATGTTTCGGTTTTTCGAAATATCAATGAAGAGCATTGTTTACAAATGTACACCCAAATCGCCTTAGCCTACCTTGTATGTACTCACTTTTAGTGCATTATTGTTATCATACTAAACCCTTAGTTCAATTATCTAGTTACTTGCATTCGTTGCTAAGTCGAGTCATATCCTTTGTATACAGTTTTGGGACGATTGGGACTCATGGGAAAAGTTAAATTTTATGAAGTGACGGGAAAGAACGTTAAATTCAAATTCCCTTTATTTATGTAATAATGTACTCCAAGTGTTTTGATCTTTTCAATTCGGGTCAAATTAGTGTTAGAGTAATAAAAACTCAAGTGTAGGGATGTGCCTATAAATCCCTTATATTTTGATGTTATCGTAGAGGATGGTAAAGTAAAAGTGTATGAAAAAAAAACAAAAAAAAAAACAAAGTGTGTTAAAAAAACAAAATGATGAAAAAACATACGGGCTACCATCCTACATCTATCTTTATATTTATGTTTGTTTGTTTCAAGTTATCTAGAGTTTAGAGTGTCGAGTATTGGCTTAACAACGCCATTCTTCTCATTCTTGTAACATAAATATTATTGACTTGCCACCACTAAATCGCCTATCCAATCAAACCCTTTGTTTTCCCTACCGTAAACCTAACATTACAACCCTTTAAAAGACCTCTTAGATATTTTTTCCTAGGTGCTTACGCCAAAGCGATGGAGGTTTGATCTAGTCTCAAGCCTATAGTAATCTATGTACTAGGACCGGTTAACGAGTGTTTATCTTTCATTTCCAATTTGATATATTTCATATACACCCGAGAGATGAGAGTATCCGAACACCACTTGTGAGGTGCTAGTATGTAATATCCGTGCTTGTTATGACTTTTGCGGGGCTTATACTTGTTGTGAATTGTTCTAAACCAATGCTTCATGCCCCCTAACTTATAATTCAATTGGCCAAAAGCACATTTGCTTGAGGATAAGCAAATACCAAGTGTAGGGATATTTGATAAGGATTTAAAAGGTACACTTTTGAGGGGTCATTTAAGCCCTTAATCGATCACTTTTATATCCGTTACTGCTTAATTTCGTTCCTTTTCACTTTTTAGGTCTCTTGAAGGCAAAATGCTGGAATGATGCTTATTTGGACGAAAAGGCGTGAATATGTGAAGAAAATGGCTAAAGTCAAGATCAAGACACTCAAGCTGCTGGAAATGCACCCGATGGCGTCACAAAAAAAGGGCGACGCCGTCCCTCTAATTGCGACGGCTCAGGAGTGAAATTGCTGTTTTGTACCTGACGGCGTCAGGCTTTAAAGAGTAGGGCGTCACAACTCAGACGGCCTAGATACAGATTCAGACGGCGTCAGAAGCGGAGACCGACGGCGTCACAACGACAGCGTGACGCCGTCACAAAGTTGACTTGATCAAGACGAAACCCTAATGGTGGCGATCAGAAGGCGTCACAATTAAAGAGTGACGTCATCGCAGTTGTAACTCTATATATAGAATTCGAATTTTCAGACATTTGGAGAGGTAGAATTGTGGAGTAAAACCCTAAAACGATTTTGGTTGTCTTGGGAAGTATCTTAGGGTTCTCATACCCTATTTTACATCAAGATAAGTAATCTACTTCATTGATTTCATTATGTCTTCGATTGTATGTGTGTATGCTTGCATGTTTACCGTGTCCGGCTAATTTACTTGTGTGTTTGCTTAGATCTATGAAACCTAGTTATTGAATATTGATTGGTTGTCTCTTTTCTTAATTGTAATTGGCTTAGGATTGCAATAGGCCATCGTTGTGTTTTTAATGCTTGAGTAATCTTTGTGAACATTAGTTTATAATCGCCTAGAGTTATTGTAGGCTAAAAATCCAAAGATAACCTTAGAGTTAGTTTATGAATCATAGAGATTTTGTAGGCAATAACCTTAAGGTATCCTCAAAGAGTTAGGGAAAAAAGCATACCCTACGACCTTAGGAGACACAACGCGTTAAGAATAAGGACGTGACAATTCAACCATCAATAAAAGATAACTAGGGAGTAATAGCATCTAGGTAGACACATTTTTAATCATCATACGAGCACACATCAATTAGACATAGACTACCCCTTAGCTTAGTTAATTAGAATAGATAATAGTAGAGTAATCGGTAGAAGTATCACCCCCCAAATCCAATACCCCGAGATTCGTACCTTTCAACTTTCTAAAAAATATAAAAAAGATAAAAAATAATCTTCCTCAACCCCAACCTTAGCGTAGTAATTTCTCACTAGCATTCCTATTCCCCTAGAGAACGATATCAATCCTGAGACTTATCCTAATACTACACTACAACGATTAGGTTCACTGCCTAGGTGGTTGAAAAACTTGCTCGAAGAAAAGGAAGTTTCCTTTGACCCCGAACGCGCATTGTACGCGTATCACATTTCAATCAAACTAAACACACTTTTACACACTATAAAATCTACGTATATAAAAATGAGTGAAACATCTTTTTCCGGTGAAAGTGACATTGAAGAGTTAGCGGACCTAGAAATGTTTATTCAAGAGTTTGAGGCAGAGCAAACGTTGCAAGAACAAGAAGCCGGTCCTTCAAACCAGCGTCGATATGTACCCCATGAACGTGAAGTTGCTAAAGCACGTCTACTTGCTGACTATTTTGGTGACAACCCAAAATATACGGATGATAATTTTAGGCATCGCTTTCGTATGAGCCGTAGTCTATTTTTACAAATAGTACAAGTTATTGAAACATATATTGAAACTCATCATCCTCTTCCCAAGCATTTTGATTTCTTTAAAGTGCGACCAGAATGTAGGGGTGTAATGAGTTTTAGTGTGATTATGAAATGCACATGTGCCCTAAGCTAATTGGCTTACAGGGTAACACCTAATGCATTAGATGAGTATTTACAAATAGGTGAACACTGTGCACGCGATTGCCTAGATTTTTTTACTATATGCATAATCCATCTATATTTTAAGGAGTTTTTAAGAAAACCAGGTGAGGATGACATTCGTCACTTATACCATGCACATAACATTGTTCATAAGCTTCCGGGAATGTTGGGGAGCATCGATTGTATGCACTGGGAATGAAAAAAACTGTCTGAAAGAATGGCAAGGCCAATTTCACAGAGGTGATAAAAAATATCCAACTATAATGCTTGAAGCCGTTGCTTCATACGATTTGTGAATTTGGCATGAATTATTTGGGGTAGCGGGTGCGAATAATGATCTTATGGTTTTAAATAATTCTCCGTTATTCGACGACCTGCTTGATGACATCGCCCCTGAGGTTAAGTTTGAAGTATACGGGTGTAAATTTAAGCAAGGGTATTATCTAGCTGACGAAATTTACCCGGAGTGGGTATTTTTGTCAAGTCATTTACAGTTGCAAGTAACCCAAAAAATGCCGCATTCGAAGCGAAACAAGAGAGTGCGCGAAAAGATATCGAAAGAGCTTTTGGTGTCCTCCAAGGACGTTGGCATATCATTGCGCAACCGGCGCGTGCATTTACTGTTGGCAAGTTATGGAGAATCATGTACTCGTGCATCATATTGCATAACATGATTTTGAAAATCAACAATTTGCGATATCCGACATTGCTGAAACGTATATTTCTCCGACACCAAATTTACAACAGACATGGATTGAACGTTGCGAATTTCAAAGGAAAAAAACCAAAGAACTACATGATAAACGCAAACACGCAAAGCATCAACGATGTCTCATCGAGCATGTTTGACAACAAGTTCAATGGGAACAATTTCAACAACAGAATCCAAATAATTAGTTTCGTTATAATTTGATGTATTTCTTAAGTTGCGTATGTTTTTTAACCATATCTTTATTTTACGTTTCGTATGTTTTTTATTATATTGTATTGTATTTTTATTCTTAATAAAATGAATTTAGTTTATTTGGAAATTTGAATAAAAAATAAAGTGGTAGTGGTGGGCCCAAATGAAGAGGTTGAGGTTTGTTATGAGGAAGGAGGGTTTATTGTGGTTAGTTGTGGAGGTTTGTTATGCTAATGTAATGCTGGGGTGGTGGTGATGATGAGGTATGAGTTCTTCACCACACTCACCGCTCTTAGTGAAAATACAAAACGATTTTTCTGTTGAATATGATAACGAGGGATCTGAAAACAAAAGTATCAAAGTTATAGGCCGATTTATGTGACCAAACATGTCATCAAAAGTCAACAAATATCATTATCATTATGATTTAGTCAATACCACCATCCACTTGCTAGTTGACTAATGGCAACTGCTCATATTAAAGTACTAGTCGGGTATCTGCGCGTTACGTCGGCAGATACCTATGTGGCGATAGCAAGATTTTTTTAATGCATTGCTTTTAAAGAAGGATTAAGAGAATGTCCAACACAGAGGTTATTAATTGGAAATTATTTTGTTTTCTTACTTACGTGTTTATTAACATAATAAAAAAAACTTTTATAGTAAGGTGCCTATGCGATTCTATGTTTTTCATGATGCTAACTTAACACATGGCGTTAACTTAATGGAACTACTTTACCGCACAACATTGCTTTTAAAAAATGACAGACATACAACACAATGCAACGACGATATTGCTAGTCGTGTTTAGGACATGTAATATTATATATCATTTAATAATAAATGGTATTTAAAGATAGCGGCTTTAGCACCATCTAGTGGTGTCTATATTGCTAAGTTGTGGTAAATAATGGTCCGTTGCGTGGTCGAAAAAGGCGGTGTCAGAAAGTCTGACTACATAAAAAATTGGTTTCTACGATCCACTTAATGATTTATAAATTTTATTTAGCGGGTGTTTTAAAAAAGAAATAAAAGATAAGATGATTAATGTGCTATTGTTTTACCATGTGATATATTAAGCGTACTTTGAGTGAGGGGGTATTTTAATAATATCATTAATGAATTGTAAAATTCATTTAATGGTTGTTTGAAAGATGTAAATGATAAAACGATTTATGTATTATTGTCTTGTACCATTTGATATATTAATTGTACTTTTGAGCGATGAGATATATTAATTATATTATTAATGATTTGTAAATTTCATTTAGTTAGTGTTTTAATGAAAAAGAAAAATTAGATGATTTATGCATTATTGTTTTGTACCAATTGCTATATTAATTGTACTTTTGAGTGAGAGTATTTTTATGATATCATTAATTCTGGCATTAATATACACAAATATTACAAGTTAGATAATTTATGTACTATTGTTTTGTATCAAGTGCTATATGAATGTACTTTTGGTTACAAGTTTAGTGGGTTACTTTTATTAGAAATGTTTTTTGTCTTAAAAATTTTAAGACTTCTTTATTTAGAATGTCCTAAACACTTTATATAGCAGTATAGATATAGATGATCCAACTCCGCATAATTTACGCTTACAAAATGAAACAAATATTGTAATAAATTCATATTTGCATCACATTCGGATTATGATTCTAACCCCTTCACCCATGAGTATCTAAATCTAAATTCCTTTACTAGTCAGAGCATCAAATCCTCAATTCTTATAGTTTTTGAAAACAAGTTTTATTGAGCTTAAAGACACGACTAAACAAGAAAAAGCCCAAGTGGTTCTTCGTTGTGAACTCAATCTAAGCAGCATATTTATAACGGAAATATGATCTTGCACTAGATGGTAAAAAATATATACGCATGCATTAGGACATCGATGTGCATAGTTAAAGCTGATACAACATCTCAAGCCACAACACAACCTCAAGCTACAACATCAACAAGCTGCTCAGTAAACTCAATACAAATAAGACATCCTTCCAAGATGCAAGTCCTTCACAGTCTTAGCTTAGTCAAATGTGATAAAATGTAGCCAATGTATTTATAGCAGTATTGTGTCTAGATTCATGAGTAGTAGTGTAGTCTTAGTGTGAAAATCAAAAGTATAAAATCCTGTATTACTATCATTCTTGTAACTAACTTTTCATAATATAGTTTCATGTTTCCCTCTCTTAACTTCTTGAAATGGTATCAAGGTACATCATCCTGCTTGCCATCACGACCACCATGATTCCGCCAATGAACCATCACTAACCACCACATGTAACAACTTCTGACCACCAAAACAACATTTCACCACCGTAAATAACCACCGTCTATATCAAATCAATCGATTTAACCACCCAAACTTAATAAAACAATCAATTTTCTGATCACCACAACAATACAAACACAACTACTGAATCAATTTCATCAAATTCATCATGAATCAAGAAATCCTATCAAGAACACAAGAAATCCCCACTTTCAATCAAGAACACAACTCTACCCTTAAATCACCAATCATAATGAAAATTATTGTTGATTCAAACACATCAAACACAAATCAAAACACCACAATGTAAGACATCAATTCAACAATCGTCTACTGTATTTTCATCCCCAAGATCATCCAGGAATGATGCTCATTTCTAAGAAGCTTACTGGTTCTAAGAATTATAGCACATGGAAAAGATCTATGACGATAACTTTAAGTGCAAGAAACAAGTTCAAACTAGTTAATGGAGATTATGAGGAGCCTGAGATGACATCACCAATTAGATCCTACTAGGAGAGAGCTAATGATATGGTAATATCCTAGATACTCAATACAGTTTCAGAACAAATTAGTAACAATCTAAATTTTGTTAATTCTGCTCATTCACTTTGGCATCAACTGTATGATCACTATTCTCAACTAGATAGACATAGGATTTACCAACTTACAAATGAAATATTTCATCTGAATCATTTGAATAGTTCTTGGGAACTGACTCCCAGTAGTCCTTGGGAAGAGGCTCCCAGTATGTGCAATTTAGTGGCTAGTAATCTTTGGGAAGAAGCTCCTAGTATGTGCAATTTAGTGGCTAGTAGTAATCTTTGGGAATAGGCTCCCAGTATGTGCGGAAAGTTGTTTCCCAGTATGAGTAGTTTGTTGTGCATCTTGATTGTATGTTGGAAGACTCTTGTGGTGTGTTGTTCATTTGTCGCATATATCGTGATTTTATTTAAGTGCCCGCATATGTATGTGATAAAGTTTTAAAAGGTACCATTTTGAGGGGTCGATTAAGTCTTTATTTGATCACTTTTGTATCCGTTATTGCTTAATATCGTTCCTTTTCACTTTTTAGGTCTCTTGAAGGCAAAATGCTGGAATGGCACTTATTTGGACGAAAAGGCGCGAATATATGAAGAAAATGGCCAAAGTCAGAATCGAGACACTCAAAGCTGCTGAAAACAGAAGGCGACGGCGTCAGGTGTTAATTGCGACGCCGTCGGAGGATTTTTTGTGACGATACAGTAGCCAAATACCCTATTTTCAAGTGACGACGTCGGGCTTTAAAAGAGTAGGCCGTTGCTACTCAGACGGCCTAGATGCAACCCAGACGATGTCAGAAGCTGAAGAGGACGGCGTCACGGACATAAGGTGACGTCGTCGCAAGGTTAACGTGGCCAAGACGAAACCCTAATGACGGCGACACGACGGCGTCACGAAACATAAGGTGACGCCGTCGCATATGTAATCTTATATATAGAATCCGAAATTTTCAGTTTTAGGGAGAGTCTTTTGGAGTAAAAACCTAAAACCGAACCTAAGGTGTCTTGTACAGTATTTTAGGGTTTTAAACCCTATCTTACATCAAGATAAGTATTTACTTCATTAATTCAATTATGTCTTTGATTATTTGTGTGTATGCTTGCATGTTCTCCATGTCCGGCTAATTTATTTGTGTGTTTGCTTAGGAAGTATGAAACTTAATTATTGAATATTGATTGGTTGTTTCTTATCTTAGTTGATCAATGATCTAGTAATGCGATAGGTCATTCGTTGTGTACTTAATGCTTGATTCATCTTTGTGAACCTTAGAATATGATTACCTGAGTAGTTGTAGGCTAAATTAACCAAAGAGTGCCTTAGAGTAAGAGTTTATCATCCCTAGTGAGTTTTGTAGACGAGACCCTTTGGTAAGTTCAAAGAGTTAGGGAGAAACGCATACCCTACAACTTTAGACACACAACGCAACTAAGAATAAGGACGTGACAACTCAACCATCAATAGGAGATAATTAAGGAGTAGTACAACCTAAGTAAACACATCTTTAAACTATCATACGAGCACACATTAATTAGGCATAGACTCCCACAACCTTAGTTTAGATAATTAGATAATAGTAGAGTAATCGGTAGAAATACCAACCCCCCCCAAATCCAATACCCGAGATTCGTACCTTTCCATTTCATAAAATATAAAAATACAAAAAATAATCTTCCTCAACCTTAACCTTAGCGTAGTAACTTCTTACTAGCATTCCTATTCCCCTAGAGAACGATATCAATACCCGTGGCTTACCCTAATTACTACACTACAATGATTAGGTTCACTGCCTAGGGTGTTATAAAACTTGCTCGAAGAAAAGGAAGTTTCCTTGACCCCGAACGACGCGTGTAGCGTTATCAAGTTTTTGGCGCCGCTGCCAGGGAATAGAATAGCTAGTTAGTAGTCCACCTCGTTTAGGTTCTTTGCTTGATTCCTATCAAGTAAATTTTTCTCATTTTTTAGCTTTCTCTTAGTCTATCCCCCTTCTTCTTGACCTTTGTTCGTAACACCCATCACTTTTCATCATGGAAGGTGATGACCAACCACCACTTGATAACCCAACACCCAATAAGTCAATGTCACTCCAAACCCAAACCAATAACCAACCCAACCGTCGAAGCCGCTATGTGAGTAGAAATACCGACCTTCAGGATTTGCAGAAAATATTCGATAGTACAATTAGGGAAGCTGTTGAGAAAGTAGTCAGCGCCTCTGTAATTGGCTCCATGATTAACAGTAATTCGGACAATGGCATGATAAACAACAACGTGGATGTGGAAAATAGTGTTTACTTCAATCTTTACCCCACTAAGGAAGAAGTTGCGTAATCAATACATAATCAATAATCCACGATCACCTATCATTAGGATATGCCCAAAGATTAGGAGAGGAAATCCCTGAAACCTAAAAATCCCTTGTATGATCGGATATAGGAGTGTCGACCACGCTTACATAGATACGGAATCTCCCATTAATGTAATGTCATCTGCTGTCTACAATGACATTATGAATGAGCGACTCAATATTAGGAGAGACCCTAAGTATCCAGGTGGAGTTTGTAACTTTGTGGGAAGAGTCAAGGACGTGCATGTCTTTATAGGAAATTTCACCTACCTAGTTGATTTTATGGTCCTAGAAGATGTAGGATGCGTTATTGACTATAGTTTATCCCAAGTAGTGCTAGGGAAACCGTTTGTTGAAACATCTAGAATGAGCCATAACAAGCATGATGGAACAGTTAGGTTTAAGAAGGGAACCAATGAGATCACCTATAGGATGCCTTGGAAAACAAATGAGTATGGCCACTTGTACATTTATGATCGAGACAACATCAAAGCTTTTGAGGACAAAAGCAAGGAAGATGTTGAGAAAGGTTATAAATTCATGTGGGAAAGAAGGAGGCATTATTATAAGGATTGCTTGACTCTAGGGCCTAGGTATAGAGTCGATGAAAATTTTGTCAACATGATAGAATTCTCATTGAGGATGCGTGAGGAAACGTAGGAGCACGACTATGAGTCTAGCTACAAGACTCTTAAATAAAGAAAAGCGCTTCGTGGGAGGCAACCCATGCTTAATTGTTTGCTTGTTAGTGTCATATATCTTTTATTAATTGTTTATCCTCATGTTTAAATTTGTAAAAATGCTTTATTTTGTTTTTAACCTCGTCTTAATTGCATATAAAGGTATTTTACATAAGGGATAAGTGTAGGGAGGATTACACACGTTTTCAAAAGAAACGTAAACATGAGAATAACAATTAACTAAAAGATATTTATGTTTGTTTGTTCGAGTCAAATGCTTGTATCGAGTCATAATGGATGTTTTTGCCAGAAATTTTTCCAGATTCTAAAGATGTAAATTTTCCAGAATTTTTTCCAGAAAATCGCAGACCAGTTTTTGTCAGGATAACCTGACGGCGTCAGGATTGCAACCTGACGGCGTCAGGAAGGAGTAAAAACATCAGATTACTTTTTTCTCGTTTTCTGAGCTACTTATAAATTTTTGGAATTTTCCAGGTCTTAATTTTCTTAGAAATTCTGTAAACATCCATTCCACTAGCATTATATCCTAGTTTAAATCGAGTCTTATATATATTATTACCGCCAATTTTACGCGAAGGTTTCGTTTGTTTTCTTCAAGTGTGCAGGTTTAGTTTGTCGAGAAGAAGTTACATAAGATTGGAAGGAGCTTTTCACGCAATAATTCTTCTTGAAAAGGATTTAACCACCACTTTACACGGATCCTACCAAGCTAATCAGGGGAGTATTAGTTTCTTTCGTTTTTAATTACCTTCCATTATCATAACTTTGATACTTTCGGGGAACATTGGGGACAATGTTCAGTTTAAGTGTAGGGAGGGAAAATAAAACGGGAACTTTGAAACTATGCTTATCCTTGATTATTTGCTTTGTCCAATTGCATTTGTGTAATAAACCATGAGAAAATGTCGGTTAGGGTAATTTTGGCACCAAATTTAAAATTTTTCATGACATATAGGAGTGGGCCATTAGTCTTAACAAAAGCGTCTCATGATTAGGAAGTTGCATGACTAGCACAAAAACCCTTTACCACCCAAATTCCACCCAAAATGTGAGGATCGCCCTTAGATTAGTAGGAATTAAAGCATTCATCTTCAATGCTTAGAGTGTGAACTGGTAGTATATTAGATTCTAGAACTTGTTTTGTGATGCATTCCGAGATCGCAAGTGAGGCTACACTTGTGTAGTTAGGAATAACTAAATGATAAGAGGCATTAGGATAACCCTTGTTTGATACCCGTAATATAATTACTTCTTCCATATCGGTTGAATAATTCCCCCACACCCTTTGCGTTGTACTCATCTTTAGTACATGATACCCCTAGTTAACCCCTCAGAGCCTATCCTTTTCGCGGTTCTCGTGATGTTTTGGTTTTTCCGGAATATCAATGAAGAGCATTGTTTACACCCCACCCCCAAATATACACCCAAATCGCCTTAGCCTACCCCATATGCACTCACATTTAGTGCAAACGTTTGTTATCACCCTAAACCCTTAGTTCAATTATCTAGTTGATTGCATAAGTTGCTAAGTCGAGTCATATCCTTTGTATACAGTTTTGGGACGATTGGAATTCATGGGAAAAGTTAAAGTTTATGAAATGACGGGAAGGGAATGTTAAATTCAAATTCCCTTTGTTTGCATAATAATGTACCCCAAGTGTTTTGATCTTTTCAAATTCGGGTCAAATTAGTGTTAGAATAATAAAAACTCAAGTGTAGGGATGTGCCTATAAATCCCTATCATTTTGATGTTACCATAGAGGATGGTAGAGTAAAAGTGTATGAAAAAAAAAAGAGAAAAAAAAAAATAGAAAAAGAGAAAAAGAAAAAAATATAGAGTGTAAAAAAAAAAAAAAAAAAAAAACAACATGCGGGATACCATCCTACATCTATCCTTTAAATTTATGTTTGTTTATTTCCGTTACCTAGAGTTTTAGAGTGTCGAGTCTTGGCTTAGCAACGCCATTCTTCGTATGCATTTAACATAGAGATTTTTGACTTGCCACCACTAAATAGCCTATCCCACCAAACCCTTGTTTCCCTACTGTAAGCCTAACATTACAACCCTTTAAAAGACCTCTTTGATAGTCTTTCCTAGGTGCTTACGCCAAAGCGATGGAGGTTTGATCTATTCTCAAGCCTATGGTAATCTATGTACTAGGACCGGTTAATGAGTGTTTATCTTCCATTTCTTATTTGTTATATTTCATATATACACCCGAGAGAGATGTGAGTACCCAAACACCCCATGTGAGGTGCTAGTATGTAATTTCCGTGCTTGTTATGACTTTTGCGGGGCTTATATGTGTTGTGGACCATTTTGAATTAATGCTTCATGACCCCTAACTTATAAATTAATTGGCTAAAAGCACATTTGCTTGAGGACAAGCAAATAACAAGTGTAGGGATATTTGATAAGGTTTTAAAAGGTACCATTTTGAGGGGTCGTTTAAGTCCTTATTTGATCACTTTTGTATCCGTTATTGCTTAATATCGTTCCTTTTCACTTTTTAGGTCTCTTGAAGGCAAAATGCTGGAATGGCACTTATTTGGACGAAAAGGCGCGAATATATGAAGAAAATGGCCAAAGTCAGAATCGAGACACTCAAAGCTGCTGAAAACAGAAGGCGACGGCGTCAATTGCGACGCCGTCGGAGGACTTTTTGTGACGATACAGTAGCCAAATACCCTATTTTCAAGTGACGACGTCGGGCTTTAAAAGAGTAGGCCGTTGCTACTCAGACGGCCTAGATGCAACCCAGACGATGTCAGAAGCTGAAGAGGACGGCGTCACGGACATAAGGTGACGCCGTCGCAAGGTTAACGTGGCCAAGACGAAACCCTAATGACGGCGACACGACGGCGTCACGAAACATAAGGTGACGCCGTCGCATATGTAATCTTATATATAGAATCCGAATTTTTTAGTTTTAGGGAGAGTCTTTTGGAGTGAAAACCTAAAACCGAACCTAAGGTGTCTTGTACAGTATTTTAGGGTTTTAAACCCTATCTTACATCAAGATAAGTATTTACTTCATTAATTCAATTATGTCTTTGATTATTTGTGTGTATGCTTGCATGTTCTCCATGTCCGGCTAATTTATTTGTGTGTTTGCTTAGGAAGTATGAAACTTAATTATTGAATATTGATTGGTTGTTTCTTATCTTAGTTGATCAATGATCTAGTAATGCGATAGGTCATTCGTTGTGTACTTAATGCTTGATTCATCTTTGTGAACCTTAGAATATGATTACCTGAGTAGTTGTAGGCTAAATTATCCAAAGAGTGCCTTAGAGTAAGAGTTTATCATCCCTAGTGGGTTTTGTAGATGAGACCCTTTGGTAAGTTCAAAGAGTTAGGGAGAAACGCATACCCTACAACTTTAGACACACAACGCAACTAAGAATAAGGACGTGACAACTCAACCATCAATAGGAGATAATTAAGGAGTAGTACAACCTAAGTAAACACATCTTTAAACTATCATACGAGCACACATTAATTAGGCATAGACTCCCACAACCTTAGTTTAGATAATTAGATAATAGTAGAGTAATCGGTAGAAATACCAACCCCCCCCAAATCCAATACCCGAGATTCGTACCTTTCCATTTCATAAAATATAAAAATACAAAAAATAATCTTCCTCAACCTTAACCTTAGCGTAGTAACTTCTTACTAGCATTCCTATTCCCCTAGAGAACGATATCAATACCCGTGGCTTACCCTAATTACTACACTACAACGATTAGGTTCACTGCCTAGGGTGTTATAAAACTTGCTCGAAGAAAAGGAAGTTTCCTTGACCCCGAACGACGCGTGTAGCGTTATCAGTATGTCTTGTTCTCTGTTGTCCTACACGCTTTAACAGTACTTGAATTTTGTACAAACCTATGAACTCAACAACCTTTGTGTTGACACTTTTAGCAGGTTTATCTCAGGTCTGTAAGGTGATAGTTGTTGCATCGGGCATAAAGTCGTACAACGTATTTTAAAGACTTATACTTTTATCATTTACCATTCAAAACATTTTGTAAACATTTATGTATTATACTTTAGGACCTCATGTTTGTAACTCTAAATTTATAAATCGAGTGGTAACTTTTCAAAACGTCTCATTTAGAGGCCGTTTTCTATAACTTGTATTGTGTGCTAATAAGTAATACCTTAGTGACACAATCTTCTGCTGCGATATTTTGGGGGTGTTACAGATTGGTATCAGATCATTAGTTATAGAGAACTATGTTGCATTTAGTACCTACACTATAACTACTTTATATGTTGAGACTCTCTTATTTGTTTGCCTTACACACACTTCGTGCGCATATGCTTTTTGTTATGTTATTTGTTTATATCCATGATGTTGGATGATATGACTTTGTAGTAATAAGGAGATCCCAGGATTTAGTCGAGTTCATCAAAAATGTGGAGCTTAGTAATAACTAGTTATTTAACTTGATATTGTGACAGTTCTTGTTTGATGAGACATGAGATTGAGTTAAATAAAAGTTATTATTTTGCTGTAGAGATTTGATGATTTCCCCAAGGATGGAGTTTTCTTGAGGATACTTTTGAGCTGTTAGATATGAAACTTTTTCATGAACTTACGTAATATCATTTCATAGTTTTGTTTACATAGAACTATGTGGGCAGTTTTCTTAAATACTTACTTTTTCTTGATTTTAGCACCTAAAGGAGACTTCTATGTACTAAATGAAACACTGAACATCATAGGAGTCGATTAGTCTGAGCATTCTATTGCTACTCCTAAATTATACATAGCCTGTACACCTATGTCTAATTTTGGAAGAATCATGTGATGAAGGAGTGTTAGTCTCAGATCATGTTTGGTCGGGTCTAAAGAGTCTAAAAACCTAAAATTACATTGGTCGTGTGCGTGTGTGTTGCATGTTCTGTGTATTCATATTTATGCATTTTACACTATAATCAGACATCCACTATTTGCTTTAAGTATGCATTGTTCTATCATACTTTTCCTTATTTGACTATTTTATGCATATATGTGTGCTTATTAGTCACAGTACCTTGCAATATTATGCCTTTCCTTATTTTCTACGACCATGTTATGCCTTTGTGCATGTTTATTAGTCCATGTACTTTGTCCTTTCTATCTTTTTCCTAAGCCCTAGATGCATTTCTAGCCTTCTCGCTAATCTAAGTCACCATTATTCTTTGATTTGATTAGTGTAATCAATTCCATAATCGAGCTAATCTTTCAAAAAACCTCCTTCAAAGATGTAGATTCTTTCCTTCAAACAACTTGTTTTCTAGCTTGATCTACTGACAGTTCTTGTTTGATGATTTGCAAAAATCACGCTAAAATCAAGTTGTTACTCAAACCGATTCAGCTTAATCTCATGACAGTTCTTGTTTGATGAGTTATGGGATTAAGTTAGAATCAACTAGCTAAAGGTCTTTTGAGGGCTATGCTCGAGAATGGGAAAGTTTGCCTCATCAAATCTAGCCACAAGAACATACATCTATAGAACGAATGATGAACATAAGAACATACGGTTGTAGAATGAACAGAATTTTGGGACGGAATTCCCTTTAAGGTGGTAAGACTATAATAATTTGCATTTTTAGGTTACTATTCATTCTCGTAATTTTTACTATTCACTCCTAAAATATTTATTCTACATTCTTGTAAGTTAACCTATTTTCATGATAACACGAGAGTTTGACACTCGTCGATCATTTTTGCAAGTTTCACAAAACCGTGTCTATGATTTACGTTTAGGTCTAAACGTCATTTAAACAATAGATAGTAAAAAAAGATGACTAACAAAATAATAAATAGTAAACCAAATCATGATATATCAAATACACAATTTATAGAATCAATAACATTTATTCAATTCCGAACTTCATACCACATGGCTATATTGCCCAAACAAACATAAGTAGACTACTCCATGATTAAACTAAAGAAACAAGTAATAAACAAGTGAATGTTTATCATTTCATAGTGATAACACTCAAATTGTGCATGTTTTTAGTAGCGTTATCCGTGCTTTTATGTGTGTTATTTGGCTATAATCATATGCTTTTGTTGCTTAATCGTATCAAAGTGCGTTTGCTAGTTCATTTGTAGCCAAGTACAAGAAAGTGGAGAAAAAGACGGAAAAAGAAGTAAAATAGGAAGATTTCTCCATGTACGAAGAATTCCCGACAAAAGCAAGACTTGTTGAGTGTATTCGAGAAGATAAAGTCATCAAGTTAGTGGTCCAAAGACTCAAGAATAAAGTTCAAGAAGGGAAACGAGAAAGAAATGAAGAAAAGAAGCTAAAACGAAGACATATTGGAAGACTCGTTGTTCTCGACACACCTTCACCATTTTGGCCATAACTTTTGTATACGGACTCCGTTTGACCCCCGGTTTACGGCCACGGAAAGCTAAGAGAAAGATCTACAACTTTTCTGTTGATGACTTTTCGTGATTTTGCTCCAACCGATCGGTCACAACCCGTAACCGATCCGGTTGGAGACTAGTCAGCAAGACCAACCGAAACGGTTGGAGCCCAACCGAATCGGTTGGGAAGCCCTGGACAGCCATTTCTGCACTATTAAGACTCCAAACATGTTCCAAACGATTCTAGTCCCTTCCTACATGTATTCTAGTCCCTTCCAAGCTCCTTGGTGACCAAGAAATGCATTTATAACCCCAAGGGCTTGAGAGTAGTATAAATAGAGGCCTTTGCATCCTCATTTCATGCACCACAACTTGAGAGATATTCTCTCACACCTCTCCTACCACCACCACTCCTCTCTAGGTGTGAAATTCAAGCCTCCAACCTTAAGGACGAATTTCCATCTAGAGAGCAAACCATAACTTGAGAGATACACACCCACTCTCAATATCTTCACCCCAAAGGTGTGAAACTCAAGCCTCCACCCTTAAGGACGAGTTTCCACCAACTATCCTATCCCAACTTGTGTGAAATTCAAGCCTCCACCCAAAGGCCAAACACTTGATGTGCTTCCACGTGGTTTTAAATTTGTATGCAAGAATTACCGGTTAACAAGGAACACATTCGGGCAAGTATACCCTAGTCAAGTTGTAGTATAGTATATGGTAAATCAAGGTCGTCCCAAGAGACTTGGTTGCACTACAAGTGTTGTTAGTTTGTTTAAGCAAGTAACAAGATCGTGGTTACGATTGTCATGGATCAAACCACTAAGAAAAGCAATATGAGCAAGCACACAAAGAACATACATGTTTAGACAAATGATCATAAGTTATCATAAGAGCCAAACAAGTATCAAGACATTCATATTCAAGTAACAAGTTGATGGTTATGATTGTCACATATCAAACCAACAAGAAAAGCAATATAAGAACAAGCAAGTATCAAGACATTCATCATTATTCCAATCAAACACAAAATCTCAATAATCATATCAATAACAAACATCTTTAAATAGAAAAGTAACAAGGTTTACCTAAAGTATGAATTACAATAGGCAAAGATGAAGGATTATAGCACTCCTTCAAGCCTCCAATCAACTACAATAGTTCTACCAAGCCGGAAAATGATGTACAAACGCCTTCAACAACCCTTGAGCACACTACACGAATTTGGGAGAGGTTTGTGGTCTTTTGGGGAAGATAAGTTGGTGGAAATTCGTCCTTAAGGGTGGAGGCTTGAATTTCACACAAGTTGGGATAGGATAGTTGGTGGAAATTTGTCCTTAAGGGTGGAGGCTTGAATTTCACACCTTTGGTGAAGGTATTGAGAGTGTGTGTGTATCTCTCAAGTTATGGTTTGCTCTCTAGATGAAAATTCGTCCTTAAGGGTGGAGGCTTGAATTTCACACCTAGAGAGGAGTGGTGGTAGTAGGAGAGGTGTGAGAGAATATCTCTCCAGTTGTGGTTTGCTCTCTAGGAGGAAATTCGTCCTTAAGGGTGGAGGCTTGAATTTCACACCAAGAGAGGAGTGGTGGTGGTAGGAGAGGTGTGAAAGAAGATCTCTCAAGTTGTGGTGTATGAAATGAGGATGCAAAGGCCTCTATTTATACTACTCTCAATCCCTTGGGGTTATGAATGCATTTCTTGGTCACCAAGGAGCTTGGAAGGAACTAGAAGACATGTAGGAAGGGACTAGAATCGTTTGGAACAAGTTTGGAGTCTTAACAATGAAGAAATGGCTGAAACAGGCCCTCCAACCGAATCCGGTTGGGCTCCAACCGAATCGGTTGGTCTTCTTGACAGCTCTCCAACCGGATCGGTTACGGGGCTCGACCGAACGGTTGGAGCAAAATCACAAAAATTCATAAACAGCAAAGTTGTAGATCTTTCTCTTAGCTTTTCGTGGCCGCGAACGGGGGGTCAAACGGAGTCCGTTTGCAAAAGTTATGGCCTAAATGGTGAAGGTGTGTCGGGAACAACGAGTCTTCCAATATGTCTTCGTTTTAGCTTCTTTTCTTCATTTCTTTCTCGTTTTCCTTCTTGAACTTTATTCTTGAGTCTTTGGACCACTAACTTGATGACTTTATCTTCTCGAATACACTCCACAAGTCTTGCTTTTGTCGGGAATTCTTCGTACATGGAGAAATCTTCCTATTTTACTTCTTTTTCCGTCTTTTTCTCCACTTTCTTGTACTTGGCTACAAATGAACTAGCAAACGCACTTTGATACGATTAAGCAACAAAAGCATATGATTATAGCCAAATAACACACATAAAAGCACGGATAACGCTACTAAAAACATGCACAATTTGAGCGTTATCAATTCCCCCACACTTAAACTTTGCTTGCCCTCAAGCAAATCTAAGAAAAGAAAAATTAAAAGACAAACCTAAATGACAAAACGAAAGGAAAAAATAAAAAACTAATTTTTTTTTAATATATATATAAAAATAAGCGAAAAATGAGCGCAAACTCCCCCACACTTAAGGTTTTGCTTGCCTTCAAGCAAATCTAGAAATTGAAAAAAAAAATACCACATGGTGCATAAAAGATGATTAGAAAAAATGCGATGCAAATCTACCAAGTACAAGTACAAGATAAGATTCATCGTTTTAAGCTTTTAGAGGTGAAAAATCGAGATGTTTGACAATACCCCATGGATTCTCTCGCTTGATAACATGGCTAAGCACCTCACGAAAAAGGAATGAATTATAATTCACTCAACACTCAATTTATTTAGTGATGGATAGTATTAAGGAATAGTACACTCATATTGCTCAGTCATGATCTAAATATTACCATAGGCTTGTACAAGAAACAAAACTCCACCGACGTGGCGTAAGCACCAAGTGTAAACATCTAAAGAGGGCTTTTATCCGGGTTATAACGAAAGGCTTAGGGTAATTAAAGGGTATGGATAAGGCATGGGATTATTTATTAAATTGGTGTTAAAGAAAAATAAAGTCAAGTCTAATACCCATGTTGCTAGTTACCAAACAATCCGCAAACCCGAAAATGATTATAGTTACAATCTTTCTCTCCTCTTCACATATCGATCACCAAATATATATATCACGTCTTAGCACATTGGCTAATCGATATCTCAAACATACTTCATCATTGTCATCACATATATTTTTCTTTCATTTTTTTTTTCCGATGACTTATTCTTTTTTCTTTTCAGATTTTTTTTTTTTTTTTTTCGTAGTACTTCTTCTTCATACATCACATTTCCCCCACACTTCGTATAAGCATCACCACAAAAATACAAATAAGAAGTATGCATCCTTCGTCTTTGTCGGAATGGCACACACGAATGGCAAAGTGCGGCTAACTCATAATCATCAAAAACAATCCAATCATACCAAGCAACTAGCAACCAACCATTTAGACATTGACAAGGGTTAGGCTAAGGTTTAAAGTGTAAAATATTTTTGTATTTTTCTGGATTTAAGAAAGAGAAAAGAATGGCTCGGAAGGTGTAACTAAGGGTATCTAGCGCTAAAGATGAGCGCTAACAAATGGGTCCATATAAGGGTGGTTAACTAACCGATATGGTTAGCTAATATATCATTAGATGTAAACGGAAGGCCATTTGGTTTTATTCCTAAGGTGCCTCTTTATCACACGAATACACTTATATCACACGAATGTGATCTTACTGCGGTCTGGTAATGATTTACAAGTACAAGTTCTAGAATAAATAAAATCACCGGCACACTCATAGCAAAAGAATTCAAGCATAAAAGATGTATGCTAATAAGAAATAGGCTCAAATCCTCACAATTTAGTGGAAAGGGCTATAATATATGCTAGCAAATGTCATCGATCCTAGAATGGATTGCAATATTAATCGGGACACATCTCAAGTTTTTCAAAAATTACCGATTTCACCAGTGGGTTGATCCAGTTATTCTAATATAATATCCTATACGCGTGAAAACAACTAGATCATGAGGGCAAACAAGTTCACAAAATTTTAAAATTAGCCCAAACATTTGGAATCTAAAAACTAGTTTCGCTTTTCACAATAATATTTCCCCCCCACACTGAAGTTAAGCACACAAAAGAAAAATAACCTGACGACTAAAAAAAACTGCTATTATTATTACTACGAGAAAACTTTGAAAAATAAACTAGTTACGACTTTTTTTTTTCTTTTTCTTTTTTTTTTCCTTTTTTTTTTTAATTTTTAATTTTTTTTTTTATTTTTAAAAACCAAACATGACTTATTCTTGTCCCACGAGTTCTCGGTAGCTCCATTGAAACGCACAAAGAAGCGGAGAAGCAGGTCAGCGCTAAGCATATTAAAAACCCAACTTCTTTAGGGAATCAGGGAGACCCGCCTTATACCTCTCACACAGTTTGTTTACAATGGGTGAGCCTTACTTTCGAGGGACTTGAAAAAGTCAATTTATTAAAATAATTTACCAAACAAACCAACAAAGGAAAAATAACAAAGAAACAAAATAAAGCAATTGTGAAAACTTCAAAGCATGTAAAGATAGGAAAAATTAAAATAATAAGTCTAAGTGAAACGAAACATCCAGGGCTAAACATCACGATCGAACTCCATATGATAAGGTGCTAAGCAAACGGTAGCATAAGCGTGTGAGATCAATCGATTTCTCATCCAAACATGTCCAATCAAGAGTATAAGGTTCACGATCCAACCAATCCTTCCTCCAAGAGCTTATTAAATCTGCAAAAATAAACTAAAATACAAAAACGCGTAAAATTATAAAACTCACTTTCGTAGGCATCACGGTTGTATTTAGCGCATGCAACAAGCCTTTAAACCCCTCGGTGGCCCGAGTGGACGAGTTATAGTCTCGTGAGGGTTTCCAATGAACATACCCACAAAGTTCAAAACATTTTATATTAAAAAACACATGTACTTATTTATTCACAATGTACCAAATTAACAAAATTTAAAATGAAAAAAAAAAAACCAAACAAAAGAAATGATACTCTTGCAAAAACAAAAAGACATTTAAACTTATTTAACCTAAACACAAACACACAAAAACCAAAAAAATAAAAACGGTTTTTTTTTTTTTTTTTTTTTTTTTTTTTTTTTTTTTAACAGAAGTTTTATTTCAAACCATTTATTGATAAAGTAAAATAAGAACACGAAAGGTTACGAACACAATAATAAACACAACTAAATAAGACACATAAACACACATTAACTAGAATAACATCAAAAACATAAAACGACACGTAAAACAAATAGAAGCACCATCACAGAAAAACGACAATCACATAGACACAAGCACACACAATTAGTCACGTAACACAAATCAAACAAGAGAATCTAAAACAAGATAATCTTATTCAAAATTAATACGAAACCAATATAAACAAAAATAACAAAAACAAATAACCTAGAGACATGCAAGAGATCATATAACATAAAAAAACAAAACACACGAAACAAGAAACACAAGAAATAATTTTTTTTTTTAATACAGAACTAACAACCGGATCCGGTTACGGGTAGTGACCGAACGGTTGGAGTGGTTTGGGTGGTCCAACCGTTCGGCTGCAGAGGCAACCGATCCGATTAGATGATTCTGGTCAGTTTTGGTGGTTTTTTCGCAAACATTTTCAAGCACACTTAGAAATCAATCATTGAAATGAGCATTTTAGAACACATGAAACGAAATCCCAACATCAAAAAAATGATTTTGATGCAAAGATCATTTGAGCAATTATGAGAAATTAGAGATTTTGGAAAAAGACAAGCATTCAAGCAATTTTCATGAGCAAACATCAAGAGCATTCAAACAAACAAGCAAACAAACAAACACCTAAGAACAAAAACCAAATCCCCGGCAACGGCGCCAAAAACTTGATACGATTAAGCAACAAAAGCATATGATTATAGCCAAATAACACACATAAAAGCACGGATAACGCTACTAAAAACATGCACAATTTAAGCGTTATCAAATTCCCCCACACTTAAACTTTGCTTGCCCTCAAGCAAATCTAAGAAAAGAAAAATTAAAAGACAAAACTAAATGACAAAACAAAAGGAAAAAATAAAAAACTATTTTTTTTTAATATATATATAAAAATAAGCGAAAAATGAGCGCAAACTCCCCCACACTTAAGGTTTTGCTTGCCCTCAAGCAAATCTAGAAATTAAGAAAAAAATAAATACCACATAGTGCATAAAAGATGATTAGAAAAAATGCGATGCAAATCTACCAAGTACAAGTACAAGATAAGATTCATCGTTTTAAGCTTTTAGAAATGAAAAATCGAGATGTTTGACAATACCCCATGGATTCTCTCGCTTGATAACATGGCTAAGCACCTCACGAAAAAGGAATGAAGTATAATTCACTCAACACTCAATTTATTTAGTGATGGATAGTATTAAGGAATAGTACACTCATATTGCTCAGTCATGATCTAAATATTACCATAGGCTTGTACAAGAAATAAAACTCCACTGACGTGGCGTAAGCACCAAATGTAAACATCTAAAGAGGGCATTTATTGTAGGGGATATGTAGTAATAACGAACACCAACGGATATGCTTAATCTCTGAAAGGCGTGTGAACACTTTCAGATCGAATCAATTTGGCGGTTCTACCAAATTATTCAATCGGATATAATTCAGAGAATGAGAATTTTCTGTATGTGTGTGTCTGAGATATAATGAACCAGTTGTAAATATATGACCAAATAAACCGTATATAACTATGATACGGGATAACTGCCAAAGCAGTTTTAGGGTTTCCAAGTTGTCAAGTTTTGTCCCTCAATTTCCGAAATTTAGTTTCTGATGTACATAACTTCAACAGAAACACAACCATTTCAGCAGAAACATAACTTCAGCCGAAACATAACTATTTTAGCAGAAACATAACTTCAGCAGGAATTTTTACATAGCAACTTCAGCTCGACCCCAGCCAGGGGCTCTGCCCCTTGGACCCTGCTACCAGGGGCGCTGCCCCCGGACCCCCGTCCCTTAGGGGCTTCGCCCCTAAGATCATAATAAATTCAAGTAGGTGTGCACTCCGCACCTCCAAACCTAAATGATGTATTATTATGATGAAATTGGTCAAAACAAGTTAATCTAATTACACTAAAATATCCAACATTTATTCGGGTTATAACGATAGGCTTAGGGTAATTAAAGGGTATGGATAAGGCATGGGATTATTTATTAAATTGGTGTTAAAGAAAAATAAAGTCAAGTCTAATACCCATGTTGCTAGTTACCAAACAATCCGCAAACCCAAAAATGATTATAGTTACAATCTTTCTCTCCTCTTCATATATCGATCACCAAATATATATATCACGTCTTAGCACATTGGCTAATCGATATCTCAAACATACTTCATCATTGTCATCACATATATTTTTCTTTCATTTTTTTTAGTAGCGCATGTTTTTAGTAGCGTTATCCGTGCTTTTATGTGTGTTATTTGGCTATAATCATATGTTTTTGTTGCTTAATCGTATCAAAGTGCGTTTGCTAGTTCATTTGTAGCCAAGTACAAGAAAGTGGAGAAAAAGACGGAAAAAGAAGTAAAATAGGAAGATTTTTCCATGTACGAAGAATTTCTGACAAAAGCAAGACTTGTGGAGTGTATTCGAGAAGATAAATTCATCAAGTTAGTGGTCCAAATACTCAAGAATAAAGTTCAAGAAGGAAAACGAGAAAGAAATGAAGAAAAGAAGCTAAAACGAAGACATATTGGAAGACTCGTTATTCCCGACACACCTTCACCATTTTGGCCATAACTTTTGCATACGGACTCCGTTTGACCCCCCGTTCATGGCCACAGAAAGCTAAGAGAAAGATCTACAACTTTGCTGTTTATGTATTTTTGTGATTTTGCTCCAACCGTTCGGTCGAGCCCCGTAACCGATCCGGTTGGAGAGCTGTCAAGAAGACCAACCGATTCGGTTGGAGCCCAACCGGATTCGGTTGGAGGGCCTGTTTCAGCCATTTCTTCATTGTTAAGACTCCAAACTTGTTCCAAACGATTCTAGTCCCTTCCTACATGTCTTCTAGTCCCTTCCAAGCTCCTTGGTGACCAAGAAATGCATTTATAACCCCAAGGGCTTGAGAGTAGTATAAATAGAGGCCTTTGCATCCTCATTTCATACACCACAACTTGAGAGATCTTCTCTCACACCTCTCCTACCACCACCACTCCTCTCTAGGTGTGAAATTCAAGCCTCCACCCTTAAGGACGAATTTCCACCTAGAGAGCAAACCACAACTAGAGAGATATTCTCTCACACCTCTCCTACCACCACCACTCCTCTCTAGGTGTGAAATTCAAGCATCCACCCTTAAGGACGAATTTTCATCTAGAGAGCAAACCATAACTTGAGAGATACACACACACTCTCAATACCTTCACCAAAGGTGTGAAATTCAAGCCTCCACCCTTAAGGACGAATTTCCACCAACTATCCTATCCCAACTTGTGTGAAATTCAAGCCTCCACCCTTAAGGACGAATTTCCACCAACTTATCTTCCCCAAAAGACCACAAACCTCTCCCAAATTCGTGTAGTATGCTCAAGGGTTGTTGAAGATGTTTGTTATTGATATGATTATTGAGATTTTGTGTTTGATTGGAATAATGATGAATGTCTTGATACTTGCTTGTTCTTATATTGCTTTTCTTGTTGGTTTGATATGTGACAATCATAACCATCAACTTGTTACTTGAATATGAATGTCTTGATACTTGTTTGGCTCTTATGATAACTTATGATCATTTATCTAAACATGTATGTTCTTTGTGTGCTTGCTCATATTGCTTTTCTTAGTGGTTTGATCCGTGACAATCATAACCACGATCTTGTTACTTGCTTAAACAAACAAAAAACACTTGTAGTGCAACCAAGTCTCTTGGGACGACCTTGATTTACCATATACTATACTACAACTTGACTAGGGTATACTTGCCCGAATGTGTTTCTAGTTAACCGGTAATTCTTGCATACAAATTTAAAACCACGTGGAAGCACATCACATAGCAAGAATGAGTTTCATTTGGTTCATTCCAACCGATCGGTCGCTCCCCGTAACCGATTCGGTTGGACTAATCTGTTAAAAAAAAAAAATCCATTTTTATTTTTTGGTTTTTGTGTGTTTGTGTTTAGGTTAAATAAGTTTAAATGTCTTTTTGTTTTTGCAAGAGTATAATTTCTTTTATTTGGTTTTTTTTCATTTTAAATTTTGTTAATTGGTACATTGTGAATAAATAAGTACATGTGTTTTTAAAAATAAAAATGTTTCGAACTTTGTGGGTATGTTCACTGGAAACCCTCACGAGACTATAACTCGTCCACTCGGGCCATCGAGGGGTTTAAAGGCTTGTTGCATGCGCTAAATGCAACCGTGATGCCTACGAAAGTGAGTTTTAGAATTTTACGCGTTTTTGTATTTTAGTTTATTTTTGCAGATTTAATAAGCTCTTGGAGGAAGGATTGGTTGGATCGTGAACCTTATACTCTTGATTGGACATGTTTGGATGAGAAATCGATTGATCTCACACGCTTATGCTACCGTTTGCTTAGCACCTTATCATATGGAGTTCGATCGTGATGTTTAGCCCTGGAGGTTTCGTTTCACTTAGACTTATTATTTTAATTTTCCCTATCTTTACATTCTTTGAAGTTTTCACAATTGCTTTATTTTGTTTCTTTGTTATTTTTCCTTTGTTGGTTTGTTTGGTAAATTATTTTAATAAATTGACTTTTTCAAGTCCCTTGAAAGTAAGGCTCACCCATTGTAAACAAACTGTGTGAGAGGTATAAGGCGGGTCTCCCTGATTCCCTAAAGAAGTTGGGTTTTTAATATGTGCGCTGACCTGCTTCTCCGCTTCTTTGTGCGTTTCAATGGAGCTACCGAGAACTCGTGGGTGATAAGGTTTTAAAAGGTACCATTTTGAGGGGTCGTTTAAGTCCTTATTTGATCACTTTTGTATCCGTTATTGCTTAATAACGTTCCTTTTCACTTTTTAGGTCTCGTGAAGGCAAAATGCTGGAATGGCACTTATTTGGACGAAAAGGCGCGAATATATGATGAAAATGGCCAAAGTCGAAATCGAGACACTCACAGTTGCTGAAAGTAGAAGGTGACGGCGTCAGGTGCTACATTGTGACGCCGTCCCAAAATTATTGTGACGACACAGGTCTCAAAACTCGTATTTTCAAGTGACGACGTCTAGCTGTAGAAGAGTAGGCCGTCGCTACTCAGACGGCCTAGATGCAATCCAGACGACGTCAGAAGCTGAAGAGGACGGCGTCACGGACATAAGGTGACGCCGTCGCAAGGTTAACGTGGCAAGACGAAACCCTAATGGCGGCGACACGACGGCGTCACTAAACATAAGGTGACGCCGTCGCAATTGTAATCTTATATATAGAATCCGAATTTTTCAGTCTTTGTGTGGAGAGTCTTTGGAGTAAAAACCTAAAACCGAACCTAAGGTGTCTTGTACAGTATTTTAGGGTTTTAAACCCTATCTTACACCAAGATAAGTCTTTACTTCATTAATTCAATTATGTCTTTGATTATTTGTGTGTATGCTTGCATGTTCTCCATGTCCGGCTAATTTATTTGTGTGTTTGCTTAGGAAGTATAAAACTTAATTATTGAATATTGATTGGTTGTTTCTTATCATAGTTGATTAATGATCTAGTAATGCGATAGGTCATTCATTGTGTACTTAATGCTTGATTCATCTTTGTGAACGTTAGAGTATAATTACCTGAGTAATTGTAGGCTAAACCATCCGAAGAGCGCCTTAGAGTGGGAGTCTATAATCTCTAGTGGGTTTGTAGACAAGACCCTTTGGTAAGTTCGAAGAGTTAGGGAGAAACGCATACCCTACAACTTTAGACACACAACGCAACTAGGAATAAGACGTGACACTCAACCATCAATAGGAGATAATTAAGGAGTAATACAAACTAAGTAAACACATCTTTAAACTATCATACGAGCACACATTAATTAGACATAGACTCCCACAACCTTAGTTTAGATAATTAGATAATAGTAGAGTAATCGGTAGAAATACCAACCCCCCAAATCCAATACCCGAGATTCGTACCTTTCCATTTTCATAAAATATAAAAAGATAAAAAATAATCTTCCTCAACCTTAACCTTAGCGTAGTAACTCCCTACTAGCATTCCTATTCCCCTAGAGAACGATATCAATACCCGTGGCTTACCCTAATTACTACACTACAACGATTAGGTTCACTGCCTAGGGTGTTATAAAACTTGCTCGAAGAAAAGGAAGTTTCCTTGACCCCGAACGACGCGTGTAGCGTTATCAGTGGGACAAGAATAAGTCATGTTTGGTTTTTAAAAATTAAAAAAAAAATTTAAAAATTAAAAAAAAAAGGAAAAAAAAAAGAAAAAGAAAAAAAAAAGTCGTAACTAGTTTATTTTTCAAAGTTTTCTCGTAGTAATAATAATAGCAGTTTTTTTTAGTCGTCAGGTTATTTTTCTTTTGTGTGCTTAACTTAAGTGTGGGGGGAAATATTATTGTGAAAAGCGAAACTAGTTTTTAGATTCCAATTTTTTGGGCCAACTTTTAAATTTTGTGAACTTGTTTGCCCTTGTGATCTAGTTGTTTTCACGCGTATAGGATAATATATTAGAATAACTGGATCAACTCACTGGTGAAATCGGTAATTTTTGAAAAACTTGAGATGTGTCCCGATTAATATTGCAATCCATTCTGGGATCGATGACATTTGCTAGCATATATTATAGCCCTTTCCACTAAATTGTGAGGATTTAAGCCTATTTCTTATTAGCATTCATCTTTTATGCTTGAATTCTTTTGCTATGAGTGTGCCGGTGATTTTATTTATTCTAGAACTTGTACTTGTAAATCATTACCAGACCGCAGTAAGATCACATTCGTGTGATATAAGTGTATTCGTGTGATAAAGAGGCACCTTAGGAATAAAACCAAATGGCCTTCCGTTTACATCGAATGATATATTAGCTAACCATATCGGTTAGTTAACCACCCTTATATGGACCCATTTGTTAGCGCTCATCTTTAGCGCTAGATACCCTTAGTTACACCTTCCGAGCCATTCTTTTCTCTTTGTTAAATCCAGAAAAATACAAAAATATTTTACACTTTAAACCTTAGCCTAACCCTTGTCAATGTCTAAATGGTTGGTTGCTAGTTGCTTGGAATGTTGGATTGTTTTTGATGATTATGAGTTAGCCGCACTTTGCCATTCGTGTGTGCCATTCCGATAAAGACAAAGGATGCATACTTCTTATTTGTATTTTTGAGGTGATGCTTATACGAAGTGTGGGGGAAATGTGATGTATGAAGAAGAAGTACTATGAAAAAAAATGTGAAAAAAAAGAGAATAAGTCATCGAAAAAAAAAATGAAAGAAAAATATATGTGATGACAATGATGAAGTATGTTTGAGATATCGATTAGCCAATGTGTTAAGACGTGATATATATATTTGGTTATCGATATGTGAAGAGGAGAGAAAGATTGTAACTGTAATCATTTTCGGGTTTGCGGATTGTTTGGTAACTAGCAACATGGGTATTAGACTTGACTTTATTTTTCTTTAACACCAATTTAATAAATAATCCCATGCCTTATCCATACCCTTTAATTACCCTAAGCCTATCGTTATAACCCGAATAAAAGCCCTCTTTAGATGTTTACACTTGGTGCTTACGCCACGTCGGTGGAGTTTTGTTTCTTGTACAAGCCTATGGTAATATTTAGATCATGACTGAGCAATATGAGTGTACTATTCCTTAATACTATCCATCACTAAATAAATTGAGTGTTGAGTGAATTATACTTCATTCCTTTTTCATGAGGTGCTTAGCCATGTTATCAAGCGAGAGAATCCATGGGGTATTGTCAAACATCTCGATTTTTCACTTCTAAAAGCTTAAAACGATGAATCTTATCTTGTACTTGTACTTGTACTTGGTAGATTTGCATCGCATTTTTTCTAATCATCTTTTATGCACCATGTGGTATTTATTTTTTTCTTAATTTCTAGATTTGCTTGAGGGTAAGCAAAACCTTAAGTGTGGGGGAGTTTGCGCTCATTTTTCGCTTATTTTTATATATATATTAAAAAAAAAATTAGTTTTTTATTTTTTCCTTTCGTTTTGTCATTTAGGTTTGTCTTTTAATTTATCTTTTCTTAGATTTGCTTGAGGGCAAGCAAAGTTTAAGTGTGGGTGAATTTGATAACGCTCAAATTGTGCATGTTTTTAGTAGCGTTTTCCGTGCTTTTATGTGTGTTATTTGGCTATAATCATATGCTTTTGTTGCTTAATCGTATCAAAGTGCGTTTGCTAGTTCATTTGTAGCCAAGTACAAGAAAGTGGAGAAAAAGACGGAAAAAAAAGTAAAATAGGAAGATTTCTCCATGTACGAAGAATTCCTGACAAAAGCAAGACTTGTGGAGTGTATTCGAGAAGATAAATTCATCAACTTAGTGGTCCAAAGACTCAAGAATAAAGTTCAAGAAGGGAAACGAGAAAGAAATGAAGAAAAGAAGCTAAAACGAAGACATATTGGAAGACTCGTTGTTCCCGACACACCTTCACCATTTTGGCCATAACTTTTGCATACGGACTCCGTTTGACCCCCGGTTCACGGCCACGGAAAGCTAAGAGAAAGATCTACAACTTTTCAGTTGATGACTTTTTGTGATTTTGCTCCAACCGATCGGTCACAACCCGTAACCGATCCGGTTGGAGACTAGTCAGCAAGACCAACCGAAACGGTTGGAGCCCAACCGAATCGGTTGGGAAGCCCTGGACAGCCATTTCTGCACCACTAAGACTCCAAACATGTTCCAAACGATTCTAGTCCCTTCCTACATGTATTCTAGTCCCTTCCAAGCTCCTTTGTGACCAAGAAATGCATTTATAACCCCAAGGGCTTGAGAGTAGTATAAATAGAGGCCTTTGCATCCTCATTTCATGCACCACAACTTGAGAGATATTCTCTCACACCTCTCCTACCACCATCACTCCTCTCTAGGTGTGAAATTCAAGCCTCCACCCTTAAGGACGAATTTCCATCTAGAGAGCAAACCATAACTTGAGAGATACACACCCACTCTCAATATCTTCACCCCAAAGGTGTGAAACTCAAGCCTCTACCCTTAATGACGAGTTTCCACCAACTATCCTATCCCAACTTGTGTGAAATTTAAGCCTCCACCCTTACGGACGAATTTCCACCAATTACACCAACTTATCTTCCCCAAAAGACCACAAACCTCTGCCAAATTCGTGTAGTGTGCTCAAGGGTTGTCGAAGGCGTTTGGACATCATTTTTTGGCTTGGTAGAACTATTGTAGTTGATTGGAGGCTTGAAGGAGTGCTATAATCCTTCATCTTTGCCTATTGTAATTCATACTTTAGGTAAACCTTGTTACTTTTCTATTTAAAGATGTTTGTTATTGATATGATTATTGAGATTTTGTGTTTGATTGGAATAATGATGAATGTCTTGATACTTTCTTGTTCTTATATTGCTTTTCTTGTTGGTTTGATATGTGACAATCATAACCATCAACTTGTTACTTGAATATGAATGTCTTGATACTTGTTTGGCTCTTATGATAACTTATGATCATTTGTCTAAACATGTATGTTCTTTGTGTGCTTGCTCATATTGCTTTTCTTAGTGGTTTGATCCGTGACAATCATAACCACGATCTTGTTACTTGCTTAAAGAAACAAACAACACTTGTAGTGCAACCAAGTCTCTTGGGACGACCTTGATTTACCATAAACTATACTACAAGTTGACTAGGGTATACTTGCCCGAATGTGTTCCTAGTTAACCCCAAGGGCTTGAGAGTAGTATAAATAGAGGCCTTTGCATCCTCATTTCATGCACCACAACTTGAGAGATATTCTCTCACACCTCTCCTACCACCACCACTCCTCTCTAGGTGTGAAATTCAAGCCTCCACCCTTAAGGACGAATTTCCATCTAGAGAGCAAACCATAACTTGAGAGATACACACCCACTCTCAATATCTTCACCCCAAAGGTGTGAAACTCAAGCCTCCACCCTTAAGGATGAGTTTCCACCAACTATCCTATCCCAACTTGTGTGAAATTCAAGCCTCCACCCTTAAGGACGAATTTCCACCAATTACACCAACTTATCTTCCCCAAAAGACCACAAACCTCTGCCAAATTCGTGTAGTGTGCTCAAGGGTTGTCGAAGGCGTTTGGACATCATTTTACGGCTTGGTAGAACTATTGTAGTTGATTGGAGGCTTGAAGGAGTGCTATAATCCTTCATCTTTGCCTATTGTAATTCATACTTTAGGTAAACCTTGTTACTTTTCTATTTAAAGATGTTTGTTATTGATATGATTATTGAGATTTTGTGTTTGATTGGAATAATGATGAATGTCTTGATACTTGCTTGTTCTTATATTGCTTTTCTTGTTGGTTTGATATGTGAAATCATAACCATCAACTTGTTACTTGAATATGAATGTCTTGATACTTGTTTGGCTCTTATGATAACTTATGATCATTTGTCTAAACATGTATGTTCTTTGTGTGCTTGCTCATATTGCTTTTCTTAGTGGTTTGATCCGTGACAATCATAACCACGATCTTGTTACTTGCTTAAACAAACAAACAACACGTGTAGTGCAACCAAGTCTCTTGGGACGACCTTGATTTACCATATACTATACTACAACTTGACTAGGGTATACTTGCCCGAATGTGTTCCTAGTTAACCGGTAATTCTTGCATACAAATTTAAAACCACGTGGAAGCACATCACATAGCAAGAATGAGAGGATACCAATGTTACCGTTGTCAAACCAAGTTCAAATGAATTACAACTTCACAATCACTGCTGCTCCAAGCTTCTAGCAAGTGGTTATGGGGTTTAACCACTACTAAACCTCCTTATGATTGTTATGAGAGGATTTGTAATTGATGCCTTCTCCACTCCGATTTGGCCATTATTTGTAGGTGAAGAAGTGACCTAGTAACGACCCAGGCAAGTTATGATGGGAAAATGATCTTCCCTTTCATTGAAGTGTCTCATTAACGGAGAAGCATTACTGAAACGGGATCTACGCCGCGCATTTACATAAGTCCAACGGGCTTCTCTTCACGTAACCGACGTTCATTTGGTGCTAAACCGGCGCTCTTGTTGACTCGTAGGTACATAGTTGACCAATGGCGTCCATAACCGGCGCTCTTTCTCCATAGGATCGGCGTTCTTTTTCCAGACCATGTGTTATTTCTTCTAAGTCTTTTGAGTCATTAGTTCTTCGTTTTTTACGTGTCTTTCCTTAGATCATTAGCCATGCATGTTTAATCATATATTAAGTACCAAAAGTTCTATAAATAAGAGTAAATAGATACATAATTTACGTAATATCAAGGGTATAAATGATAAGGTTTTAAAAGGTACCATTTTGAGGGGTCGTTTAAGTCCTTATTTGATCACTTTTGTATCCGTTATTGCTTAATATCGTTCCTTTTTACTTTTTAGGTCTCGTGAAGGCAAAATGCTGGAATGGCACTTATTTGGACGAAAAGGCGCGAATATATGAAGAAAATGGCCAAAGTCAAAATCGAGACACTCACAGTTGTTGAAAGTAGAAGGCGACGGCGTCAGGTGCTACATTGTGACGCCGTCCCAAAATTATTGTGACGATACAGGTCTCAAAACTCGTATTTTCAAGTGACGACGTCTAGTTGTGAAAGAGTAGGTCGTCGCTACTCAGACGGCCTAGATGCAATCCAGACGACGTCTGAAGCTGATAAGGACGGCGTCACGGACATAAGGTGACGCCGTCGCAAGGTTAACGTGGCCAAGACGAAACCCTAATGGCGGCGACACGACGGCGTCACTAAACATTAGGTGACGCCGTCGCAATTGTAATCTTATATATAGAATCCGAATTTTTCAGTCTTTGTGTGGAGAGTCTTTGGAGTAAAAACCTAAAACCGAACCTAAGGTGTCTTGTACAGTATTTTAGGGTTTTAAACCCTATCTTACACCAAGATAAGTCTTTACTTCATTAATTCAATTATGTCTTTGATTATTTGTGTGTATGCTTGCATGTTCTCCATGTCCGGCTAATTTATTTGTGTGTTTGCTTAGGAAGTATGAAACTTAATTATTAAATATTGATTGGTTGTTTCTTATCTTAGTTGATTAATGATCTAGTAATGCGATAGGTCATTCGTTGTGTACTTAATGCTTGATTCATCTTTGTGAACCTTAGAGTATAATTACCTGAGTAATTGTAGGCTAAACCATCCAAAGAGCGCCTTAGAGTAGGAGTCTATAATCTTTAGTGGGTTTGTAGACAAGACCCTTTGGTAAGTTCAAAGAGTTAGGGAGAAACGCATACCCTACAACTTTAGAAACACAACGCAACTAGGAATAAGACGTGACACTCAACCATCAATAGGAGATAATTAAGGAGTAATACAAACTAAGTAAACACATCTTTAAACTATCATACGAGCACAAATTAATTAGACATAGACTCCCACAACCTTAGTTTAGATAATTAGATATTAGTAGAGTAATCGGTAGAAATACCAACCCCCCAAATCCAATACCCGAGATTCGTACCTTTCCATTTTTCATAAAATATAAAAAGCTAAAAAATAATCTTCCTCAACCTTAACCTTTGTGTAGTAACTTCCTACTAGCATTCCTATTCCCCTAGAGAACGATATCAATACCCGTGGCTTACCCTAATTACTACACTACAACGATTAGGTTCACTGCCTAGGGTGTTATAAAACTTGCTCGAAGAAAAGGAAGTTTCCTTGACCCCGAATGACGCGTGTAGCGTTATCAAGTTTTTGGCGCCGCTGCCGGGGAATAGAATAGCTAGTTAGTAGTCCACCTCATTTAGGTTTCTTTGCTTGATTCCTATCAAGTAAACTTTTTTCTCATTTTTAGATTTCTCTTAGTCTATCCCCCTTCTTCGTGACCTTTGTTCGTAACCTCATCACTTTTCATCATGGAAGGTGATAACCCACTACCATTCATCAACCCACCACCAAATGACCCGCCAAGAGCCCGTACTCTTGGTGAATACTCGAGACCAAGCCACCTAGGCTATAGGAAGACCATTGAGCTTCCCGACCAAGCCCAAACTACGGCCCTGCGATCCGACACCATCCGGTTGGTGCAAAACGGATGTGCATTCCATGGACTTCGTTCCGAAGATCCTAATCAGCATCTGAGGGATTTCCTCAAAATCGTCGATTCCATCGACCTTGATGCTACTACTCGGGAGACCACGCGCCTGCGTCTCTTCCAATTCTCTCTACGGGACCAAGCTAGTAATTGGCTTGAGCGACTTCCCGCCGGCTCCATCTCAAGTTGGGATGATCTTACTTCTCGCTTCCTTGCTCAATTTTTCCCACCGGGGAGAACCACTAAGCTTAGGCGAGACATCTTGACATTCCAGCAGCTCCAAGGTGAGTCTCTTTACAAAGCATAGACTCGATTTAAGGAATTACTCCGTAGACTTCCACACCATGGCATTGATCTTTGGCTTCAAATCCAAATCTTCTATGATCATACCGATTTCATCACTCGACGATCCATTGATCGAGCTGCCGGTGGAAGACTCAGCGACTTTAATGCAGAGCAATCATGGGATATCATAGAGGAGCTCGCCGATAAAAGCTACGAAGATTGGAGTGAATCTCCCGAAACTCCGATTAACGTGGTTAATGCCATATCCACTCCTCCTGAATCTTCCGATACACTCGAAGAGCAATTGAGTGCCATCGAGAGAGGAATTGATTATCTGATGGAAAGGCAGAAAAGAGCACCTGTACAAATTCCTCGAGAGATCGTCAAATCCGCCCACTCCACCAACCGTTCCACACCTCTTTCGGAATCCCCAAGTCGCGAGCAAAACCCAAGTTCCGCAAGGCGCTTCCGTTCTACTTCCCCAATACCACTTTCACCAAGCTTCAAGGATCAAATGAGGGAGTACATGGCAGCTCATACAGAGAGATTAGACAGATTTGAAGAGGAGGTTTATAGTCAGAGAGAGGAAATGCAAGCAAAAATGAAAGAAATGATGGATTTGGTAATTGAATTTACCAAAACAAAGGCTCCCAAAAAAGTGCTCGTAAGAAGCAATGATTGCCCTCCCACTTCATTTGTAAATGCCGTTTCCATCATGCCTGAGAATGCAAGGGCTGAGATGTGGAATACTGAGGAAAGCACGAAGGATGAGTCCATGCCTAATGATGAACCTGAGACCATTGAGTACTACCTTGAGCGCGAAATTAACAAGAAAACCATTGCAAACCAAGTAAACAACTTTAGGTACAATGAAGTTCTTAGGGAAGCTCTTGAAGGAAAATTGACGGAAGAAGAATACGACGCTTTACCTATGGAACCTCTGTATGAGTTGGTTATAAAAAAACCGTTAACAAGAAAACGAAACACCACAGGGAATTTCGTGATACCAGTTACTATCGGTGACATGGACAATATAAATGCCTTGGCCGATCAAGGGACCGATGTGAACATAATGCCATTGTCAATCTATAATAAGTTAACTAATGAGAAACCAGCAAAAACCGACCTTAGACTTTCCTTAGCTAATCATACTTATGTCCACCCCGTAGGAATCGCTGTTGATGTTCTAATTGAGGTGGCTAACATCGTTTATCCGGTGGATTTCGTGATCATTGATGTTGAGGAAGATAAAAACGTACCCCTCATTCTTGGGACACCGTTCCTGGCCACCGCCAAGGCAACCATTAAATGCGGAGAAGGCATCATGATACTCAAAAGCGGGAAGGGGTACGCTAGGATACCCATCGTCCCAAGATATCCTCTTAAGATCATGGAAATGATTATGGGTGGAAATCAAAAAGCCCCGGATAACAATGTTAAGAAGAAGAAGAATGACTGGGAAAAAGGGCTTAGAGACTTTATGGTTCAAGGATTGTATGCGACATTGTGGAAACCCGGTAAAAAGTTAAGAAGCAATCCCACCTCATTACCTAAGGTACAAAAGGACCCTAAGGAATTTCTAAAGGGAGAAAAAGTGCTCTTGTATAGATCTCAGATAAGGGCATTACGAGGAAGAAACAAACCAAGATGGTTTGGGCCTTTCACAGTTAAGGAGACCAATTTAAAAGGTAAAACCGTCGCCATAATTGACAGCGTTGGCAAGGAATCCACGGTGAGCATACAGCGTCTACACCCTTTCGATGAAGGGAAAACAAAGAGTCAAGAGGGCGGTGGTGAGGAAACGTAGGAGCACGACTATGAGTCTAGCTACAAGACTCTTTAATAAAGAAAAGCGCTTCGTGGGAGGCAACCCATGCTTAATTGTTTGCTTGTTAGTGTCATATATCTTTTATTAATTGTTTATCCTCATGTTTAGATTTGTAAAAATGCTTTATTTTGTTTTTAACTTCGTCTTAATTGCATATAAAGGTATTTTACATAAGGGATAAGTGTAGGGAGGATTGCACACGTTTTCAAAAGAAACGTAAACATGAGAATAACAATTAATTAAAAGATATTTATGTTTGTTTGTTCGAGTCAAATGCTTGTATCGAGTCATAATGGATGTTTTTGCAGAAATTTTTCCAGATTCTAAAGATGTAAATTTTCCAGAATTTTTTCCAGAAAATCGCAGACCAGTTTTTGTCAGGATAACCTGACGGCGTCAGGATTGCAACCTGACGGCGTCAGGAAGGAGTAAAAACATCAGATTACTTTTTCTTGTTTTCTGAGCTACTTATAAATTTTTGGAATTTTCCAGGTCTTAATTTTCTTAGAAATTCTGTAAACATCCATTCCACAAGCATTATATCATAGTTTAAATCGAGTCTTATATATATTATTACCGCCGATTTTACGCGAAGGTTTCGTTTATTTTCTTCAAGTGTGCAGGTTTAGTTTGTCAAGAAGAAGTTACATAAGATTGGAAGGAGCTTTTCACGCAATAATTCTTCTTGGAAAAGAGTTTAACCACCACTTTACACGGATCCTACCGAGCTAATCAGGGGAGTATTAGTTTCTTTCGTTTTTAATTACCTTCTTTTATCATAACTTTGATACTTTCGGGGAACATTGGGGACAATGTTCAGTTTAAGTGTAGGGAGGGAAAATAAAACGGGAACTTTGAAACTATGCTTATCCTTGACTATTTGCTTTGTCCAATTGTGATTGTGTAATAAACCATGAGAAAATGTTGGTTAGGGTAATTTTGGCACCAAATTTAAAATTTTTTTATGACATATAGGAGTGGGCCATTAGTCTTAACAAAAGCGTCTCACGGATAGGAAGTTGCATGACTAGCACAAAAACTCTTACCACCCAAATTCCACCCAAAATGTGAGGATCGCCCTTAGATTAGTAGGAATTAAAGCATTCATCTTTAATGCTTAGAGTGTGAACCGGTAGTATATTAGATTCTAGAACCTGTTTTGTGATGCATTCCGAGATCGCAAGTGAGGCTACACTTGTGTAGTTAGGAATAACTAAATGATAAGAGGCATTAGGATAACCCTTGTTTGATACCTGTAATATAATTACTTCTTCCACTTCGGTTGAGTAATTCCCCCACACCCTTTGCGTTGTACTCATCTTTAGTACACGATACCCCTAGTTAACCCCTCAGAGCCTATCCTTTTCGCGGTTCTCGTGATGTTTCGGTTTTTCCGGAATATCAATGAAGAGCATTGTTTACACCCCACCCCCAAATATACACCCAAATCGCCTTAGCCTACCCCTTATGCACTCACTTTTAGTGCAAATGTTTGTTATCACCCTAAACCCTTAGTTCAATTATCTAGTTGCTTGCATAAGTTGCTAAGTCAAGTCATATCCTTTGTATACAGTTTTGGGATGATTGGGATTCATGGGAAAAGTTAAAGTTTATGAAATGACGGGAAGGGAACGTTAAATTCAAATTCCCTTTGTTTGTGTAATAATGTACCCCAAGTGTTTTGATCTTTTCAATTCGGGTCAAATTAGTGTTAGAGTAATAAAAACTCAAGTGTAGGGATATGCCTGTAAATTCCTAGTATTTTGATGTTATCATAGAGGATGGTAGAGTAAAAGTGT